>JAXIVH010000067.1:625966-658466 GCA_036785325.1 Urophycis tenuis
GAGAGAGAGAGAGAGAGTGGACAAAGACTGAAACAGATTGGTTCCTGAGATTCAATTTCAATGCTGAAAATAGAGTGGGAACACGACCCCTTATAGAACAAATGTAAAAAAATACATTTGATAAAAAATGGGATGAAACCATGGGTATATTAATAGATTTGTTGTTCTGGGGGAAGTTACTGTTTTGGGGAGGTTACCGTTTTTGGAGTGTGGCTGGTTTGCAATTTGTCAAAATAAATCTACAGTCAGTCACTTTGGTGGTAGTGCAGTAAAAACCAGAGCACAGGACATGCTGGGGCATTTCTTAGCGTTTGTTTCCTGATGAATACCTTCTGTTTTTTTCCACAAATATTTAATTTAGAATTTGCACATCCTTCCTCGGGCGTTAGCTCACCTTGGAAACAGGACATGGATATCAACTGACTAAATACTGTGATCAGGGTTCGAGCCAAATGACAAAAACACAATAACATAACATAGCATTAGAAGCCACTCCACATGTTTGCATTACAAACACCCTCAGTCAAACACAACTTCACCCTGGAGGGGTTTGTGGTGCCCCAGGCCAACAATTATGCTAATATGAGTTCACATGCAAGAAAGGCTGTGTGTCGATTGGTTGAGAGAAGATGCAGCTGGAGGGTTTAGGAGTTACAGGAATGTGAAGTAGGTACATGTCTTTTGTAGGTGCGGAGAGAGGGGCCAGAGCCGCCTGTCAATAATGACGTTCAAGCTGCAGGAGCTCTGCATTTGAGTTGGAGCTGATAGTGACAGAGACAGATAGTGTAAATAGCTGGAGAGAGCACCACTGTGAAAATCAGCATCCCCCTCTCTGTTTCCCTGCCATGAGGAGCGGTGCATTCGGCGACCAGGTGGGGCTACGATACGCCGTGTGCCCGCACCTGATCGACGGGCAAGCTGGGTTCCCAGTGCCGAGTCGCGGCCTAAATCCAAGTGGCCTCATAGAGAGGAAGGGCGCGGCCAGTCGACCAGAACAGATATTTCACAGTGCATTTAACATCACGTGATAACCAACAGCTGAGCGATGGCGGCCATGGCATTCCTAACACATGAAATGTAAAATGGTTCCTTGATTTGACGTACAGCACCTTTAACTCGTCTGCTGGGCTGTTCCCGCCCCCATGCGGAGTTGGGCGGAGGTGGGTGGGACTGGAGAGCTCAGCAAGGGGGTTACCTGTCAGGCCGTGGTCTTTGAGGCCACTGCGATGCTCGGCAAAGCTCTCTGGTGTCAACACTGCCACTGAGCTCATGGTTCGAGACTTGTACCGCCGTTCCACTGCAGAGCAAGAGCAAGACCACGGGAAGCACGGTTATTAATACACTTATAGGGGCATAATCCATGAGAGGCTAACATGCAACTGACAGTTTTTTTTGTGCTTCAACAATACATAACTCCAAGCATTGCTGTGTGTGTTTGTGTGAGTTGTAAAGGGTAAAGGGGGCATTTAGCAGACGCTTTTGTCCAAAGCGACTTACAATCAGTACATTTGTGGGGCACGACATGTGGACAGTTGGAGGAGGTGGGGGATCAAGGGGATCGAACCGCCAACCCTATGGTTAGTGGACGACCCGCTCTGTCCACCTGCTCTACCCACTGAGCGAATGCCGCCCCCAGGGGTGTGTGGCTCTGCGTTGTCGTACTCTAATAGCTTGAGCAAATACCTCAAGGACAGGACTGCCCTCTGACTCCAGCGCAGCACACACACACACACACACACACACACACACATACACACACGCACCTGTGAAACCCCAATTAGCACTCCAACCATACACAGATACACCATGAGGTCCACTGGGGACCAGTGAAACACAAGGAGTGCACAAACAAAGAGGCAGTAGATAAGGTGTGTTCTTGCGTGCTTTGTTTTTACGGTACACAGGCGGGTGAAAGCAACGCTGTGCCGTTAGTGTGGTTCGGCTCGTGTGTTGCCATCATCGACTTCTGACACATATTTTCATATGCATTTCTCCAGTTGTTATTAGTTATTATTGTCAAGTCAAGTCAAGTAAACTTTATTGTCAGTTTTCTTGAATGTACAGGACATACACAAAAACCGAAATGCCGTTTCCCTCGATCCCCGGTGCTAGACATGCATGCAAAAATATAAATATATAAAAATATGAATACAAAAATCTAAATAAAAAGGGTGGGTCGCGAATATGTACAATATAAACAGTGCAAACAGTATGAGGTGCAGTATGGACGGTAGTAACTAACCCTACGAGCATACATTGTGTAATTGACAATAAAGCATGAACTGAAAATGAACTTACTAAACCGAACTACTGAAAACATTCAGTGTGATTTGTGAACCAAACTAAATGTCAAACGTTGTTAATGTTCGCACTTCGCAAATCAATGTTGGATGGAGGAGAGGGATTTGTTAATCCAGGTACCACATACCCAATGTATGCCAATCCATCCTCATGAATGCAAAGCAGACACACTGAACTAGCCTCAAGCTGAACCGTGGAGAAACGTTTGTTTAGGCTTAATAACAAGTTTACCTGCAAAAGGTCGATTGCCAGAGAGTCCGTCCAGTTGATAGCTACCGTAGTCGCGTCAGTGTGAGTCGTGTTTTCTGCTCCTGTAGGCACAAGGGACGGTCAACTGGTAAGGTGCACGATTAACCAGTACAGTCCAGTTGGGGCCGCACTGATTATAGTTAAAAATTAGTTTTGCTACTTCTCTCCCTCATTTCAGTCTCTGAAATAGAGTCTCTACCTGGTAAAAACCAGTCTCTATCTGGTAAAAACAACATGCAGGTGAGGAGGCCACATGCAGGTTGAAGCACTGAGTACAGCAGCACATGCACACCACAGAATGCAGTTGCATCCCCTGGGCTGGGCTTCCCTGCATGTGAGCTGCTTTTTTTTTGGAGGGGGGGGGCAACATCAGAAGCAGAAAATACACACAAGCGCTCAGCACACAAGCCAACGTTAGATACACTACTGTCTCTGAGGACCTGAACAACAGCAGTAATTGGCACCTCGGGCGATGTAAACAGCAAACAATCCTATTGTATACGAAGGAAGGGTTGGGATGGGTTTGCTTGATGTAGTTCACTCTAAGTTGGTAGCCGTATCCATTCAGCACGGTGTTGACAACATAACACCACGATCAGTGGTTCCCTTCGGGTGAATCGAAGCGTCGTACTGCTGAAGGACTCTGAGGATCTCTTCCATCCCTGGCTGTGTGACTGCCGCTTTAGGAGACTGTATTGTGGACCCAGCAGGTTCAACGTGTGTGTGTGTGTGGGGGGGGGGGGGGGAGGAATAACATCAACAACCCCCTCAGCCCAGCCCAGCCTCCATCCCCAAGAACATGCACGATATACGTGTACGTTTGCAATGCATACAAACGAGCAGCGGGAGCCGACGCGTCCAGACCGCGATGATGCCCAAGACCTGCAGCACATCACGGCTACAAAACAACACGACCAACAGCTAGGCTAGCTAGCTACACGGCCAGCACATCGCTGACACACACACGCTTCTCCTCCTGTCTCTTCGGCATCTAATTCATAATCTACAACATTCAACGAGTCGTATAGGATATGTATATAAATATAAACGTAGGATGTGTTACCTTACAGATGAAAACAAAGCGGGCTCCTCCGTCGGACAGGTGATGCTGTCTCCGCTCTGATTGGTCTGGACCACTTCCTCTGCCGCGGAGCGATACCACGCGCGCTGTGACTCACAGGGGGAGCAAATGCCGCAGTATCGTTGCGCAAGCATCCAGGTAAATTAGATCTCTGTTTTAATGTGCGGTACTTGCTGTTAGTGTTATGTCACTTGATATGTCCGGTAAAATGCATCCGTATACCTTACCCCAAATGAATGAACCAATAGGGTATGCGTGTGCACATTTGGCAGCTTAGCATGTCCGTCAAACTGTCCGGGTCTACTTCTCATTCATAATAGCTGCAACAATGCTTTGCTGAATCCAGTCTCGCAGTTGCGTTTAACATGAACACTTTCCTCGAAGCGTTAAGCGCGTTGGCAGCAATCACAAACACCACTTTGTCCTTTGTGTTCGATTGCAGTAGTTTTCATTGAGCTCCCCGTTTCGAGTGGTCATAATTACAGTGTATTTTCAGAAGCAAATCTCTAGTGCTGTCCAGTGGTTGGGTTGTGTATGGTCCCCGACCCGACGCCAGGCGGCAGTCACACGCTGGGTGGGCCATTAAACGGGATGAGGGGGAATGGGGGGATGGGATGGGGGGGGGCGTGTCGACGATACGTCTACGGCAGACCACGCCTCCGTCCCCTGTGCACCTGTTTGGTTTTCTTCTCTGGACTTTTTCCCCCGCCTGTTTGTTTTCCTACACTCACATCGGCGGATTAGGAAAAAAACGTGGTGTTTTTGTCAAGTTAACCGGATAAGAGCTCTAAATACAAACGGACTTGTTAAAAAAAAAAGACGGTCTCTCTGGCATCTGGCTCAATGGTGGAGGAAGGGTGGAGGGAGGAGGAGGAGGAGGGTTAAGGGGAGGGGAGGGGGGCGCACTGGGTGCTGTGGTCTGGCTCGCATCACACATGCTGGTAACAAAGAACACCACGGATGATCCCCGGTCCTCTGGGTTCACACAGCAGACAACGAGTCGCGGCCAGATAGGAACACCGCCGGAATACTGACACCCACCCAGACGTGAGGGGTGGTCCCGAAGATAAGACCACACTGTAGCGTTAACCGCGCCGCGTTGTCCCGCAGATCACCCCGGGGCCGACTTGTTTCTCCGTGACGTGAGAAGTGAACGTGGGAGGGTTAACGTGGTGTTTATGGTTGGAAGGCTTGAACCGAAAGCGACAATGTTGTGAATGGTCCCAACGCCTCGGAGAACTACCATGGTCCGATAAGGACGACCCGTTGACTCCCGGTGAGTGTCTACTGTCTTTGTCGAACTTAAGTCAGTGGTCTAGACAGGTGCAGGTGACCGGTGTGTAATGTATAATGTTTAATCCATAATGTTTCATGTTTAATGTACAGCTGCTCAGCCAGTGCATGGCATCTGCTAGCTTCTGGCGTCGGCACCCTAATCTAGCCCTCTTCTTTTCTCCTAACAAATCATGACTCAAGCATTGCACTCTTTTTAAACAATATAACATATTACTCCGTATCACTAAACCACGAGAGACGTGTCGTTAAACTAAATCATACGACGGGCTTGCACTGCGTTGTGTATAATGTATATACTGACAACTCGTGACGTTTTTCTCGAACCAATCGTGTTTTGGGTTAAAGTGCACCAGTGTGTCGTTTTCACACCTTCCTCTTCAAGTTCCCTGGCCAACGTGGAGCGTATTACACACACACACACACACACACACACACACACATTGCTTATCATTGATATTTCTAGTTGGGCATTACGTCACCAGGAAGGGGATTTCTCTTAAAGCCCCCCTACCAATTTGCACACACACACACACACACACACACACACACACACACACACACACACACACACACACACACACACACATACCAGCCAGGGCTAGGGTTTAGAGGAAATCTTAAGTGCTTAGGCTCGATCTTGGAATTCCATTAACACATATTTGTGTGTGTAGTCCATCATGGTCCAGCTTATCGGCATCCAGTCGAATACTTTCCCTTCATTGATCCAGACATGCATTTACTGGCCGCAGTGAATGAGTGGCCCACTGACCTAATCTGTGTCTCAGAGTCTATGGACTGGATGGAGAATGTTGCCATTGAGTAAATTAGGTCAAGAAAGCATGGGGAGTGTGTGTGTGTGTGTGTGTGTGTGTGTGTGTGTGTGTGTGTGTGTGTGTGTGTGTGTGTGTGTGTGTGTGTGTGTGTGTGTGTGTGTGTGTGTGTGTGTGTGTGTGTGTGTTGGGAGGGGGGGGGGTCCATTGAAAGACAGAGGGGTGTTATTGTGAATGGACACCCACACACACACACACACACAAACATGTTTGTCAGACATACTGTTATACTGTTGAAAGGATTAGCCTTCACTGAACAAAACCTGTTTGGGGTTGGCGTGGTTGTCGTGTCTTATGCTATTGCGCAAAACTAAAAGTGAAAGAGGAATGTTTTATTTGCTTCTAATCAAGTTTATCACTATGTGTTTCTGATTTTGATTAATCGTTTTGGATAATATGTGCGTGTGCGTGTGCGTGTGCGTGTGTGTGTGTGTGTGTGTGTGTGTGTGTGTGTGTGTGTGTGTGTGTGTGTGTGTGTGTGTGTGTGTGCGCGCGCGCGCGTGCGTGCGTGTGTTCGTTTTCTCGCCCGGGGTTCAAGAGTTAAGAGTTATATCATAGCCGCACCTCGGACTATCTTCTCACGAGGGAAGAAGGGCAAAAACACGTCGTGAAAAATCATGTCAAAGACATGTTGAGATGCAGCATTCGTGATGGGACGGCTGTTACTTCGCGTAAAGCCAGCAGTCAGCCGACGGAAACCGGTCCGACGAGCCGGTGCGGTTGTTTGGTAATATTTAGCAATCGCACTGCGTACCGAGGCGCAAGTGGCCGCGGAAAGCACCCGAGAGACTCTCGCAGGCCGTTCAGTGTGCAGCGGTTGGCTCGCAGCTTGGTCTCTTCATACTGCGCCACTTGACTGTAAAGGCTGGGACTGTAACTCTGTAACTCTGTAACTCTGCGGGCACTCAAGAAGTTAAAAAAAAAAAAAAAAAAGGGGGGTTCTTTTTCTTTTCAGCCAATGCTCTTTGTAAGAGACAAGTCAGAACAACATGGGGTTTGACTGAACTTCTGAATTTACTTTTTTCAGATTTTGGTCAATATCTTCAGTTACTGAAGATATTCAGATATACAGATAGCCCTTACATTGACCGCTATACAACAAGGAGTTAGTTTATTGGAGATTAGGAAGAAGTTACAATACGAGGGCCTCTGCTCTCACTCCACTCTATTTCTGCTCACTCCTATCATTAACTTAGGAGTCGGCCTTACCCAGAGCAACTCACAGAGAAAACACAGACACGGTAGTTAGTGGAGCAAGTTAGAGGTTTGACATCTCACTCATAGATCATTGAGGACATTGGGCATCAAACCCACAACCAATTGGCTGGGAGTCACCCACCCCAAGTCTAGCCCGCATGACTTTCCGTGCGCCCTGTCCTGAGCCATAAAGAACTTCCATTTGGCCGGATGACTCGATGCCTTTCAGTTTAATATTGCATCAGCTGCTGCATATCAGAGAGCCTGCATATGCTTCAGGGACCGTCCGCGGAACTCCCACTGGCCATTTGGCCGTGGCTGTGTGTAGGAGTGGTTGAGCACGAGCCCTTTTATAGTCAGAGGGCTTGGTTCTTTTGAGCAAGGCCACATAGTGTGTTCTGCATGTTGAAAAAAGTGTCTCCATACCTTTTTGTGAGGCTGGATGAATGCGGGCGATTGGATTCCGACTAACGCTTGTGCATGTGAAAGCTATGTTTCAACTCTACGGTGTGACGTCAGGGTGTTTTGTTTTGTTTGGGAACGTAGCCTAGCTTGGACTACAGGTGCCTCACTCACATGGGAGGGGCTTTACACAACAATGACAGGTGACCGAGATAGGGGCATTGTAAAGTAATGCTACTTTACATTGACTGTAAAGTAGCAGATTGAACGTGTTTTCGCACGGGTCCGTGTTTTTATGGCGTCAGCTAAATCGCAATAACAGCCTCAAAGTAAATAACTACGTAAGATGCTTGCCAACGTTCTCCAGAAGGCCGGCGTCCAAACATCCGCCCGGGATGTAAACCGTCTGCTGGATAATGAAATCATTTCCAAGGGGTTGGAAGTAAAATCAACAACCCCCCCCCAAAACCCACTCCAGAATCCAGCTGGGTCTCTCAGTCAGACCGCTTCTGGGTCACTCTGGGTAAACGGGTCACACAGGCCACCGACAGACTCGTTACTGTATAGATATCATTTCAAGGACTCCGTCGGCAGCCACTGGAACAGACGCACCCAATATTGCAGGTGGTTACCACGCTGTGGTAATAATCGACTCGGCTCATAATCGAGGAATTTTCCCCAGCTAGGGCGAGGGTGTCTTCCTCTGTCGGTCCAAAGTCTACACGCTTCGAGAGGAACTTTCTGCAGGGAGGGTGAGCACTGTAGACACGGTGGCCTGTGGTGGGGAAAAAAAGCTTTGTGTTTGCAGCGAGGAAAGCTTTGTGTTTGCATAATGATTATCTTCGTGGTGTACAACATCGGTGTAATATTGAACTAGGGTTGGCATTTCTTTGTTCAGTGCCTCAGTAGCTGCCCTGAGCTCGAAAGATGACATTTAAAGAAAAAAATAACCTTTTTCCTCTTTGGCCCTCAGGCGAGGATGATGCGCCCCCACTGACCCCCCGCCCCTCCCCACCGCCTGGCCTCTGATTGGACGCTCTGATCGAAAAAACCGCCATGTCGCTATCCGTATCCGCCACGCCGCCGCCGGCGTCCGCCAAGACCAAGCCCGCCATCCCGCCCAAGCCCTGGTTCGACGGCGCCGACGCGTCGCCTCCCCAGGAGGAGGAGGAGCCCCCCGCCGGGAAGGTCAAGAAGATCGTGGACAGCCTGAGCCAGGCTGCGGCGAACGGCGGCGGCGGCGGCACCCCCCCGCCGCCAGAGCCCAAGGCGCCGAAAAAGGCCCCCACGGTGAAGCCCAAGCCCAGGTGCAAGCTCGCCACGGCCAGGGAGGAGGAGGAGGAGGAGGAGGCGGCGGCGGCGGAGGCGGAGGTGGAGCAGGCCCCGCCGCTGCCCGAGAAGCGGAGCCGGCGCCTCCAGCCGGCCAACGCCATTCGGCTGAAGGGTGCGCCCCCCGCAGGAGAGGAGGCGCTCGGTGTCGAGGGAGGCCGATCAGGTGCAGTTTCGCTTGTGGTTCCGTACTGCATTCACTGAATGACGACGGCGCACGTACGGAAGTCTGTATGACAGCGTATTAGCAGTTAGCTGAAAGCCTACGTGTGTGTGTGTGCCCACACACACATGTGTGCTCATATGACGTTAAGCACAAGTGACTTCACATATGCAGGTTCTCCTCTGCCAGTAGGAAGCGTGCTGAACTGTGGGTGACAGTCGTTCAAAACTGTTTGGTTCCACTTTTTGTGTTTGTCAGTTCCTTCCTATTTGGGAACCGATCACAGTGATCTGGCTTTGTACAAGGTTATGTATTGTTCCTCCTGTGCAGCGACTGGGTCGGGCCGGGACTTGAACTTATTGTTTTATCTCAAGTGTTTATTCACTCGATGGTGTTAAAGCCTCTTGTACAAGGGGCAAATTCGCACATTTCGACAGACATTTAATTTCAAGATGGTCATTGCAAAGTGCATTGATTTTTTTTCCTGTTATTATCGTCATGGTTGCCGTTCTGTGCTCATTGACGAGCATCCCGTCACTTCATCCTGAACTGTGCTTAACGTCCTCTCTGCCCCCCCACCCCACCCCCGTCTCCTTCAGCCCCTGATGGGAAGGAGGTGGAGCTCCAGCCGCCGGGCGGAGGCGGAGCTGAGGCGGAGCACTGCAGGGACCGGCCCCCCGCCCCCACCTGCGCCCCCACCTGCGGCTGCGTGTGCCACCTGCAGCGGCCCGGCATGAGGCTGGTGTGGGTCCCCGCACTGGAGCCCCCCCACCAGGGGGCGAGGGAGGGGGCGGACCAGGTGGATGGGGCGGGGCTGGAAGACGAGGGGGAGGAGGTGGAGGAGGAGGAGGACGAGGATGTGCAGGAGGAGGAGCGGCAGGAGGAAGACCGGGTGGGCGGGGGGCCCGAGTGAGGAGGAGGCGGCCGGGGAGAGGATAAGGATGGCCCTGTTCCACCACACCCTGAACGCGGTGATCAGCGACACGCACCGCCGCCGCTCGGACCCGGGCCTCAACAGCCTCTGCAAGCAGCCCCCCCGCTCTCCCCCCGTGCCCACCAAGCGCACCCACTCCTCCCTGGCCCAGCTGGGACCCCCGCCGGGCAAAAAGGGGACGGAGGTGGAGGAGGAGAGCATCTACGAGTGCAGGCTGGTGGTCCCGCACACCACGCCGCCCCCCACCTGTCGGGAACTGGACATCCCCCTGATCCGGGTGAGGAAGCCCCAGCGGAGGTCCAAACTGTCCTCCAGCCTCTCCGACCCCACCTCGGAGTTCCAGGAAGAACCGGAGTCCGTCCCCTCCGACGGCGGCGGCGGCGGCGGCGGCGTTGAGGAGGAGGAGGATGAGGCCCCGCCCATCCCGGAGCGGATGCCCATGGCGCCCCGGACCGGGCTCCCCGCGGCGCCCGCCCCCCCCGCGGCCGCTGTCCCCCAGCAGACCCCCCGCCGCCGCCGCCGCCGCCGCCGCTTCGGAGCAGACGACGCCCAAGCGGGCCCTGCCCACCCCGCCCCTCAGGATGGACCCCAGGAGGCTGAGCAGCGCTTCCTCCGTCTCCGCCTCCTCCATTAAAGGTGAGCAGCGATGCACCCCCCATTTTCACAGTGGCCCCCCCAAACCGTAGGACAGACAACACGGGCGTCGCTCTGAACCCTGGTGATGGGTCTGCTCCTGTTATGGACCGAGTGAGGGTGGGAACGGGCGGTCAAGCGAGAACCGTCATTGCTGTGCTGAGCGACACCCTGTGTTGGGCCTACGAGGACGCCCTGTGAAAAGCGGCCTGTGCTGTTGTTGGAATGTGATGCGTGATGCCGTTTAGTGTCAATAGAGACTCTGTGTGTTACTTACACTGGCGCAGTCGACCAGCGCCGTGCCCCGGTGCAGTCAAATTGTTGTTGCTATTAGTGACACAGTGTTTGGGTGATAATATGCCAGCCTGTTTTACAAACCATGATCTGCCTGTGATTGGAGAAATTATACTGTAATGACAGAGAAAGGTTGGGGAATGTTGATCGTTTCACTGAGACATTACTGCCTTGGGAAATATGTTTAATATATGTTTAATATGAAACATTATCATATATCACCGTATGAATAACCTCAGTATTTTTCACTCTCTTTTTTCATGTACTGTATCTGATGTGACTGATCTGATGTGTCTTTAATCGACTGTACATTGGTAGCTTTATAAGTGATTTATTTTATCACATTTCTTTGGATTTCCATTCTGTCCTTGAAGAGCAAGAGAATGGGTGCGCTGAAATAGATGAGGATGAGAAGCAGCAGGAGGAGGAGGACGACGAAGAGGAGGAGTGAGTAGTTTAATTCTCCGTCTTCATCTCAGTGCGAGAATCCGTTTCCCTGGCTTCAGAATGTGGTTCTCCAAACTGTTTGGCATTTGTGTATTTTGATTTGGCGGCGGGGGTTTTCTTTGTGCCCTGTTATTGACCGTTGATTCCACCAGTTGGAGCCATGCTTGCTGCTGACTGACCTATCTCCTTCATCCTTCCCCTACTTCCTTCCTTCCTTCCTTCCTTCCTTCCTTCTGTCCTCAGGCGACCGGTCGCCCCACCTCGGAGAGGGTCCTCGTACAAATGGTCGAGGCTGCAGGACGGTAAGAACACACACATGCACACACACTCGCTCTCTCTCTCTCTCTCTCTCTCTCTCTCTCTCTCTCTCTCTCTCTCTCTCTCTCTCACTCTCACTCTCACTCTCTCTCTCTTGCCAAATCCATATTTATTTCATCCTGCAGAGATGGAACTCAAAGCCACTTAAAGAAACAGTTGTGTCTAAAAGGCACTGGTAGGCTGTTCACCGGTAGGCTGTTCACCAGTAGGCTGTTCACCAGTAGGCTGTTCACCGGTAGGCTGTTCACCGGTAGGCTGTTCACCAGTAGGCTGTTCACCATGAGGCGCCTACAGGCTAGCCCAAGGTACACGGCCTACGTGTCTCCTCATCTGCCTTTTCCCTGTGGTTACATTTTAACTTTTGACGTCGTTAAAAGTCAGCATAGCTTGCATCACATCAGTGGCACCAGGTTGTGGTAACTCTTTGATAAGAACTCTTATGTCCAAGTAATAACGAGGGGGTGGAGTGGTTTCAGACACCGAGGTCATGACTGGATTATTAACCTTCCCGGTATTAAGGGTATAGTGTATCTCTAACAATAATGAAGCATTCTCGGAAGTCTCTTCTTGTTTCCTCAAATTACATCATCAGAAAGGAGTGGTTAACAGTGGACATAGGACAGTGGACAGATTTTTTCTTCTGTGTCCACACTGCGCCATGCCCGGAATGGCCGGCCTACTGCTCCAGGTCACTGCTCCTTCCTGCTGGCCTTGTCTCCATGACTACCGTTTGTGTGTGTGTGTGTTTACCCTCAGAGCCTCTGTACCAGACGTACCGCGCCACCGTCATCACCAAGGAGATCCGGCGCCAGACCATCGCCCGCAACATCAGCAAGACCAGCGCCGACTTCCCCGCCGACTGGCAGGCCCGCCGCGCCGGCACGGCCCCGCCCACCGTCGGCCCCGCCCCCTCCTTCCCTGGCGGCGGCGGCGGCGGCGGGCCGGCCAGGCTCAGCCCCATGCCCGGGCCGGGGAACAGCAGCACGCTGTGGCAGGACCTGCCACAGGTCCGGGACAGCGGACTCCTGGACAGCCTCACCCCCGAGGAGTGCAAGTACCAGGAGGTGAGGGGGAAACACTGAGGGGGTAGGGGGGGGGGGGTAAGGGATGGAGGACTGAAGGTGGGAGCGAGGGAGCAAAGGAGGGAAGGCAGTGAGACGAGGGAAGGAAGCGAGGAGTGAAAACTGTCCCGCAATGTCCCGGTGGGGAGGCGTGTGTTTGGGGGGGTGCCAAATGATGCCAGTTTTGTGACAGAAAAAACGCAGCTCTCTTTGTCCAAAGAGACATGACCTCTCCTCCCTCCCCCCCCCCCCAACAGAGCATGTTCGAGGTGCTGACGTCGGAGACCTCCTACCTCCGGTCCCTGCGCGTGCTGACCGACCACTTCCTGGAGAGCCGCGAGCTGACCGAGACCCTGCTCATCAGGGACAAGAAGACCCTCTTCTCCAACATCCTAAAGGTCCGGGAGGTCAGCGAGAGGTGAGCTGTGCCCCCCCCCCCCCCCCCCCCTAAACGCGGCCTGTGTTGGGGGGGGTTGATGGAATACATTTTGCTATGTTGTCATTTTTATATAATCATACATGATATACTCTTGATGTACTTCAAGAGCCGCTTAGAGTCTGAATTTAAAGACCGGACTCGTTCGTTGGTCCTGAATGTGGAGCCGTAGATGACTTGCTCATCTACAGATGGAGCGATGGAGCCCAAAGGCCCAGGATTCAACAGAACCCAGCCCATGTAACCAACCCCAACCCCTTCCCGCAGGTTCCTGAAGAACCTGGAGGATCGCATGAACGAGGACCTGGTCTTCATGGACATCTGTGACATCATCCACTACCACGCGCAGCACGACTTCCCCGTCTACATCGACTACGTCCGCAACCAGATCTACCAGGAGAAGATCTACTCTGAGCTCATGTAGGCAGCACCTTTTATTTGTTATTTTTTATTTTTATGTCCATTTTTATTTTATATCTACACCTCATTAAGACTCTGGTATCAATTGCACTATTTATCTACCAACTGCACTGTCCATCTCAATGATGATTACTATGTATGTATATAGGTTCTCATTTTTTTCACCTGATTGACTTTAAGAGCTCGCATATAATTTAATCTTGTTTAGGTAAATCTTTTTATTGTTTATTGTCTATACTCTGGTTTTTAGTGCACTCCTCTATCCCCTTGTACTGCTGGTCACTGTGAATTTCTCTTAAGGAGGATTAATAAAGGAATATCTTATCTTATCTTATCGTACCTCCTGAAGACCAGGGGGTTATCATGTCATGTGTAGTCCCCCCCCACCCCCCGCACCCCCTAGTGTGTATAAGGCAGGGCAAACGTCTACAATGGAGGCGCCAGTCTAACACACACACCCTGGTGACTGTGTATGCTGCGCTCCTCAGGAAGAACAGCAGCCAGTTTGCGGAGGTCATCACCCGCCTGCAGGAGTCTCCCCAGTGCCAGCGGCTGCCCTTCATGTCCTTCCTGCTGCTGCCCTTCCAGCGAATCACGCGCATCAAGATGCTCATCGAGGTGAGCGGCATTATGGGTAGACTTTCTCCGTTTCAAGCCGCCATTTTTTTTTTTTTTTTTTTCTTTCAACTGCTCTCCTGTGAACGCGGCCGGGGGGGGGGGGGGGGGGGGGTGTCGTTTGTAGCCTGCGGTTCTGCAGGCCGGGAGAACCACAGTATGATGAGTGCGTTGGGTTCCCCTCCTCCCGAGAGTGGGTGAGTGGTACGCCTGAACGGGCTGCCACAGGCAATAAGAGTTTCGCTGTGGCAGTACATTCAGGGCTCCTTGTGTCGGGCAGCGGTCAAGCGTGCACACATTCCAGCATTGTCGCGTCAGGCGTCGCCTCTTGAGCCGGTGTTGTTGTCGTGGGTTGCAAATATTTGAGTTTGTGTTTTGAGTGCGGATCCTGTTTGGGTTGTACGCCGAACGTACTGTTTAATTGTGTTTTGTTTTTTATTTTGCACCCCTCAGAACATCCTCAAGAGGACAAAGGAGCAAACGAAGGAGGAGCAGACCGCCTCCAAGGCGTTGGATTCCGTTTCCAAGGTAACCCCCCCCCCCCCCTCCACCCCCCCGGCCTGATGACGCTCTCCTGCTGTGGAGACTAAGGGGGGCAAAGAGCGAGCATGTTGTTCCAAGAGCAGAGAAGGATTTCCTGGTCAGGAAAGCTGTTTAGTTTTCCACAATGAGAGAGAGGGGGAGAGGGAGAGGGAGGGAGGGAGGGAGGGAGGGAGGGAGAGAGAGAGAGAGAGAGAGAGAGAGAGAGAGAGAGAGAGAGAGAGAGAGAGAGAGAGAGAGAGAGAGAGAGAGAGAGAGAGAGAGAGAGAGAGAGAGAGAGAGAGAGAGAGAGAGAGAGAGAGAGAGAGAGAGAGAGAGAGAGAGAGAGAGAGAGAGAGAGAGAGAGAGAGAGAGAGAGAGCTGGCGTTAACATGCGTTTTGGGCCAACGCATTAAGTAAACGCACTGTGACACAGCAGTGATCAGATCAGTGACGCCACTCCTAGCTGGGGGTCTGTGTTCCAGGAGCACTCCCCATACACACACACACACACACACACACACACGCATAGCGGTCCGTTTACATCAAGAGGGGCGGTCCGCGGACCACCTTCTTCAGGCGGCCACACCTGTGAGAGAAACCCCCCCGCCGTGAGGCAGGGGGGACAGGTGTGTCCCCTCCTTGACACGCAACCCCATTCATGTGCCCTGCAGGAACTGAAAACGTGATACGATTTCACGGTGGCGGATCCCAGCTCAGCCACAAAGTATCGGTGCTGTTTCCATCAGGACTAAGTAGGCCTGTAACTTTACTGTGGAGAGTAGCCAGGAGGGCCCCGTTCCACTATGGCCCTCAGAGTGGGCCTGTGAGTGCATTCCTGGGGGTCATAAGGAGGCTATGCACCCCCCTCACCCCGGTTCTTCATCGTCAGTAAACAACAACAACACATTGATTTCGCTTGTGAGCGACGTCATCAGATGGCGCTCTAACCTACAAAATCAATATGGCTGATATCAACGTGGACACTGGAGAGGTGGTCTTATCGCCAGATGTGATGGTCTGACTTGAGTCCGATCGCCGTAAACGCGAATTTTAAAGCCAGGAGTAAACGGGTCAAAGAGAGAGAGAGACTCAGTGACTCAGTGACTCAGTGTTATTTGAGCAGGGTGGAGTTGAAGAGAATGAACAAAAAAAAATGTAACCTGATAGGCGTGTTGAAAGACACCGATTTTCTCTCCCTCACTTGAGACATGGATGAGGAACATGCATGTCTCTTTATGGTTTTCAATGCTCACGTGATTATGCATGCAAGAGTTTTAGGTTTTGACTCTCCTATGTCTCCCGCACACACACACACACACACACACGCACACACACACACACACACACACACACACACACACACACACACACACACACACACACGCGCACACACAGATCATCAAGGAGTGCAACACAGAAGTTGGCAAGATGAAGCAAGTGGAGGAGTTGATTCTTCTGTCCAGAGTGCTGGAGTTTGACAAACTCAAGGTGAACACACACACACACACACACACACACACACACGGTTCAGTTTGAGTTCAGTTTTGTTCTGGGTGTGTTTGATAAATATATGAGCCACTATTCCCATGCTGGTTCTTTGAATCATGTACCTCGGGAATTAGTTTTGCTTTCATTTGTTTGCTCCAACATGACTCCATGACTCCAACATGACTCCACTTGACCCTAACCTCCCTGCATCACTTAATAATAATTATAATAATAATATATTATTATTTCAATGAGCCCAAGGCGCTTTTATTTGGAAATTTGTCAAAGTTTGTATTTCCTCTTCCTCTTCTGCCACCGTTCTGTACATGTTTGGTTCCCCTTCTCCCCGGGCCAGGCCCTGCCCATCATCTCCCAGAACCGGTACCTGGAGAAGAAGGGGGAGCTCGGGGAGATGTCCAAGGGGGGCACCATCTTCAACATGCGGGCCAAGTTCACCCCCGTCCACCTCTTCCTCTTCAACGACCTGCTCATCCTCGCCGCCAAGAAAGGGTCAGTCTGAGATAACATTATCACTCCTAGACAGAGGGTCATGTTTTGCTACATACAGTGTAGCATATGCTGCATATGACATCATAGACATAACATAATCACTCCTAGACAGAGGGTTATGTTATGCTATATATGACATCATAGAGATAGCCCTCTAGCAAAGGTTTATGGTGCTGGAGGTGTGGTTTGAGTGCTGTCTGGTGTGTAATTTGTTTGGAATGGCACAGCCATCAATCAGCCATTACTGAGTGGAATGCTCTGGCTGCGCATGCCTCCACCTCTGAGAAATGTAGATTTCAGACCGGTCCCCGGCTCAATTGTGACCAATCAGGACATCAGTCCCCCTGATTAGATCAGGGAATCCCTCTCCACCACAATCACATGTGCTCACAGCCTCGTCTTCTTAGCTACGGCACGTGGGGGCGTGTGAATGCATCGCTTCTCCCGCAGAGAACCCAAGGAAGGGCGGAAGGGAGGAAGGGAGGAAGGGAGGGAGGAGACTCGAGCACCATCCAAGCGTGGCCACACCCCTGCCACGCACATGTGTGTGTCTCGCAGCCCAGACGGAGCCTGGGACTCCTCCCCTTTCATGGCTCCTCCCCCTTCTTGGCCCCTCCCCCTTCAGAGGGCGTGACCGTGTGACCCCCCGAGCGCCTGGCGGCTGCACGCCTGGCAGCAGGCAAACGGCAGGCAAATGAGTTTAGATTGCGTGGTTATTTTGTCTGGCCGTCAGCCACGCTCTCACGGCGGCTCTGAATACACAGCGGGGTAATGAGGCGGTAATTGGAGGCTCTGTGCGCAGAGCTGGTGAGTGACACTTGATGCATAACTCGTATCACTGATGTGGTCCCTGTGAGCGGTGTTGTTGTAATGGAGACTCATTCTGAGGTTTTGAGCAGAAGCGGGGGGCAGGGGAGTCGAAACAGTGGCTCTCTCTGATTGGCTCGTCGTGCCATGTGATGCCTCCCTCCCTTCAGACTCATGACCCATTGTCCCCTCATGGCTGCAGAAACATGGGCCACTAAAAAAACAACAACAACGTCAGCACTTGGACTTGGCTGTTGTTTCTGCCGCTGGCTTGTTGAAATGTTTCCACAAAAATAAATGAATGCAGAACATACTTCTGTAATGTTTTTTAGTTAACCTTTCATTGTGTTTGTAAGTTAACTTTAATGTTTGTTAGTTAACGTTAATGTTTGTTAGTTAACCTTTCATAGTGTTAGTTAGTTAACCTTTCATAGTGTTTGTAAGTTAACCTTAATGTTTGTTAGTTAACCTTTCATAGTGTTAGTTAGTCAACCCGGTAGGTAGAACAGGTTGAGGTGTAAGGCGTGGCGCCGGTCGCCCCGTCACTCATCGGAGGTCATTTCCCCCCCGACAGACCGGAGCGCTTTGTGGTGGTGGACCACGCCCACCGCTCCCTGGTGCAGGTGGAGCCGGTGGAGGAGGGAGCCAACGGGCCCGGCCCCTACGAGCACTGCTTCACCCTCACCCTGCTGGAGAACCACCAGGGGCGCCTGATGGAGAGGCTGCTGAAAGCCACCTCGCAGTGAGTACGCCTCCTGCGTGTGCCCGCGGACGGACGTGTCGCGAGTCGACCGGCCGGATTGTCCTGCTCCGTCTTTGAACATTTGTACACACGCAGGTCTCGCCTTGTCTGCGGGGTGTGTTCAGGAATTCACTGCGTGGTGCTGCACCTCGCCGCGCTAGCATGGTGCTCCAACTAGCCTCACTAGCATGCTGCTCCACCTAGCCTCACTAGCATGATGCTCCACTTAGCCTCGCAAGCATGGTGCTCCACTTAGCCTCTCTAGCATGTTGCTCCACCTAGCCGCACTAGCATGATGCTGTGCCTCCCCTCGCTAGCATGGTGCCCACCTTGCCTCACTAGCACCTGTCTGAAGCGCTATCCCCTTTGGCCCCAGGTCAGACATGCACCGGTGGGTCATGGCGTTCCCAAACCCCGGCAACCCAGAGGGAGACGTGGAGGAAGTCATCTACGAGGACTGGGGTGAGGAGGAGGAGGAGGAGGAGGAGGAGGAGGAGGAGTCAGAAACGTTGTGGTATCCCTATGCCATGAGGACATGGCGTATGTATCATATCTACTTCATGCCTTTCATTACGTGTGTGTGTGTGTGTGTGTGCAGACTGCCCACAGGTGCAGTGTGTGGAGCAGTACGTGGCCCAGCAGACGGACGAGCTGTCCCTGGAGCCCACGGAGATCATCAACGTCCTGCGCAAGACCAACGAAGGTACGGCACGCCGTGGGCTGGACGGCCCGGTGGTTGAGGGCGGTCCCATCAACCCCAGCCAGGAGGTTGGCCACAAGGCCAAGGCCATAGTCCCACCTCCCCCCCTCCCCCTCCACCACAGACAGTGTTGTGGATCTCAAAATGTTCAGCGCTCATTTGACACCACACTTGTAATGAAGTGCTCCACCTTTTGGGTCATTTGGGCCACAGGGCGTGTGGAAGTGACACTACGTCAGACCGGGTTGTCACGCTAGAAGTAACAAAGGCCGTCACGCACAACAACAACGTGTCACGTTTCCTGGACTGACCTTCTGGCAGAACCTTTTATCCTTTATCTCGCGCGCGTCGTATCCCTCTCTTATCAGTGAACAATCCTGAATGTGGATGCCCTGTTTTGAACTTGATTTTTGCTGGTTCCCTCCCTCCCTCCCTCCCTCCCCCCCCTCCCTCCCTCCCCCCCCCCAGGCTGGTACGAGGGGAGCAGGCTGTCCGACGGCCAGAAGGGCTGGTTCCCCGTGGCCAGCGTGGTGGAGATCACCAACGAGCATGTGAGGCGCCGCAACCTCCGGGAGCGCTACCGCGTCATGCAGGCCGCCGCCCAGGTGGCGGCCAACAGCAAGGCCCGAGCAGCCCCCTGAAGGGTCCGGACAGCCCCCCGTGAGGGACCCAGGCGGGGGGGTGGGGGGGTGGAGCCACGTCGCGGCCTATGAGAACAAAGTTTACACACAAACGCCACAAAAATTGGAATGTCTCGTGAAGAACGGGGAGCAGAGACCAGAGGCCGCGCCCTGGCGGTCCAGAGCGACTCCAAGTGTGTTTCCTGCCTTGTGGTCAGTAGGGGTGCGTTTGTTTTCGGGAATCGGGTACCGAGGAGGGAGGAGGGACTGAGGAGGGCCGGTGGATGGCGTGACAGCACCTCTGGTTCATGGAGGCCTGGGACATGCAAGGCATGACGCTGATGAGCCTGATGAGTGTGATGAACATGAACCTTTTGTGGGGGGGGGCTGACAGCTCGTTCTGCTGGCTCATCAACTGATGCACGCACACACACACACACACACACACACGCGTCAAGTGTGTGTGATGTGTTTTCGTTCAGGAATGTTTTTTCTATTCACTGCCATGGAAGTCACCATGAACCTGGAGCCTGTGCCAATTCCTGTCTGGTCACATTGTCTGCATACATGGAGAGGTCTGCTACTGCTTCCAAGATGGCGGCCGTTTCATCACGTGGTCGCCTTGAGAAATGCCGCATGTTTGCGTGGCCATTCCTGCCATACCGGGGAACAATGGTGTGTGTCAGCCGGACCACGTGGTAGAAGATAGTGTCGGCACAAAACGTTATTTAACATTCTTTACCATTCGTTGTTTTAAAGTTAATATTTACAGTTTTAAAGTTTAGGGAGCTGCTTCTTGTGGGTTGGGCGTGGGATGTGGTATGATGCTGCATGTGAAACAAGCTGAAATATTTCTACCCTGTCATGCAATACACAACTGATATCAATTTTGAAAGCACAAGAACTTTTACAATCGTTGTAAATATGTTTTTAGCAAGGTTCATTTGTTTTGGTTCACTCGCTAGGCTGCGCTTTGTTGGGCAGTGGCGCCCCCTGGTGCTTGGTCATAGAAAGACTGGGAGTCTGGATGTTTGTTTACTGTAAATTCAATGGTGAGAGTTCTCTCCCTCAAAACTAGTAGTGCTCTTAATAAATACGCCTACGTTTTTTTCACTGAATGGTATTTTCCCAGACAGGGATTTTTGTAAAACACCAGAATCAAAAATGTTTCATACTGTCAATAAATACTCCCGAGATGGATCTCTTTGAAGTAAAAAAGAAAAGAAAAAGAAACGCGTATTTAAACGCGAAATAAGATAAACCCAGCAGCACACACACGGTGCCCAGAACAGAGACGGTGAAGCCCAGGAGGTCCTCCATGCCGTCCAGGAGTTGGAACCATCAACCCGCTGCTGGGCAACCCGCACCGCAGGCCGAGGGGCGGGGCCTGTTCTCCAGATCCGAGTGCCCAGGGTCCTGGTGGGGTGTGCTGCCCCTGTTTGGAAGGTGTCCCCTCAGCCTGGGGCGAGGGAGACTGGTGGTGAAGCATCGGTAATTGTACTCTAAACGCACGGAGTTCGGATTGTCTTTGTCCGTTGTTGAATTCAACCCGGGACTGTTGACACGGTTGGGTAAGCCTGGCACATCTGGTCACACCACCATACACTTTAGACCTGAACATATATAGGTTATATAATGAAAAATACTGTGTGTTTGACGACACCGAGTGGATTAAACTACAGGTCAACAGACACGAACATGACAAGCACAGGGAACAGAGGTTCAAGAGAACCTGGGTAGGCCTACGTGAGTAATAAGTGATGGGCCCACCCTAGTACCTACACGGAATGACAGGCACACAGCGCTGAAACTACTTCTCAACAAGTCCAACCAATGAAACCAATCTAAGCTTTTCATTTGAATATAAATTTGAATAATTGTAAAATACACTTGAGTTTACGGCACGCTTTATGTGGTGTCTCAACGCTAATGGCTTAATCGTGACAAACGATCAGGCGTTCTTGTGTTAGGCTGTTTGCACTGTAACTCACAAAATAAGTAAACTCCACACTGAACAAAAAAAAAAGTCGGAATACACAAATATAAACCAAATCGCGTTTCGCCCCTAATTTGCTTAAGATGCTTAAGATGCAGACACCCAGCACAGCAGAACCTGTGAACTTTCTTCAGAAGTGAGTCGGGTTTCGCAGCATCACTGGACGACGAGCGAGACCTGCAAGCAGCACACATTGAAAGAATCACGTCATCGACGAGCAAGAAAGAGCCGCATCCTAAAACCTACACGTCAAGGTCCTCTCCTTAGGCACACCCCGGCAGTCAGGACCCCTGCCGATTGGAGGGTCAGACCAGCTGAAAGGTTCGCTGCACTAGAGTACTATAGAGAGATAGGATACTATAGAGTCCTATAGATCTCTCTAGGACTCTACGCTGCACCTGCGCGCTGCTGAGGCTCGCGTCACGTTCTGCTGCCCGCCCCCTATAAAGACAACACAGGTGGGCTTGGCTGATTGAGTGCTGATTGAGGTGGTCGTCTGCTCATCGGCTCTGCGTTGCCCAGCACGTGTCCGTTGTATAGTTTTGCTCTCTGAAGGTAGCATCAGATACGACGGTAGACCCGCTGTTGCGATGTATTCAGCCGCTTGTCTCCTTGGGTGAGTTACTTCAAAGCTTTTTTTTTAAAAAATCTTTCGTGAGTGATCTTCAAGGTTTTTTTTTTGTTTTTGGTTTTTATGTTTTCATTCTTGATGTTTACAGGGTGTTGATGGCCTGTCTGTCGTCAACTGGGAAATGTAACAGACTTCCAATTGGTAGGCTATCGGTGCTCCTCTTTAAATGTATATTGTAGGCTTACCAGTAATCCTTTTTTGAATGATTATTGTAATTTTATATGGCTGAATGGCAAAATGGCCTCGTCTTGGGTCTGGTGATGTGTATGATGTTTCACGATTGCAGGTAAAAGTGGTGTTATTTGGCTAGACCGTTGACTGCCTATTTTCTCCTTAAATGTGACTTTGGTTCTTACTTTGCTGTTGGGAACAGTTCCCTCCAACTACTCTAATTGCTACTACTACTACTACTAAGTTGGTTCTGCTCGAACTGTAGATTTGGGTGAGGACCTGTGGTACTTTTCCACAAGCTATAGCCTTTGGGAGGCCACAGCCTAATGTCTGATGTTGGACTCTAAGCCTCATAGTACACCCCTTTGCCTTAATTGGCTCCTAATAGCTTTTATTGTATGGACTTCCCTTATGCTTGGATTGCAGCTATATTGGTCTATAGATGGTGTGTACCAAAGGTTTTTCATGTAATATAAAAAGCTAAGATCACTTGGGATCTTGGCTTTTTAGATTTCATGCAAATCCTGTTCCACAAAATTCAACCTATTCGTCCTAGACAGCTCTTCAGGCAAATGTGGGCATGGGAAGACTGTGTACCAAGGTTGACCCCTGTAGGTCAGGTCATGTATGGGGTCAGGAGATGTTTGTTCAAAGTGTGCATTATTTGATTCTTGCAGCAGCACCACCATTATTTGGGACATGTTTTTTTGGGGGGTCATCTTTAGTCACCCTCTGCCATTGTGGGTCATGTAATAAAAGCAACTTTGTTTGTGGCTGGGAGGTGTTGTTGCAAACTGTCCTATTAATGGACACAAACTGTCAGGGTCTTATAATAATTGTTTTACCCCTACAAAGGAACATTTGGATTGGAATGTCTGGACCGATACTTCAGGTTGATGTTTGACACCACGTTGACTGGGGACAATCTTCGCTTTGAGGCCTTGCGTATGTCACAGCACACACACACACACACACACCTTCAACAGCCACTGACTCTGACTTGAAGACACTTCCTTTGTCCCTCTAATAAAACTCTGTGACCCTAAATGAGTGTCTGAGGATGACCTGTTGCTCCCAATGCGTTCCAGGTGGCTCAGACATCCATCCAATCACTGAACAGTATGCAGCAGAGTGTGGGTACAGCCTCAGTCTGCTGTCTCACCTGGGCATGGCTGAGCTCAGGGCTTCATACTTCGCCTGTGATGCTTTGAATGAGGTGTGGCTATGAAGTTGACATCACCTTTTGCAAGTGGCTCATTTGCAAGCCATCACTTGTTCCTCAAACTCCGTCTCTCGACAGGACTGTAGGACATGTGTCCAGCAGTCTGTGTCCACATGAGTTCGGAAATGCCAGTAAATTGCCATGTGCCGATAATCTAGCGTTCACTACCCAACTTGGTTTGAAATTCCTATATCTTTACTCTTGGACTTTTAGACTTTGGGCAATTTTAGAAATGTGTGCATTGCATATAAGTAGATGTGATCTGTGATCTGTAACATGGACTATTTCCCAGGACGACGCCACGTTCACATTCAGCTTCAACATAATTGCAATGCACGAGGACCAGGAGGAGACCTACACTGTGAATAAGACCTGTTCCCCCACACTGCCCTGGTCTTCCAGAGAGCTCAGCTGTGAGGAAAACTACATGGAAGTAAGCAACACAAACTGGACTAAGAGTCTGAAGTCACTTTTGTGTCTTTCCTTTGTCTCATTGCTTTAAATGGACTTCCTCCCCAGCTAACCATGAGGAATGACATGCACTTCCCAGCGGGGTCCGAGGGCAATGAGTGGACTTCCGCTCTGTATACTGTAAGATGACTTGTGTGTCACTGATGAATCACTTGGAAACACGCGCGCTTGCCACTCCGAGCACTTAATGAAACCAATGTGTTCTTCATTCCCAGGCGAACAGGTTTGCTCAACGCGAGTGGCAGGTCCTGTTTCAGAAGGGCGAGCAGCAGATGATTCCAATGACGTTGGCCGCTGCCCGGGAAAGGGGTTACACCATCGGTGTGACCAAAGGGAGAGTGGTCTTCCGTGCTCCATATCACCAGCAGGACTCTACATTAGCCCTGGCAAGTTGCCCTTTTTAATTCGTCACCCCGACACTGGCTGCTTGAGGTTGAACTCTGTAACTAGCGCTACGGTCTTCTAGGTGGACGGGGTGCAGGTGGACATTGTGCACGCAATGATGTTCTCCAGGAAAGGCTGGTCGGTCCTCATCGTGGACTTGCGCACTGCTTGCCCGATGAGTAAGTTGACCAGAGTGTCGGCCGCATGCGCTTCTCACCACCTTCACGTTCAAACTCGGGATGGGGTGCTTGGTTCCTCTAGATGATGGGTTCTACAATGGGAGCAGTCTGGTGTTGGTGACTCCTCTGGAGACCGACGCCATCGACCCCCGAAGCCAACGCATACGCTTCGGCGCCAACGGCCAGCTCCTGGAGCCGGCCGCTGCCATGGAGATGGGCTATGACATGGAGACTACAGACTCTGCAGTCCACATCATCATCCCTTATAACGCCGAAGGAGGCTACAGGAAGGTTGGCCGGACTAGTCTTCCCTTTTGCTAGCGCAGTGATTGTGCGACACTTCACCGGTGTGTGTTTTTTGCGTCTACTTTCAGAGCTTTGTGCTGGACAACGTGTACAGCGAGTACTACGTGTTCAAGCTGTACTTCGAGCAGCAGTTTGTCGATCAGAATCACGTGGACACGCGGCTTCGTCAGTTCAGGACTCTCGGTTCACCGCTCCTGTCGCAGCCCTGCTTCTTCGTAAACGGTCGGTTTTATTCATCGTCTGTACCATGGACATCTTGTCAACCGCTCACTGTGAGCCTTTGTTTCCAGAAACGGTGTTGGCGGAGCGCGCGTTCACGGTCTACCTCGGGGTGTTTGCGGACGACGTGGAATTGACCAGCGTGAGCCTGACTGGTGCGGCGTCCTTTGTTGGTCCATTTGCCAACATCTCAAAAGTGGTGCATCCTAATCGCACCCACGGTTACACTTTGAAGATGCCCTTTGACCACCCTGTTGTCCTCATGGAGGTAGGGTCCTTTACTGCCGTTTGTGGTTACAATGTGCATCACTCGTACTATTGACTTTAAATTGGTTTCTTTTCCAACACAGCTCTCTGAGGAGGGAATTCTGCAATACAAACTGAACATCAACTACACACTGTCCATCGTGCCTGAGCTGCAGTCCTTCCATCACCACGTCACCGTGGTGGCCGTCTTCAGAGACGTCTGTAAGTCGAACCTCAGCTCCAGTCTTCATCTTTTTTTTTTTTTTTTTTATGTTCAGCATCTCCTGTTAAACTTGCCCGATATGTCCTTTTGTCACCCAAGTTCCTCCAGTCTTTGAGACTCGCTGCTTTGAGACGGGCATCAGCTTTAAGCTGGACTTGGGGCCCTTTGCCGATCTGTGGGTGGTGTACGCCGGCCTGTACCCGCTGACGGAGGAGCTGGCTCTGGAACAGGAGTACATTATGACCAATGACGGCAGCAGTCCGATCCTGAACGTGCCGGTGTTCACCGACGGCTACGTCTATACGGTATTCTGTCGTGTCGTTTTGAGATGTTGGCGTGGCCACAGTTGAACTCGGGACCGAGGCATTATGTTCTCCCACACAGAACATCAGCACGAGGACCTTCTCTGGCACCTTCGAGGTTCACGTACGTGACGTAATGACCTTGAAAGTGAGGGCCACCACCGCCAAAACTTGTCAGTTTGTCAGCGGTGAAATGATCAGTGAGTGGCTCATAATCACATGCTGCACTTTTTCCATCGCTCATGTTCATGAAAAAGACGACAATCAACAGATGACATGGGATGCAGTGAAAGGACCACTTGACGCGTCTGCCTTGTTTTCCAGTGTGTTCGCCTACAGGACAGGTGACCGTAGTGGCAAACCTGTCCATGGCCAAACCAATTGGCGAGGACCCATACAGCCCTTCTCTCCTGGACAAAACCTGTGGTGCCAAAGAGGATGGGTCTATGGCCCTGTTCACATTTGGGCTAAACACTTGTGGAACCAGGGTTAAGGTAAAACGCCACTTTATGAAGAATTTACAACTGTTTTTTGGTCACCAGATTGTTGCGCCTGTAACTCGACAGATTAAGTAATGCAACGTACTGCATTGTTTTCTAGCTTGCGAATGAGGTCATTGTGTATGAAAACGAGGTGGTCTTCAAGCCAAAGTTCTTCACTGCAAAAGGGCCCCGGCGTGACGCTGTAGAAGCTCCTGAAAGGTGCGGCTCTTTCCAGCTTTTCCCCGCCCTCTTCCCCCCCCCCAACGGCTGCCCTAAAGCGTGCGTCTCTCTCCACAGGGTCACTTTGCAGTGCGTCTATCACTTGTCTGGCCTCTATCGCCTCTTCAAGCTTCACAAGTTTGACTCTGACTTCTCTGGCGTCGGCAGCATCCAGCATATCAAGGCCCTCGGTACGCGGTAACCCGTAAGGCATTCCTCGGTGTCTCCCAGTCGGCTGCAGGCTCACCCTGTGGTCCCTCCCTGCCCTGTAGGCAATGAAGCACCGCTCACCACCGCTGATCCTGCTCCAGCACCTCAGCCCACCGCGAGCAGCACCGGGGGAATCGCGAACGATCGACCTGTGAAATACAAAAAGGTGATCCACTTGCTGAAGGGCTTGACGAAGGTTTCTGTGTTCCACCCCCGAGCACAATTAAAGCCCCAGGTAGTTTTCCAATAACCCCCCCCCCCATAACCTGACCGTTTCTCTTCTTTTTTTTTTTTTTTTTTTTTACAGATTAAGTCTACTGCAGGACTGACATTTAATAACTTTTAAATGTGCTTGTTGAAATAAAGGATGTTTTTTTTTTGTACTTTGGTAGTGTCTTGATCTCTTGGACAAGTCTGGTTACCTTGATGCTTGCTGTTGGTCAACTGTTATGTGTGGCATGCCGATAATTCCATCCGTTTGTCTCGCTGTGAAATTGCTACACCAGATGTCCTACTCCTGTTGCTTGAGGAGGTGGCTGCTACATCTACGTGGTCTTCCTTTCCCAATAATGTTCAATTCATTTGCTGTGATTGCTCGAGGGTCCAGATGGACAAGGACAATGGATAATGAGTTGGCAAAAGCTTTGTCCCTTCTGACAGCCTTCACCTCATTCTACTTATGCAAGCAGTCATCCTCCATTAGATGGAACAACTTTATTTATCCCTGAGGGAAAATGAGGTTAAAGCAGCCGCAGTGTAAAAACAATGTATACAATTAAAATGTATAAAATTAAGTGCATTTCTGTTGTAGTGAAGTGTTGTACAGTTTGATGGCACCAGGAAGGAATGATTTCCTGTGCCGTTCCTTAAGGCAGCGGGGTTGAGTCTGTTGCTGAAGCTGCTCTTAAGCTTGTCCAGAGTTTTGAGGAGGGGATGAGGGACACTGTCCATGATCACGAGCAGTTTTGCCAGAATCCTGTCCCTTGCCACCTCCTTCACGGTGACAAGCTTGGAGCCAACAACAGAACCTGCCTTTTTTGCCCAAATGACTAACTTCTGGTGCAGAAGAAGATGGGTATGTGAGTCTGCAATTCCCGGTCAGTGTTTCCTATACCGCACATGGAATGTGACTAAATTTAAATAAAATTGCACTTTGTAAATGTCATGACCTTGAAAGGCCTAGTGAAGACAAATCTGCAAATGTTTAAATCGGCAATCCCATTGACCACTTTTTTTTTTTTTTAATGATTCGCAAATGACAACTTATGAAGCCATGTAGACGACCAATACTGACAGTACTTTGCTATACTGGAAGAAATAACTTTGTAAACGGGGTGCATAGCAAAAAACGTAATGGTGGGCCTATGCAACAAGTAGGCGTACATATCGTGTTTTCAGAAATTGCCGAAATGAACCAAATCATGTCTGGCAAATAATGATCTGTTCAAAGTCAATGTTGTTCACGGACAGAACATAATTATGGAAAAAGAAATGCAACACTAGATGAAGGGTTCACCGTTAACTCGGTAGTCCCGTGGAGGGCAGTGGTGAGCCTCGACGCGTTTACAACCCTTTGTGAAGAAGGATGTTCCAGACTCCCAGAAAAATAAACATACATACGATGGATGTAATTCCCCAATAGACAGAGAGCAGCGATAAGATTCGATGTATTGAGAACTAACAAAAACTAGAAGGTTCCGTCCAATGATCTCAACCCATGATGTAGCCAAACTTTAATGTAAGTCGTGACAACATAACTTCATAAAATAAATGGGTTCCATTATATGAAACGCGTCCCGTCTCCGCTATGAAACCAAAGATGTTTGACTCAGACGCCGTTTATCAGCAAGACAGTCACTTGTTAGCCACTAGCAGAATGCTACTAGCTCGTTAACTCACTAACTTAAACATGACTCTTTGAAACTCTTTGATTCCGTGGCATCACGTCCTGTGGTTTCTAATCACAAGACGATAGTAGTTACCAGCTACTCCCCCCCCCCCTAACCCTTATGCAAAAAGAGTGTGTATGACAAGACAGCGTATCTTTATTTCATGTAAAAGTATCCCCACAGTAAAGCTTTCCTTAGTGAAGCCTGACAGCAGGACATACAGCGATACCCCTCGGTCACGTGTTTGTAGGCGCTGTCCGCGGTGCTGAATGGAGGAACGGACGCACAGATCATTAGCGTCAGTCCATCAGCGTTTTATTGCTTCTTAATCGACTTCCCCGTCCTCTGATTTTATGCCATCTTCTTTCTGCTTCCTTATTTATAAATGTAGAGTTGGAGAGTTGGAGAGAATGGACTGGAAGGTTTGAATGCGGTTTTCATTGGAGAGTTAAAATGAGCAGGACGGCCGACACCTGGTGCTCACTGAACCTAAAAAAGGACTGTTTATCATCCATCCTATTTCCTGGTAGAATGACTGTTCCATCCCTGCAGTCTGGAGGTCAAGGGTCGCGCAGCCTCATAAGCGCTGTGGTGTACTCTCTCTCCAGGAGGAGTGGCTCTCTGGAGGTCCGGAGATGACCCTGGGTGGGGGGGAAGAGGTCAGAGGTCAGACCAAGGGGACTTCAGTGAGAACAGACATCCAGTGTAGGACAGGGTAAACACAATAGAGTCGAAAAGACTGAATTATGATACAGTAGGGTGAGCAGGAGGAATAGACTATTATGGTAGACAACAGTAGGTTAAGGTAGAGTGAGATAGAACAGGGTAGGGTAGCTATATGAGGTTTGGGTAGGTTATGGTAGACAAGAGTAGAGTTGGATAGGTTGAAGTAGAGTAGACTCGAGTATGGTGGAGTAGGTTCGCCTAGAGTAGAGTAGGCTAGGGACCTGTCTGTCTCTCAGGACTCTGGCCTTCTCGATGAGCTGCTGCAGCTCCACTGTCAGCAGCTGGTTCTCCTCCAGCAGCTGTTCATTGTGGGACTGTTGGGACAGCATCACCTCCTGGAGGCAGAGGGTGATGGATAAAGCACCATCTTAGGAACGCGGTCACACCATCTACACTTCTGCATGTTAGCTATGAACCCCAGCATCTTCATCTACGATGATATCGGAGTGGGGGGGCGGGAACCCCCCTGGCCCCGCCCCCTCAGAGGGGATTGGCTGAGCCCCGAGCCCTGAGGATGGCGCACCCTGCTGGCCGCTCGCGCGGCGGCGTGGAAGGAGCGCCGGGCCTGGCCCTCGCAGCGCTCCCTCTCGGAGAGCGAGTGGGCCTCCAGGCCGCGCAGGGCGTCCCGGTGGCGCCGCTGCAGGGCCGGCTGCCCCGCCCTCAGCTCGCTCACACGGCCCAAGAGCTCCCGCTCCACCGTCTGGGAGACGCACGCACACACACACGTACACACACACACACACACACACACACACACACGCACACGTACACACACACACACGCACACGTACACACACAAACACACACACACGCACGCACACGCACACACGTAAGCACACACACACGCGCACACGCACACGCACACACACGCACACGCACGCACACGCACACGTACACACACACACACACACACGCACAAACACACACACGCACACACACACACATACGCACACACACACGCACACACGTAAGCACACACACACACACACACGCGCGCACACACACACACACAGAGGAAGTACTCATCAAAAAGCTACCTGGCATTGACCAAATAAACCAACGTTTGGAGCATGATAGGGAAAACGTGCAGGACGCAGGTGACATCACACTAATCGAACCAATTCAATTTACACCGAGCACAGACCGGTCTGACCGATCAGACCCGTCAAACAGCTTATGAATCAACACAGCTTTTTAAATCCAAGAAGTTATACAATATTATGATTAATGTAATGTTAATGATTTGCCTTGAGGGGCGGCTGGTGACAAAGTAGCTACGGCAGACAGCCTTATTAAAAGTCCTCCTCATTGCCCTGGCCTGAATAACAGCTTGCTGCTGTGGTAGTCAGCAGTGTGGTGTCAATGTACGGTGAGCAGCAGGCCACTAAACACACTGCCAACTGTTCTGGAGGAGATGTGGGACATGCGGCTGCTGTACCTTGAAGTGGCCGAGATCACAGAGCTCTGCGTTGAGAAGAACCAGCTCTTTCTCCTTCTCCATCACCTGCTTCATCAGCTCTACAACCACAGGAAGTAGATAATAGGATAACATTTTGAGTCCTGTGTTTCAATAGCATTGAAACTAAAGTGCCCATAAATCATCGGCCTATGGCTTTTCTCCTTTCTTATGCATCCCCGTTGCCGCTCTCCCATTGGCCCATTTGATTTGGTCGTCCCTCACCATTGGTCTGTTCCTGGTGCTCCTGCCCCTGTCTCTTCAGGTCCATGGAGCTGTGGTGGCCGCTGGAGCCGGTCATCAAACTCTGAAGCCTCTGGTGCCTCTTGGATTGGTAGGAGATGTACTCTTGCTGGTTGAGGAAGAGCGAGAGAGGTGTGTGGACAGATAGGGAGAGAGAGAGAGTATTCAGTACGTAATTTTTTTCAGTATGTAACCAAGTCTTCAGTATGTAACTAAGTATTTAGTATGTAACTCAGGCAGTATGTAACTAAGTATTCAGTATGTAACTCAGGCAGTATGTAACCAAGTATTTAGTATGTAACTCAGGCAGTATGTAACTAAGTATTTAGTTTGTAACTCAGGCAGTATGTAACTAAGTATTCAGTATGTAACTCAGGCAGTATGTAACTAGTATTCAGCATGTAACTCAGGCAGTATGTAACTAGTATTCAGCATGTAAATCAGGCAGTATGTAACTAAGTATTTAGTTTGTAACTCAGGCAGTATGTAACTAAGTATTCAGTATGTAACTAGTATTCAGTATGTAACTCAGGCATTATGTAACTAGTATTCAGTATGTAAATCAGGCAGTATGTAATTGGTACTGACACTCTCCAAGCGAGTCTGATCCACTTCTCTCTGCAAAGACTCATTTTCACAAATCCTGGTCATGAAGGGTTAAGTTGATCACCTCTGTGTGAATGTAAAATATAAAATATATTATATATAGATTAAAATATATAATATATATATAGAATATATACTGTGACACACAGAGGTGGATACCCCATCCAATCACTAGTATGTGTGATGTTATTCAAGGTGAAGAAAAAAGGATACAGACATTCCTTGCGCTTCCTCAGGTTGTTCAGCGCGTCGCTCAGTTTCTCATACCTACAAAGAAAACACCAAAGTTGTGCTTCAAGCAGAGGAACAGACGGGGGAGACGCAGCACACAATCCAATGTGATCTCCACCATGCACGGCTGACTTACTCATACTCGACTTACTCTGCGTGCAGCAGGGCGTCTCGGTGGCGGTCCTGGTCAGCGTCGTTTCCCGCTGCGAGTTTAGGGCTCGACTTTTTCCCTGCTCGTTTCTTTTTCTTAGGGGCCATCTGATAGATCTCCTAAAAGTACAAAAAAATGACATGAAAACACAATCACAGTTTATTGAAGAAATAAACTGGACCCCCGTCGCTCTCCCTTGGTGACCTCAGACAGAACAGAGGTGTTGCCAAGACAACGCTCAACAACTACACCACCAGCACCGAAGTACAGTTGATTGTTGCGAACAACAGATTAGGTTCATGTAAATCACCATATACTCAATACAGGCGATGAAAGGTAAAAACGAGCATGTTTTTTCCGTATGCCCTGTTAATTGACCTTCTATCAGTTCACGATTGACCTGAATCCTGGTGGTCTTTTCAGTCACCGTTCACGTTCATTTTACTCTGCGCGTCTATGGGCGCAACTACGGCAAATTAAGAATGAACTCTGACCGCTGGATGACTCCTTAAAAATACAACTTCTGCTTCTAGCAACTTCTA
>JAXIVH010000067.1:663466-668466 GCA_036785325.1 Urophycis tenuis
TCCCACCGGCAGGCAGAGCACACTCCTGTGTGTCCCTAGAGGACGGAGATGTCTAATTATAATCCTGTCTCTCTCTCTCCCCCGTTACCTCTCTCCCTCTCCCCCCGTCTCTCTCTCTCTCCTGTTACCTCCCCCTCTCTCTCTCTCTCTCTCTCTCTCTCTCCCTTCCTCCCCCTCCCCCTTCCCGTGGTAGGATGCAGCACTGGGGGTTGAACACCTACCTGTACGGCCCCAAAGACGACCTCAAACACAGACTGTTATGGAGGGAGGTGTACTCCCCTGAGGAAGAGGGTAAAAAGATCTGCCGCTCCATCCTCTGCTCCCTGCCCTCCGTCGGCTCTGCTCCTCACCTCTCTGTCCCCCTCTCTCCTCCCCCCTCTCCTCCCCCCTCTCCTCCCCCCCCTCTCCTCCCCCCTCTCTCTCCCCCCAGGCCAGCTGCGGACCCTGGTGGTGGAGGCCCGGGCGCAGGGCGTGACCTTTGTGTATGCCCTGTCGCCCGGCCAGGACATCGTGTTCTCCTCCGCCTGTGACCTCACGCTGCTGAAGCGCAAGCTCAAACAGGTGTGGAGGAGCGCACGCACGCACATGCACACACACACGTGCACACGCACACGCACATGTATGCACGCACGCACACACACACGCGCACACACGCCCATTAACACATGCACACGCCCGCACTCACACATGCACACGCACACACGCGTAGGCACACACACACACACACATGCACACGCCCGCACTCACACATGCACACACACACACACACACGCGCATGCACACACACACATGCACACGCGCACACACTCACGCACACAACCACGTACAAAAACATGTCCGTGTGTGTATGTGTCTCTCTCTCTCTCTGTCTCTCTCACTCTCGTCTCACTCCCCTTATGTGTCTCTCTCTCCATCTCCCCTTCTCTTGTATGTCTCCCACTGTCTGTCTTTCACGACTTCCCCCCCCTGCAGGTGTCTGACCTGGGCTGCCAGGCGTTCGCCGTCCTGTTCGACGACATCGACCACTCCATGTGTCAGGCCGACGGCGAGGCCTTCTCCTCGTTCGCCCACGCGCAGGTCTCCGTGGCCAACGAGATCTACCGCTTCCTGGGGGACCCGTCCGTCTTCCTGTTCTGCCCCACAGGTGCGGATCACCGGGGGATCACCGGGGGATCACCGGGGACGTGCCGACACGCCACGCGATGACCACGCTATCGCCGTGGGTCGCGTGGGAACGGTGGAGCACACGGGCTCCTCAAATACAATCGTTTATAGTGCAGATGTAATGGCACACTTGCTCGGGGGGGGCGGCAGTAGCTCAGTGGGTAGAGCGGGTGGATAGAGCGGGTCGTCCGCTAACCGTAGGGTCGGCGGTTCGATCCCCTTGATTCGCCCTCTCCTCCAACTGTCCACATGTCGAACCCCACAAAATGTACTGATTGCAAGTCGCTTGGGACAAAAAAGTCTGCTAAATGCCCCCCCTTTATCACAAAGTATGAACACGCTCCATCAATCAGACCATGAAGAGCTGTGTGTTCTTTTTGGCTTATGTGGATATATTTACTTAAAATAACCCAATGTTGTTGCCCAGAATCTTTTAACTTCTCCCCCCTCCCCTCCTCCTCCCCCCCCCCCCCCCTCCTCCTCCCCCCCAGAGTACTGTGGCTCCCTCTGCTCCCCATGTGTGTCCAAGTCCTCCTACCTGCAGACGCTGGGGGCGGACCTGCACCCCAACATCTCAGTCATATGGACCGGTGAGAGAGAGACACCCACACAATCACACACACACACACACGCACGCACGCACGCACGCACACACACACACACACACACACACACACACACACACACACACACACACACACACACACACACACACACACACACACATACATACACACACACACACACACATTAAGGTGATCTCCAGGTGTCTTGTGCACACGGTCACATGAACGCATCTCCACGTACATCACAGACACACAGTAAGATGATCTCCAGGTGTCTGGTGCATACAGTAACATGAAAACATGAATGCATCTCGACGTACATCACAGACACACAGTAAGATGATCTCCAGGTGTCTGGTGCATACAGTAACATGAACACATGAACGCATCTCCACGTACATCACTCGCAGGCAGTAAGGTGATCTCGAGGACCCTGTCTGTGGACTGCCTGGTGGAGGTGGGCACGGTGCTGCGGAGGCCCCCGCTCATCTGGGACAACCTGCACGCCAACGACTACGACTCCCGCCGCCTCTTCCTGGGGCCCTTCAAGGGCCGGGAGGCGCGGCTCCGGGGCCACCTCCGGGGCCTCCTGCTCAACCCCAACTGCGAGTTCGAGGCCAACTACATCCCCCTGCACACGCTGGGGGCCTGGCACCGGACCTCCCTTCAGGGGGAGGGAGGAGGTACCCGACGGATGGGGGTGGAGAGGGGGAGAGGGGGAGAGCTGGTGAAAGAGAGAGAGAGAGGGGAAAGAGAGAGGGAGAGAGAGAGAGAGAGAGAGAGAGAGAGAGAGAGAGAGAGAGATGTAAAAAGAAAAAGAGACAGAGAGAGGGGGAGAAGGGGAGAGGGGGAGAGTTGGTGAATGAGATGAATGAGAGAGAGAGAGAGAGAGAGAGAGAGAGAGAGAGAGAGAGGGAGGGAGAGAGGGGAAAGTGAGAGAGGGAGAGAGAGTGATGTAAAAAGAAAAAGAAACAGAGAAGAAAGAGAGAGAGATGTAGAATGAAAAAAGGAAAGAGGCAGAGAGAGAAACAGAGATGTGAAAAGTAATAGAGACAGGAAAGAGAGAGATGTAGAATGCAAAAGGGAGAAAGGACGAGCGAGAGATGGAGAGAGATGGAGGGGGAGAGAAAAGGGGGAGGGTGAGGGTGTGGGAGGATAACAATGTTTGAACGGCTAATTAAAAAAAACGCCCGCCAGGCGCTGAGCCGCACGCAGATGAGGTTTCACTGTGCAAAGGAAACGGCACGATTCTCTCTGTAGGGACCACTTCAGGGTGGAGGATTAGACAGCGTTGCCTAGCAACAGTTCTGCCACTTCTGGTGTGGGTGGGTGGGGGGGGGGGAGTTATTAAAACCACGCTCACATCAGTAATGTTGTGTGTGTGTTATGTGCGTGTGTGTGTGTGTGTGTGCGTGTCTGTGTGTGCGTGTCTGTGTGTGCGTGTCTGTGTGTGTGTGTGTGTGCACATGTGCATGTGTGTCTGTGTGTGCGCGTGTCTATGTGTGTATGTGCACGTGTGCGTGTGTGTGTGTCTGTGTGTGCGTGTGTGTGTGTGTGTGCGTGTGTGTGTGCGTGCGCGTGTGCGTGCGGCCCCCCCCAGATGAGCCGGACTACTGTCCCGACAGGGCCCTCTCTGAGGCGCTCCGTGATTGGATGGACGAGCTCAACCAGCCACTGCAGCCAGGTGATGTCACCGTCACACACACCTGAAGACCCGACACACACACCTGTTCACTTAACTTAAGTAACTATTTGCGTTGCTGAAAAAAAAAGTTGCTATATGTCAAAGAATTTGGATTTTTCTGAGCAGTTTTCACAGGTACATAATGTACACATTACATGCACGTTTTTCCCTTTGACCTCAATGAATTTGAAGTAGTGCTTATATCTCCACCTTGAAAATGCCAACTTTTCATCGGATTGCTCTGGACTCGCCATTTCTGTTGCTTCACCGAATCTGTTTCATGTTTGTGTGTGTGTGTGTGTGTGTCGCGCCTTTGCTGGCTTGTGTGTAAAAACACTGGCTCTGATTGGCTACCATGAAACTTGACTCTGCCTTAGCCAATCATAATCGCTTATCTTGTTGTTAACCCACCTGGTCTCCTCACTAGCAGTGAATTCATAGTAACGCACCGCATTTAACATTCAGTAACAGTAACGACGTTGTAAGGACAAAAACAGTAATTAGTTAGATTACCCTGTCACTGAAAAAATAATGCCGTTGTTACAAACACTGCTCAAACCTAAGGAGTTGTACTTCGTATTCGCACAGCAGCTTAGGACCGGAGCATTACTGATCTGACAGCCACTGTAGTAGAACGAGGAAGTGGAACCTCTCCGTTCCTCCCCCGCAGGCCGGCAGAACGCCAGCCCCACCTCCCGCGCCAAGACCCCCGACGCGGCCGAGCGCTCGCCCCCCCAGGCCAAGCCCCTGCCCATGTTCCCGCTGAGCTCCGGCTCTCCCCCCACCTCCCCCGCCAAGGGGGGAGACAACGGGAGCGAGGGGGAGGCCAAGAGGATCCCGGGGGACGGCCCCAAACACAAGGCCCAGGGCCAGGTGCCCTGCGGCGGGAAGGGCCTGCTAAGCGAGTCCCAGGTGCGACTGCTGGTGGGCCTCCACTACCTGCCTCACGAGCACGGGCCGGAGGCCCAGAAGCTGCTGCAGGACCTCACCTGGCTGAAGACACACTGCCACCTGGTCAGCCTCAACGGGAAGAAGACCGCCCCGCAGAAGGTGGGTGGGATGGGGGTTCAGGCCCATCAGCTCATCATTTCATTAGTTCATCAGCCCATTAGTTTATCGGGTCATTATGTCATCAGCTCATTAGTTCATCAGGTCATTATGTCATCAGCTCATTAGTTCATCAGTACATCAGCTCATTATGTCATCAGCTCATCTGCTCATCAGTTCACCAGCTCATCAGCTCATCACTTTATCAGTTCTTCAGTTCATCATTTTATCTGCTCATTATGTCATTAGCTCATAAGTTCATTAGTTAATCAGCTCATTAGTTAATCAGCTCATCATGTCATCAGCTCATTAATTCATTACCTCATCAGCTCATTAGTTCATTACCTCATCAGCTCATCAGTTCATCACTTCATGAGAACCAAAGCAAAGCTTTGTGTAAAACAGTCTGCTAGATGAGTACAGTCACCAACCATAATAAAGTCGCCCCCAGCAGGGGGCGTAGTTAACCCCGTCACCCATCACCTTACACACCACCGGGTCGCCGCGGTCACCCCCTAACGGCCCCCCCTGTGCTCCGC
>JAXIVH010000067.1:673466-675217 GCA_036785325.1 Urophycis tenuis
GAGAGGTATATGGGATGTGTTGTGAAATGAGTGTCCACCGAGAGATGAAGAGGAAGGGAAGATGCTCGTCCAAAACGTTTAGAAAAAAAAAACTGAAACACATTTTAATGACAATGAATATTGTCGTTACTATTAGAGGACTAACAACAGAAGCCACCACCACGGAATCCAGCACACACACACACACACACACACACACATACGCACACACACACACACATACACACACACACACACATACGCACACACACACACACACACACACACACACACACATACGCACACACACACACACATACACACACACACACACACACACACACACACACACACACACACACACACAGACATACGCACACACACACACACACACACACACACACAGATACAACACACACACACGCACGCACGCACACACACACACACACACAGACACACACACACAGTCACGCACACACTCACGCACACACACAACCCACACACCTCACACACGCACACACGCACACACACACACACACGCACACACACACCACACACACACAGCTTGAAGAGATGGTGTGTTCTGAGGTGTGGTTGCCATAGAAGCCGTGTGAGGAACTCTGTCCCCGATGGGTTTAAGCTGTGTTTACATTTACAATGCTGGAGAAAACGTTTATACAATAAAACATTTTATGGAACTGGTGGCCTTTGTGTGACCCCTGGCACTGCTTTTAAGTTGAAATACAAAAATTTGAAAAAGTCTTTTAAAATTATTTATTTTGTTTCATTTTAGTTTTTTTTTAATTTCTTCAACAGTTTTTTAAAATTTTTATTTCTTCAACAATAGGACACCTGAACGGTGTTTATTGTATTTAGTGAAAACGCATGCAGCACACACTGTGTGCGTGTGTGTATGTGTGTGTGTCTGGACGCTCTACACTACAGTGATGTCAGGGTCCGACGTGTTCCCTTGCCAGTGTGAGTGCAGGCTGTGTGTTCCGGGCTCCCGGCCCGGCCAATGGGGACGCAGTACACCGCTAAGGCCCGGCCAATGGGGAAACTAAGGCCCGGCCTGTGAGCAGCAGACCAGAGTCGCCGCCCAACTGCATGCTGGGAGACCAATCTGAGAGGCAGTAAAGTTTCAGTGAGTGAGTGAGGGTGAAGTGGTAAATGAATGAGAGCATGATAGTTCATGTAGGCTCTTCTGACAGGAGGACTCAGTCACCGTAGTGTAAAAGCAGAGCAGACCGGTTTGGTATGGCTTCTGCATTCTGGTGTCTTTCGTGGTAAATAAAAGGATAAATAAACAAATCAAACAATGATTCATCGAAAAAAACACATGAAATACACTTTAAAATCAAAGTATTAAAAAAAAAAACTACAAAGGAAGGACTTGTGGCAAAATTGCAGGTAGGAAACATGTTGTAACGGAGAGAAAGAGTTTCCCTCAGTCTCTGCACCGTCCTCAGGAGATTGCTGAAGGCGATGTCAACGTACGAAGAGACGAAGGCTGAGGAATAGAGAGAGAAGACATGAGGTAAACGAACCCCCCCCCCCCCCCCACACACACACACACACATACAAACAAACACACACACACACACATACACACACAAACACATACACACACAGCTGACGTAAACAGATGATGCAAAAGACCCAGTGGGTTGTGAGTCACCACCAGCAATAATGGAGTCCATATCGCGTGGGTGTGCGTTTGTGCATATGTGTGTGCGTACTGTATGTGCATTTGTGTGTGTGCGTACTGTATG
>JAXIVH010000067.1:675417-680417 GCA_036785325.1 Urophycis tenuis
TAAAATGTCGTGGACACACACACACACACACACACACACGCGTGGTGGGGACCCCTGCAGAGTGGGGGACCCCCTACAGGAGCAGTCCCTCACCACGCGGGACATGAGGCGAGTTGTGGGGGGACATCACTGCATGGGGTTTGTCGTCGGTCCAGGCCGTCTGGTGCCAGACAGTATTTCGGTGTTTACATTCGGTGACCTTTAACCCACCAGTTTACGTGCATGGTCGACAGGAGGGGGGGGGGGGGGGGGGGGGGGGGGGTGCGGTGCAGGGGGCGTCTGAACGGGGCTGCCCCTGCGTTCACAACACAATCCCGCCCGGCGCTTTGATTTGATGCGGCGCCCAAATGTGTGACATCATCCGTGGTTAGGGCACTGGATGTTCTGTGGCCAGGGTTGGTGTTGGCCAGGGGGGGCCACAGCTGTGGTGGTCCAACGAATCGGTCTGATGAAACCATCATGCTGTGTGAGGAGACCAAGACCCTGGCTGAATGAAGCAGAAGGAAAAAAAAAAAAATCTATGTTGGGCGACATTGTTTGTCATTTCCGTGTGTTGCCGAGGCTCGGGTCGGTCTCAGACTCACCGAGAGGGGTCCGGTGAGTCACGTGGTAGGAGTCCTGTCCCCGCGATGGAGGTCCAGTCTGCTGTTGTCCTGAAGCCCACCAAAATGTTAAGCTTTAAGGCCCCGGTGAGGACAAACCTGCCTGCACCTCCACGATAACAAAGAGAGAGTTCAGCTGGTGTGGCGAGGAGATTTTGACTTGGGTCGACAGACCCAATAATAAACGAAGAGCCAAACTAAGAACGAAAGATCGCTTTGACGTGCGGGGCAATCATTGAGACATGTACACAAGCGCACAATCTTAAAAAAAATGGCATTTTATAAAGATGCCTTTGCAACACACACACACACACACACACACACACACACAGTGTGTAGGCCAACAGTACTGAAGCCTTGTCTGTGTGTCTGTGTGTGTGTCAAGGGAAGAGAGGGGGCAGTGAGAGGATGTGTGTGTGTGTGTGTTGTGCACCAACACACACACACACTACACAGACATGCACATACAGACACAGTGATAATAATACAATAAGCACAATCGGCCATTTGACAAGATGAGCTACACTGAAAGTGAGACTAAACTAAGAATGTTCATTTTTGTAATGCACCAATGATAAAAAAAAATATTTACTAATTGTGTAATTCATTGTATTTATACTGACTTTCTTTGAAGAATTGCCATTGCTATATCAATCCAGGACATAAAAGGCACTTAATGAATAATTAATGATGAATATGTCCTCTTGACCTCTGTGTATCCGCCCGTCTGTCTGTCTGTTGTTGTTGTTGAAAGGAAAGAACACAAACGACCATGGAGGCAAATGCATGTTTTAGTCTACAACACAGGGAAGTCGGTCAGGACGTTGGTGTGGAGAAGGTTATAATGGAAGTAGATTTGTTTTATACACAACACTCATTTTAGGAATAGGAGAAAAAAAATCTGCAAAAAAAAAATTGTTAACAAACAAAGAGTACAGTAACAACGTGGGGAAGGAGAAGCACTGTGAAAGGAATAGCGAGGCAATATTCATAATAACACATGAATATCCAGAGAGTATATGGGATGTTGTGAAATGAGTGTCCACCGAGAGATGAAGAGGAAGGGAAGATGCTCGTCCAAAAACGTTTAGAAAAAAAAACTGAAACACATTTTAACGACAATGAATATTGTCGTTACTATTAGAGACTAACAACAGAAGCCACCACCACGGAATCCAGCACACACACACACACACACACACACACACACACACACCGCACGCACGCACGCACGCACACAGACACACACACACACACACACACACACATACGCACACACACACACACATACACACACACACAGACACACACACACACACACACACAGACACACACACACACGACCACACACACACACACACTCTCACGCACGCACACACACGCACACACCCACACACACACAGCTTGAAGAGATAGTGTGTTCTGAGGTGTGGTTGCCATAGAAGCCGTGTGAGGAACTCTGTCCCGATGGGTTTAAGCTGTGTTACATTTACAATGCTGGAGAAAACGTTTTACCAATAAAACATTTTATGGAACTGGTGGCCTTTGTGTGACCCCTGGCACTGCTTTTAAGTTGAAATACAAAAATTTGAAAAAGTCTTTTTAAAATTATTTATTTTGTTTCATGTTATTTTTTTTAAAATTTCTTCAACAGTTTTTTTAATTTTTATTTCTTTAACAATAGACACCTGAACGTGTTTATTGTATTTAGTGAAACGCATGCAGCACACATTGTGTGTGTGTGTGTGTGTGTGTGTGTGTGTCTGGACGCTCTACACTACAGTGATGTCAGGGTCCGACGTGTTCCCTTGCCAGTGTGAGTGCAGGCTGTGTGTTCCGGGCTCCCGGCCCGGCCAATGGGGACGCAGTACTATCTCGCTAAGGCCCGGCCAATGGGGAAACTAAGGCCCGGCCTGTGAGCAGCAGACCAGAGTCGCCGCCCAACTGCATGCTGGGAGACCAATCTGAGAGGCAGCAAAGTTTCAGTGAGTGAGTGAGGTTGAAGGGTTAAATGAATGAGCACATGATAGTTCATGTAGGGTAATAAGCAGAGCAGACCGGTTTGGTATGGCTTCTGCATTCTGGTGTGTTTCGTGGTAAATAAAGGGGTAAATAAACAAATCAAACAATGATTCATTCATACTTTAAAATGCAAGTATTTGAAAAAAACTACAAAGGAAGGACTTGTGGCAAAATTGCAGGTAGGAAACATGTTGTAACGGAGAGAAAGAGTTTCCCTCAGTCTCTGCACGGTCCCCAGGAGATTGCTGAAGGCGATGTCAACGTACGAAGAGACGAAGGCTGAGGAATAGAGAGAGAAGACATGAGGTAAACGAACCCCCCCCCCCCCCACACACACACACACACACACACATACAAACAAACACACACACACACACACCACAGCTGACGTAAACAGATGATGCAAAAGACCCAGTGGGTTGTGAGTCACCACCAGCAATAATGGAGTCCATATCGCGTGGGTGTGCGTTTGTGCATATGTGTGTGCGTACTGTATGTGCATTTGTGTGTGTGCGTACTGTATGTGCATACGTGTGTGTGCATATGGAACAGGTGGGTTCTCCAGCTGAAGGTGCAGAAGAGGGCCAGGGGCCATTTTAGGTTCTGACTTTTGGAGGGGCTCAGCTGCAGGAAGCTACAGAGGGGGTTGGGGATTTGGGGGATTTTGAATATCATAGATGTGATTTCCTGCATTCTGCTGAATTTAAGGGTGACCTGGTGGAGAGCCTAAATGTATTCTGGTGGGGGGTAAATCTATCTATTTATCTATCAATCCAACACATTGTATATTTTTCAACAGTGTAGACGGTAGAATATTAGATTTGAGGATGAAACGGTAGGGTGGGCTAAAGCAAGGTTTGGGTGGTCCTGAGCCCAACCAAAAGAGGTCTAGCTTTGAACTCAGACAGACCGGAGTACAGGCTGCCCGTGGCGCACCGCCACCGAGAGGCCTGGGACCACACACACACACACACACACACACACACACACACACACACACACACACACACACACACACAGCCGCATGGTGGAGCACTAGCACTGCATGTACTGCACTCGTCCAGCAGGGGACGCCATTAACACGTTACTGATCCACGGTGGAGACCACTGAAGGAAGCCATCTGTTGAGGTTGTTTTTTAACTGGATGCGTCCATAGACAACACATTAATGAACGTTAGCTTGTTATATATACACAGGCATATATATATATATATATATATATATATATATATATATATATATATATATATATATATATATATATATATATATACTATACTATACACATGCAGGCATATATATTTAATATATATATATATATATATATATATATATATATATATTTATTTATATATGCCTGTGTATCATATTACTGTACTGATTTCAGTCCATTGCGGCCATAAATGCAGGTTCTTGTGTTACAGCAGGAAACCTGACCCACATATTGAGAAGTGCAGCAGATCGATGGAGACAACGGCCATGTGGGGAAGCGTAGGGCAGGTTGGGGTCTCACCCTCGACCCAGCAAGGACCCTCCCCCTCCCTCTGGTGATGGGGGGGGGGGGGGGGGGATGGGGGGGGGGCTGATAGTCTGAGGTCTGCGTAAAGTCCTCCATTTAGTAATTAGCGCGGAGCAGCGGTGACGTCCAGGGGTACGTTCTGTACAGTTGTAAGTATCACAAACTTTTAAATGAATCACTGAATTACAGGAAGTATTGTAATGGATTCTGGGTTTTTTTTTTATGGGCCGGTGATGAAGCAGAAGCCAGCGCGCCATGACTTCCTGTGTCTGGTTTTCTCCACTCTCTCTCTCCCTCTCTCCTCTCTCCTCTCTCTCTCTCTCTCTCCCTCGCTCTCCCTCTCCTCCTCTCTCTCTCTCTCTCTCTCTCTCTCTCTCTCTCTCTCTCTCTCTGTCTCTCTCTCTCTCTCTCTCTCTCTCTCTCCTTCCTCGCCCACTGTTCAGCTTCACTGCCTCGCCCCATCTGCGTGCCCTGCCACTGGCAAGTGCAACACATCTCCCTCTAATCTGCCGTTGGCCACTCCTCTGCCCTCGTCTCTCCCGCCCCCCCCCCCCCCCCCCCCCACCCCCCCCTCCCCCTCCTCCTCCCTTCTCCTCCCCCCCTCCTCCTCCCCCCTCCTCTCTGTCTGGGGTGGGGCTGACTTTTTTTTTTTTTAATTCTCCATGCAAATAACAAACAGTTGTTTGCGGTCCGCGTGTCGTGTGGAACAAAGCCGTGGAGCAAGACTCTGCGTCTCTCTCTCTCTCTCTGGCTCCGCCCTCCTCCTGTCAGTCTAGGATGTGGCTCACGCCAGGGGGCACAAATACAGCAACACACACACACACACACACACACACACGCCTGTTTGCAGCCAACA
>JAXIVH010000067.1:687917-692917 GCA_036785325.1 Urophycis tenuis
CTACTATACGTAGAGTGTCTGTCTCTTCTTTTTTCCCCTGGAGTATTGTAACTGAATGCAATTTCCCTCAGGGATCATTAAAGTCTGTCTGTCTGTCTGTCTGTCTGTCTGTCACATGATGGGCCCCTGCTGCACCGGCCCTACAGTCCGCCTTCATTTCGTCTGCACGATTCCCCCCTTCATGGGTCCTCTGGTTCCACTCCAATGGTCTCGTCGTCCCAATTTACTGCTCTGGTAGAGCCGCCGTTATGGAGCTGTTGCCGCCGTCTCTGCACCTTATACCGTTATGTTACTGTGTTATTTGCACTCTACTTGTACCACCATCAGCAACCCGCTCTACCTCCATGAGCAGCTCCCTATGCTCTTGTACCACCATTGTCCATTAGTCTTTGTTCACTATTTCACTATGTCACCTACCTCACCGATTTTACTCTGCCCCTTACTTTACTATTCACATTTAGGGCATTTAGCAGACGCTTTTATCCAAAGCGACTTACAAAGAGTACATTTGTCATAAGAAGGTGAAACATTTCATTGCTGCTAATACAGTAAGAAAGTCACCAGAAAAAGTTTCGAGCATTTCAGTTGCTAGATTATCCATTGCTAGTATACAACATCTCTGACTAAGTGCCAGGTTACAAAGAGCGATCAAAGTGCCAACCTGCTACTTATCTGATTTGATAAGATCTGTTATTATTTATATTGCACATATCCTTCCTTTTTATGTTGTTTGTATTCTTATTCTGTTTTATTTTATTATGCAAAGTTGAGTGCACACAGGCTGCAAGAATGTCACTGCTGGTAATGATGCAGGTTGCTATCTGGTGTGTGACAATAAACTTGAAACCTAGAAACCTTGAACTGTCGTGAAGGTTAGATGTCACGCTGATGACGCTGACGCTACTGATTCGCCTCCTGTAGTGGAAATGATCCATACTTGGTAACTTGAAGTCAGGAATTGAATGGACACCAACGTTGTACTCAATGGCCAAAACCCATAAATACTCATATTTGGTATTTCATTATTGTTTTCAAACGATCATGTATCGACCGGCTGAGAGCTACAGTTGCTTTTTACAAATCAGCAGAAATACCTGCAGACTCAAACATAGCGCTATGACTTACTTCATGCCCCGTTCGCATTGCAAAGTGTTGACTAAATAAAAGCGTAATAGCTTATGCTCAATGTGTTCCTCTCAATGGCGGATGCAGAACGTGACAGATGGGTGGGCCTGGATTAAGTCGGGGTGGGAATGAAAACTGGGGTGTCCCAAAATCAAAGCAGTTGTCCTGAATCCTGAATTAAGAAGCACCACTAAAGGGACAGTGTTTCCCATATATAAACATAATTGATTCCGTTTTTTTTTTCCCCCAGCGCGATTTGATAATAGCCTATAACTATCGTTCCGTTTATTCATCTCCGCACAGCTGTTTTTGTCGTTCACACACACGCATGCTTGCACTCAGTGCCCTATGAGTCTTATCATTAAGAACTCACTTTAAATAATTAATATTGCGCTGAATCTTTTCAAATGCTTCTACTTAAGATAAGATAAGATAAGATAAGATATTCCTTTATTAATCCCCCTTAGGAGAAATTCACAGTGACCAGCAGTACAAGGGGATAGAGGAGTGACTATAGACAATAAACAATAAATAGATTTACCTATACAAGATTAAATTATATGCGAGCTCTTAAAATCAGATCAAGTGAAAAAAAAGAGAACCTATATACATACATAGTAGTAGTACTTGCTTTACAATAGTCTCAACAGGTGACTCTGAAGAACAATAGATAAGCATACTGGTATATTTAACCTAGAATCAGAAAGTGTGAGTTGCCGCCCGCTGCACACACCTTGCTGACCGACTCCACCGAACACCATGACACTCCACCCGATCCACAAAGTGATACCTCACACCACATCACACATGAAACAAGTATTCATAAAAATTTGTTTATTAGCCTACTTATTTTGTGGTTTAAATTTCATCTGCTGTCAAAATTGAGCTTAATAAGAGCCGCTAGTTGTTCCATTATGATCCACAATCGGGTCCTCCAATTCAGTAAGTGTAAGTTATTTAGCCATACTAAAGCAAAATCAAGATACCATAACACTGCTAATGAACGTTACAGTTGATCGCGCCAGAATGTAATGGTGCTACATTGATGTTGCATTGACCAATGAAAACACACCACCACACGTCACTTTTTAAATAGTTATCAGGATTACTTGTTATTTGGCTCTTTTTACCATGTTATATATAAAATACACCACATACAGTCGTAATATCCATGTTTTACTATACAGAGTGGGTTTTTTTCTGATTGGGCGGGCCAGCTGTCAATCAGGGCGGGCACGGGCCCACCCAAGCCCGCCCACAGCTCCGCGCCTGGTTCCTATCCTTCTTGCGACCCACTCTTCCTTACGGCAGGGACGTTTGCGAAGAAGTACGTTGGTCCATTCACAAAATGATTCTGATTTCTACATCTAAAAATGCGGGGGAAAAATCCACCAATAGGAAGCCAACTTTCCTATAGCCAATCAGAACTTACGTTCGCAATATTTTAATATCGCTACCAGATATCCAATCACAGCAGGCTTAACCAATCACCCAAACAACAGTAAAACATTAAAAATATATTAGGCTACATTATTTTGAAGATGCAGTATGTGGCCAGACCATTGACCATACTTTATGTTATAAGCTGTTACATGATATATTGAATTGAATATTGAACCCAAATTGTTCATTTTGGACTTTATAAATTTGAATTGAATTCAAACATTGTTTTTAATCCATGCATTTTATGACAAACAAAAACAGGTGGTGATCTCACTTGATGGCATTTTACTCAATTCAAACCATCTATGTGCGTTTTGTTGATGCATTTCTCAACGTGTTGTTGAGAAATGTTTTCCATGTTTCCATGTTTCCTCGCTCTAGGCTGGACTCCCTGCAACCGCGATTAAACCTTTGCAGCGGATCCAGAACGCTGCAGCACGCCTCGTGTTCTTCCACGTGACCTCCCTCTTCCATGACCTCCACTGGCTCCCTGTAGTGGCTCGCATCAAATTCAAGACGATGCTACTGGCATACAAAGCCGTCAATGGAACTGCCCCTACCTCCAAGCGTTAGTGAAACACCACGCCCCTGCTCGAGCACTCCGCTCAACCACCTCAGCTGGTCGACTCGTACCGCCATCACTAAAAGGAGGAAAAGGTCAGATGGAGAAATCTCAACCCTTCTCCGTTTTGGCGCCGCAGTGGTGGAACGAGCTCCCTGCCAATGTCAGGACTGCAGAGTCACTCCCCATCTTCCGGAAGAGAATCAAGACCCACTTGTTCAGAGTTCACCTGAACCCTACATAACCCTTCCCTCATGCTGTTAGTTGTTGTATACATCTTGGCACTTTGATCACTCTTTGTAACTTGGCAATTAGACAGAGATGTTGTATATTAGCAAGGGTTAACCTAGCAATTTAAATGCTTGAAACTTGTTCTGGTGACTTTCTTACTGTATTAGCAGCAATTAAATGTTTCACCTCCTTCTGACAAATGTACTCTTTGTAAGTTGCTTTTGATAAAAGCGTCTGCTAAATGCCCTCAATGTAAATGTAAATGTTTTTAGCTAGATTTGAGATATTTACCCACTGAATGAGACACTAGATATCCCCAGGTTCAGGAAGAGACAGTCCTGCATGAGATAATGAGCTAGCAAAAATACTAATATATCTATATATCTATATCTATATACATTTTAAAATATCACCATATAATACTCACTATAAATACGTCATGTCACTGTCAACACATAGCGTCATGCTAAACGTTGCATGTTGAATGGTGCATGTGACATGCCCACGGGGCTAAACGCTGTGAGTGTAGCTGTAACAGCCCGGGTCCGAAGAGATGGGGGTCGATGAGGCCCGGCTCGATCAGAACATATACCCACGTTCTGTCGCTTTACGACCAAAGAAGATCGAAGGCCTCAGATCAATGATGTGTGTGTGTGTGTGTGTGTGTGTGTGTCTGTCTGGGTGTGTGCGTGCGTGTGTGCGTCCGTGCTTGCGTGTGTGTCTGTGTGTGACTAATGGCTCTCCATTTCAGGCCACCACTTACCACAGGGGATTACATCAGGAGTGTGTGTGTGAATGTTTGTGTGTGAGAGAGAGAGGGAGAGAGGGAGAGAGAGGGAGAGAGGGAGAGAGAGAGAGAGAGAGAGAGAGAGAGAGAGAGAGAGAGAGAGAGAGAGAGAGGCTGAAGAGCAACAGCGCAGCAATGGATCAGGTTAAGAAGAGAGGGAAGATCGATGGAGTGAGAGAGAGGAAGGGAGAGGAATAGAGAGGAAGAGAGAGGAGAGGAGGAGAGAGAGAGGGGAAGAGAGGGAGTAGCAAGTGAATGGATGGAGGCCCAGTAACAGGAATCGAGAGAGGGAGAGGGTGAGACGGTGAAATGATAACCATAAAAAACAGGGCAGGAGAGGGGGGGGTGATAAAGTGAGGGAGAGAGAGAGAGAGATGTAGCGAGAGGGAGAAGATCCAAATAAATGTCTTGCACTTTTTTTTTCCGGTATATGATTCATCTGTCAGGCACACATAAACATTCACACAATCACCCCACCACCACCTTCAACACCACCCTTCATCTCCCCCAACCCATCATTAACTCAAACACACACACACACACACACACACACACACACACACACACAACACAACACATCAGACACAGCCCCCAGAGTACAGAAGTGATTACGATGGTGGCAGAAGGACTTTTCCATTCTCACATCTATTTTCAGTGGATGAACTTCCTCTGGCGTCATGGCCGCTGCTAAGCCCACAGGCTCAAAATCTGATTTAATGTATGCAAACATGAGTGTGTTTCGGTTTTTGCTTTTCGCTTTAATTGAATCCATAGTTCCATATTAACATATTGTTAATCCATTGGAGTGTGTCATTTATGGTCCCTCTGGATTTAGCCGACTCTCGCTAGCCA
>JAXIVH010000067.1:697917-881187 GCA_036785325.1 Urophycis tenuis
TGCAGACTTTGTTCCAGCGTGACTCTCCCCATTTCCCTCCCAGCACTTCTCGCTTGAATGTCCAAATGGCATCACCTGGATCCCCCTCCCCCCACAGCCCCCCGCTTTCCCAGCCCCCAGCCCCCCGACCCAAACCCCCCCCCCCGGAGACAGAAAGGACGGGGTGGCAGCAGGCGGCAGCCGGCTGGCGCTAGTCCTCCAGCATGGCGTGCCATTTGGCGATCTGCCGGCGCGGGTGCTCGCAGATCTCCCGCCAGTGCTGGCCGGGGGTGCCGGCGGCGTCCGTGCCCAGCACCAGGCGGCCCAGGACGGGCTTGGAGCCGCGGGGGTCGGCCCCGCCGGCGCCACCGCCGCCGGCCCGCTCCGAGTCCAGCAGCAGGAGCTCCACGCTGGTGTCCCGCAGGCCGCCGGCCGCCGGCAGGTCGAAGACGAAGATGTCGTTGAACACGGGGTTGGGCGTGCACTTCTTCACGTGAGCCTTCTTCTTGCACACGCGCTTCTTGCCCTGGTACAGGTTGACCTTCACGTAGGGGTCTGGGGAGGAGACGGGGGGACTACAATGAGGCGAAGGTCAAAAAGGTCAAGGCGACGCGAGGCGACCGCTCGGCCACTGAGGGCGCGGCCGGTTCTTCCTGCCCCGATCGATACCCAGATCCACAGGGAGGACGCGATGGATGGAGGGAGGGAGAGAGAGACGGGCTGCACACACACACACTGGTGTGCCGGCTCTGTGTGTGTGTCTGTGTGTGTGTGTGTGTGTGTGTGTGTGTGTGTGTGTGTGTATGTGTGTGTGTGTGTGTGTGTATCTGTGTGTCTGTGTGTCAGAGTGTGCGTGTTTGTGTGTGTGTGTCTATGTGTGTGTGTGTGTGTGTGTGCGTGCATGCGAGCGTGCATGCATGCATGTGTGTGTGTGTGTGAGCCCCACGGTATCTGTATCTCACTGTGATATATTGACAGTGAACATGTGTTACATGATATTATCACCACTAGCAAGACTCAAGTACCTCTCATGTCGCTTGTGGCTGGCGTCGGCAGCAACAAGCATGTGCGTGACTAAGAGCGTGTGTGTGTGTGTGCAGCCACACTAAGAGTGTGTGTGTGTGTGTGCAGCATGTGCGTGACTAAGAGTGTGTGTGTGTGTGTGTGTGTGTGTGTGTGTGTGTGTGTGTACCTATGGGTCCATTGTTGTTTTCAGTTCTGGGCAGCTGGCGGGCTTTCAGGACCACCACGGTGAGGGTGTTGCTGGTGGACTGGTAGCACAGGGACAGCAGTAACTCTCCGCGACCCACACACTTCTGGGTGATGGAGGGGGGGGGGGGCGAGAGACATTGACGGAGAGAAAGAAAGAGAGAGAGAGAGACGAGTGAGGTCGATAGACAGAAAGAGGGATACTTGTGAACAGACATCGTCGTCCATCGTTACAATGGTTGAGATAGACGGACAGCCAGGAAGAAGACAAGAAAGTCCAAATGCTCTCGCGCCACACCCAATGCTGTTCCCACACACACACACGCACACACACACACACACACACACACACTATCGTATGCAGACAACAAACATTGACTGGTGTTTACTGTGAGGGTCATCACCACGGGACACAACCTTATGTCCATGTGTGCACACAGTCACCCTTTCCACATACTTGTAATCAATAATAATGACGGACATAACAGATGTCCTCCCATCTGGCATATCCATATATATATATATATACATATATATGTATATATATATCCCTATATATAAGGATATGTTGAGAATCAATAGCTCTTACAAGCTTGTTTTGACAATGATGTCTAGCACCTTCAGAGATTTCTCACAAAGAAAGCATTGTTCAGATCAGAAATTCTTCTCGCCCCGGAATCATTCGAACTCAAGGATGACCCGTCGCCATAGCGACAGACGGCCGGCCGGCTGACCGACCGCCGGGCGCCGAAAAAATCCCGCAAAATCCCCGCCACCCACCTTGGCGTTCTTCCGCACGATCTCCCGGCTCATGGGCACGCGGCCCTCCGACAGGTCGACGCCGGCCAGCGGCACCAGCGCCTCGCCGATGACCCGGTCGCGGGAGAAGCGGTCGAAGCTCAGCACGTTGAAGTGCAGCGCCAGCTGGGGCAAGCGGGCCGCCGCCACGCCGTAGAAGCTGAAGGTCTCGTCGAAGGCCGGGTCCAGGGTCTTGCGGAGCACGCGCGTCTTCACGCGGTGCTTCTTCTCCGGCAGCAGCGTCAGCTTGACGTAGGGGTCGGAGGTCAGCGACTGCTCGTCGGTGGGGGTCAGGCCGCGGGCCTCCTGCGAGAGAAAAAAAAAAAACTGAATGGCAAGGGGGGGGTCAACGGAGCGAGGCGGGAGGCCGGTCGAGCCCGGAAGCTTCCGCGGGAGGAGCCGGAGGGGAGAGGAGGAGGCGGGAGAGGGAGAACCTTCGCTCCTGACTTCGGAAACCGCGCGGTGATCGAATTAAGGATGCAGTGGGGTTGCGATGTGCTTCTGGACCATGATGAAGATGAGAGCGGACGAGCGAAGGCCGGCGTCTAGACGAGTAGACGTCAGCGAGACAGACCACAGAATGGCGTTGTTCACAGCACAGACAGTGGTGTGCTGTCCTTTTAAATGGTTAAGAGAATTGGTGATTTTTTTTCTACACATAATATTTTACACTTCAGAGGGCGGCACAAGAGGAGTCATTCTTCATGGAGAGCTGTATATCAAAGTGAGTGCCAGATGTGATAATAATATTCATATAAAAAAAACGTTTTCAGCCAGAGTTTGGAATAGCGGGGCGTGTCGCTCTCTGCTCTGTTTAGCATGCATGACCGACAGACAGACAGACAGACATACTTTAATGATCCCTGAGGGAAATTGCATTTGTTGCAATACTCCAGGGAAAAAAAAGAAAGAAGAGACAGACACTCCACGTATAGCAGAGTATTAGAATATATAAATATATAACATAAACCTATGTAAAATATAAACCTATGTAATACAATATACAAAAAATATACATAAAGAAATATAAAAATATACATAAATGTACATACATCCAGGCATACACTAAGAGGCAATAGCATACACAAGGATGTGTAGCATGTCGGAATTTACATGGTAAAATGGATGGGGACAGGGGGAAGCGTCGGGTCCGAAGGGGGCGTACCTTAATGTGCACCACGAAGGCCTTCCGCTCGGCCTGGTACTCCAGGGAGAAGTGCAGCGTGCCCAGCCCTGCGGCGCTCTGCTCCCCCTGGAGCCCCTCGTCCCCTGTGGCCGGCGTGGGCGCCGGGGTGGACGACATGGAGCTGGAGGGGGAGGGCGGGTCGCCGCCCCGGGGGCAGCCGGGGCCGGCGGGCGAGGCCGGCTCCAGGTCCGGGGAGCTGCGCACCTTCTGCTGGTTGTAGGTGGCCTGGTCGGGGAAGTTGCCGTTCAGGTCGCGTTTCTCCAGGTCCAGGTGCAGGCCCGGCCGGGCGCCGTACGGCGGGCCAGGCTCCGCCCCCCCGGGGCCGCCGGCGGAGGAGGGGGCGTGGCAGTTGCCGTTGACGTCGGTTTTCCCCGCGTCGGCGGTGTCGGCAAACTTCTTCTTGCCCCCCAGGCTCTCGGGGTAGACGTCCACCCCCTTCAGCATGTGCACAAACTTGTAGGGCGGAGTCTTCTGGGACTTCTGGGAGTTCTTGCGCTGGCAGCAGATCCAGGCGAACGCCGAGGTGGTGAGCACCAGGCTCACCACGCTCACCACGGTGACGCCAAGAGGCATCTCCACTGTGGGGAGAGAGAGAGAGAGGGAGGGGACAGACAGACAGACAGACAGACAGACAGACAGACAGACACAAAGGAGAGGAGGAACAAGTGAATTCCCTGCTCGCCGCCGACAGCCCTGTTGCTGCCGCAGGCTGGAGTCTGACTCACCCTGAACATCTGAACCCCGTAACACAATTAAGGCAGCGCACACCACTGACATTCTGCTCACTTCATTAGACGGTTCATGGTCATGTTGTCTTCTGTTGACTAGCAACAAAGACGCAACCGACCAACACAATGGCTTTGACACCATAATCATGTCGATGTACGACTTACGGACCGTATCCAACTATAGGAGGTATTTTCTATAGGACAGGGAGTATATTCCGACTGTAGAATCTCTGTTGAGCAGAGGAATAAGAAATCCCCTGCCATGCAACATATATGGCAGCCAATGATTAAATTCCTTTTACACAACGGAGCGCAGCGTAACATAATACATCCGAGCGTTTGTTTGAACTAGATGTGTATTTTCACGAGTCTCCAGGCCTACATTTTTGAACGCCCCCCTGCAACAGAGGCTCCGCGAAACCCACCTGCAGTTTTTCCATCGGAACACCTTTTTTTTTTTTTTTTTCACATCCATTTACAATATAACTCGTGGTGGCTACTGAGACCCTGGATGAGATCCGCTAGAGAGGGTTGTTGACACACACACACACACACACACACACACACACACACACACACACACACGCGCACACACACGCACGCACACACGCACACACACACAGAGGCTTTTCCCACGCTCTAAAAAGCGGCGGCTTACCGATGTGAGCCCCACCCACGTCCATAGGAGCCATTGTGGAGCTCTTTCCAAGGTACTGAGGAGGCTGACGCTGCTGATGCTGATGCTGGTGCTGATGATGCTGCTGCTGCTGCTGCTGCTGCTGCTGGGCGACGGAGCGCTCGCTTTCCGCTCAAATGATGTCAACGCCCTCGTCTCGCTGTAAGGTACCCCAAAAATAATCCTTTTGTTCCAGAATGACTCTCTCTCTCTCTCCCTCTCTCTCGCTCGCTCGCTCGCTCGCTCTGTATTTCGCTCGTTTTGTTTGGCGATGTGTGAGCGGGTGTTGTCAACGCTGCTTCGGTCTCAAAGACGTCGGCACCACCCAGATCCCAGATCCCACCTCTCTCTCTCTCTCTCTCTCTCTCTCTCTCTCTCTCTCTCTCTCTCTCTCTCTCTCTCTCTCTCTCTCTCTCTCTCTCTCTCTCTCTTTCTCTCACTCTCCCTCTATCTCCCAACACACACACATACACGCACGCACACGCACAGCTTACGCAGCATGCAGTTCATCAACACTGACGCATTCGTGACGAAGACGGGCAGTGAAAGCCCCCCCGCCCCCCCTTAAAGAGGTAGGACAAAAACAGACGCTACATGCTGATTTCTCCGTATCAATCATTCCAACCATCAAATATCGATTCGTCTGTCAACGTGTCAGTGTGTTTTTCCAATTAGGAGTTATATGTTCAATAAAGCCAACATTTCCCTCGAACATGAATCAGAGAGAGAGACACACACACAGAAATCTCTACATCTCCATGTATGCGTATGTATGCATGAGAGTTCTCTATAATTTGGTTTATTCTGGTTCAGTTTTGCCCCATCCTCATGGGGCAAAAGTGCACTCAACTATAAACTAACTATACCTTATAAAGTCACCACTAGAGGCTTCTGATGTGAAGACGTACATAGTGCAGGTTTACACATACATAGCGCAGGTTTAATATACCATCGCACACACTGATGGTTCCGCTGGTGGTTATGGCGATGGTTCTGCTCAGACATCCGTGTTGCTGGTGTTCCACACAGGACAGCCCCAAAGACAGCGAGATGAAGAAAAGGTCTTGACCTTCCCCATGAATTAGCGCCACCAGCACGATTCATGGACCTTTGACAGAGGGGCCTCTCAGGGGGCCTCTCGGTTCCACGCCTCTTACGGCAAAACACGGCAAGGGACTCGGGGGGAACCGTCGGAGAACCTCATCCAGGTGAGTGCTGACGCGGGCTGCTGCTGGTGTGACGGCCCACCGTGTTTCCTTTAAGACTCCATAACATAACATAACATAGCATAACATAGCATAACATAGCATAACATAACCCCACAGGTCCGGGACAGCCGTGCAGACTGCAGCTGCTGTCTGTACCGGGCTGCTCCACGGACACACTGAACACATGCAACAGGTCCCGGTCCCATTATGTACAGAACATTGTCGACAAAATGGCGACAATCGCACAAAGGATGAGGGCCTTGGCCCACGCGGCCCAAAGGAGAACACAACAGAACCGACAACAGAACAAATACAATGAAACAAATTGAACATAAAGCAATGAAAGGAACCGCGACATGGACAGCGCATACGGTGAGATGAGCTTGGTGGATGGTCTTTTTTAATGGAGACTAGCCAGCGACTTGTGGTGTTCCACTTTTGCTGGAGCGTTTGCAGCGTTTGTAAGGGAATCTGCCACTTTCTTAAGGCCGGGGTGTGTTCACACAGACACACAGAGTATTTCTACACTGAAATACACCAGAGAAAGGTGGTTAAGTTTAGAGGAATACAGCCCAATCAAATAGGAACACCAAGATAAAACATTCAAACATTTTTAATAAAGACTAAACATTGATAAAACATGTTAGAACCGTGTGTTAAGTGGAACCTCTAATTCCTGAGGTTTTTATTGCAGAAAGATTAATACACGAACGCATGCCAAACATATGGAGCAACACAAACGTGAAGCCGTAAAACAACCAACCTGGAAACCGGCACAAACACAGTGAGAGAGCAACCGCAAACCTCCCCGACCGACAGCTCATCCACTCTGCGATGCCCATCGTATGTTCTCCAAGAAAGGGATTATAACAGTGAGCCGGTCATTATGGTGAAATACACTCAGGGGGATGCAGGACAAAGCAGAGGAAATGGTTAAATGGTTTTACGTGACCTGAATAAATTAAAGCATACTAAATCAGTTTGACCACTTATTTAAAGTCAATGGCCAATGTCCGTTTTATTATTGAATGGAGTTTGACCGTTGCCAATTTGTCTTCTAGGCCTTTCAGCTCCACGCATTGCAGACGTCACCCACCTTCATGGAACCTGGCCCTGGACTCCAAAGCTTGAACCCCCTCTGGAGTTTTGCCTGGGAGTTGGAGGAGAAATTAATTCCCAATCGTAATGAATGGATGCAGTCATTCACCCATTCACCCTTGGCAGGACTCACACCCATGTCTTCAGAAGAGATGCTCAACTGCTCTCAAGTACACCACTGAGACACTAACTAGGATTGTGTGAGAGTTTATGATTTACTTTACAATCCACATAGCATTGTTTGCTGTAAGTTCTCTTTTGAAGGTCAGTGTTCTTAGCATGAGTCGAACCCATGTCAGATACATGTCTCTTGAAGAGATCACCAAGAGCTCCAACAACTGTGCCAGTGAGCCACTGTGTGATTTAGTGAGTTTATATTTTACTTTACAATTCACATGACATTGTTTATTGTCAAAACTTATAAAGAAACAAAGAAATAAAAAAAGTAAAAACAACAAATGACTACAATACTCAAGTTGTGGTTAAACTTCTCTTTAAGTTGACTAAAACTATATAACTTCTTGGGATGTCACTTATTTGTGTGACTTTTTAAAAAAGAGTCAAAACATCGGGCTAAAACAATAAACAAGAGGACTATATTCATGTATCCCAAATCACTTTATTTTCCACGAAGTCAACATTGAATGTCGAATAATTAGAAAACAGCGCACTCTAGCGTCTACTTCTCAAGCATTCACTAGGACTTCTTATCGCTAGTACTTTTTTATCACACAAGTATATCACTCTTTCACCCCCCCCCCCGTATCCGGTTTTGATGACAAATAAATTGCAAACACTTCATTTAAAAAACACAATGAAATGATTGTGTTGTTGAAATGATGTTGATAATACATGATAATAACAGGTTTAGGGTTTTTTTTTAGCTCAACAGTTGAAAAGTATCTTGACTTTTCATTCAGGACATTTGGCACGGGACAGTGGAACAGAACAGAAAAGTGAAAGTTTCTAAATTCCAAAGAGACTTGAAGTTTCTGTCCTCATCTGTTTCACGGCGCTCACGCGCGCTACCTCGCTCGTCGTCTGTCGAGTGAAACACTGCACGGAAAGTTCAGACACAGTTCACAACGAGTTATATTCAATGTCTTTTGGGGAAAACGTGTTGCTTCTGGTAATATGACGTTAGCAGGTGTATCGTCAAGCTGAAATTGCAATTTCTTTCAGAGAGCATATTTTTTCTTTCCGGTACGGCGTACCCCCTGCAAATCTTTTAGTGGTACGCCGTACCGACCAGTACCGGCTTACTTTCACCCCCTGCCCTAATGGTGACAGGATGATGACACATGGATGGATAGATGGGCAGCAGGTACCTGACCCACCAGGGGGACGAGGAGAGCTAGCGGCGCCAGGAGAGAGAGGCACCTGGCTGCAGACGACCTCCACTGTGAGGACGTTTCCGGGGCAGGCTCCACTGTCAGAACACCTCCACTGTCAGGACGGGAAGTGAGGACATTTTTTAATTAGTGGGGGGGGGGGGGGGGGGGGGGGGGGACTGATGACATTTAAATCTCCATTTGACCTGCCTTTTAATTCGAGAGAGACCAGCGAGTGAGCGTGTCCCGTGTAGCGGTGAGTTGCTGATTTGTATTATCCACAGAAGGTAAACGCATGATTACTCTTGTTCTTCGTCAATATAAGTCCGTAAAACGTAAAGTCATTAATGATGCAAATTGCCTAATGTTACATGTCGGTTTGAGTTGTCGTTTTGAAGCTAAGTTGGGTAACGTCAAATTTAATTTTCCCCAATGGCGGTTAGCATCAACACCTTAAATTCTCAGGGATAATTAACTTTTCAGTGCATACCGTAGGTAACTGTGCGCATTTGTTTGTATGTAACGTTAACGGTTTAAAACATTTTTAGTAAACTCTCCTTGCATTAGCTAGGCATCGTCACAAAGTTGAAAATGTGTCTTTCTGAACTCACAAACGTGATATCCGAGACAGCCAAGCTACCAACAGATGCAACACACCATGATGTTTAGCCAGATGTCGACTATCTAATTAGTGATATCGCCTGTTTAAGTGCACACGTGGAATTAAAATGTGGCAGGACTACATGGCACATTTTTACTTTTTTATTTTGCCACCTCTGTTGTATACTACAGTATATAAACCAAAACGAATAGTACCTGAAATTACTGAGAAGTAGGATGCTTCTGCACCATCAGTACTTTTATTTTTGATACTTGAGTATATTTTGCTTCTAACATAACATACTAAATGACTTAAGTGTTTTGTATTAGGCATTTTCACTTAAGCAAGTTTTTGAATGCCGGACTTTAACCCGTAGTGCAGTATTTTCGTTATCCTTATTACTACTTTTACATAAGTAACGCCTCATTTACACTACCTGGTGCAAGTGGCCATTTTACCTGTAAGCAAAGACAATCTAAGTTTGCAGGCTGTATACATTACATTACATTGCATAGGGCTTCACAAAAACAAATTATGACTTCACTTTAGTACATTAAGGTGAAATATAGCAGAATTGTTGGCCCATTAGTCAATATCAATTAGAAGAACACTTAGGGAAGGTTTTTACATTACATTGTTTTATTGCACTTTATACTCGCGACCACCTTAGTATTTTTATTCTTATTTTTTCGATACTTATATTTTTATATAATATTTATATTGCATGCTGTCTTGCACCAGGGATTGAGGGAAACGGCATTTCGGTTCTTGTGTATGGCCTGTACATTCATGAAAACTGACAATAAAGTTTACTTGAACTTGAACTTGAACTTAATTTGATTTGAAGTTCATGTACTATAATTCAAAGGCATGAAGCATTTTCTATCCTTTTTAGATGCATCATTCAGTTATTCCATGTGATGGAAAGCCTGCAGTGGAACGCTGCACAACATGCTGCAGTCAGTTCCACTGCCCCCTTTGTCCCAAAGGTATGTTTAAACCGAGCCAACCAGCCAGACTTCAGCGGCATTTGGAGGTCCACGTGAAAAATGCCATTGCATTTGAAGGTAATGCCATTGTATTTTAGATTAAAGATACACACATGTGCGCACTAGGGATGGGCATCGATTTTCGAATATTCGAATAGTCATTAAATAATAAAAAATCGAATGGTTCATATCTGGAAAAAAAAAAAAAAAGTTGTATTACTGGCGCCGATGATACAAAGTGTGGCGGGCTAGATGCCAAGCTGTAGAAGAAGAAACAAACAGCGACGAATACAAAATGGAAAGATTACTACATCAGCCTTCAAAAAGTTCCATGCACTCTAAAAAATGCTGGGTTGGAAACAACCCAAATTGGGTTATTCTCTAACCCAGGCTCCGGGTCACTATTGAACCTACCCTCGGGTTGGGTTAAAGTAACTTTATGGCCTGGGTTACTAAATGTAACCCAAAGATTGGGTTATTCCCCCAAACCAACTATGGGTTATTCTGACAAAAATGGTGGGTTAAAACAAGGGAATGGGTCTGACCTACCACCCCATTATTGGGTTATATTGACCTCTTTGTTGGGTTCATACTTTGACCCACTATTGGGTCTCTTTTGCATAGGGCTTCAGAAAAACAAATTATGACTTCACTTTAGTACATTAAGGTGAAATATAGCAGAATTGTTGGCCCATTAGTCAATGAGAATGCATAATACTGATTTGGATCTTTTTTTTTATTGCTGAACAATTTTGAACAATTTATGAGTGGGAGGGAGAGACAGAGAACAATACTAAAAACAAATGTATATATATACAATATATACACTATAACCATTTGTAAAAAAAACAAAAAAAACATTTAATTTAAAAAAAACAACTGATTATCTCAAAAAGTGTGAGGGTGAGCGTGAACGAGAGGGAGAGATATTTAGCAATGGTTTAGTGCGGCCTTAACAATTTCGACCCCTGGGGACAAGGCTTTTGTCCCCAATCCATATATTACCTCCTGCAAAAACTCCCAGGCCTGGCAGCACTGCTTCGTGAAATTGACATCAAAAACATAAAAACATTTGAAGCAAATATCCACCGCCCTCAACAAAGTGGACTGCTCAAATGCCTGGCCAACCAGAATCAAGAACACTTGGTGCACCACCTCTTCTCCTCCAAGCACCAAAACAAATGGGTAGGGCCTGTTGACCTCGGCCTCCCGGAGGTACTCTACCATGTTAGTACCGATCTGCAAAACAGAAATACAACATTAACAATATTTAAACAAACAACAACAACCACGATATAATGAACTTAGATGCTTTTATAAACAATGATCTTAGGTGTTGTAGGGTGGTCACTTGCGCTTCAGCAGAAGACGCATGAGCGTCGAAACATTAGTCGCTTTGCACCATTAAAAGCATTAAAAACTTTGAGTGCTCCGGTCCTATTCCTTGATCCCAGTTAGACCTTGGGTCTCCCCATTGATTCTAAGTGTTATTCTATAAATACTTACGGGCCTGACATCAATGAAGGCCTTCTTGACATCTGCCAAGTTGGCCCTGGTGGTCTTCTTGCCGACTCTAAAAACAGGCAGTGGCATGAGGCTTGGCAGAAGCCTCAATGATATGTAAATCTTTGAATCTATTGGAAGGAATAAAGACAAAAACATAATTAAACAGTAATCATATGATGAGGTGCTTGTTACTCAGGTTTGTAAATAATTTTCTCTTATAAATCTTGAGACAGCACGTGGGCAGTGTGAATGATGGGTGGCACAGGTGGTTGAGGAGTCATCTATTAGCCAGAGAGTTGCTGGTTCGAGCCCCACCGATTGTGTGCTTGAGCAAGACACTGAACCCCAAACTGCTCCAAATGTGCAGGTTGGCGCAAAATCAATCATACCTTGTGTTAATGATTCCACATCAAACGCCATCTTTCGTTCTTTTTTCAGAAGATGGAGGACTTTGTCTGTAAAAGACAGCTCCCACAACTCCAACAGTTTTGGTGCAGCCTCTCTGTGGAGGATTTGAAAGTCCTGAGCAATCTGAGAGAGAGAGAGAGAGAGAGAGAGAGAGAGAGAGAGAGAGAGAGAGAACCGTAGAGTTAATACTTATTTATACTTATGTCTATCTATTAATTTGTCATTCTAATCATGAAATACCCATTCAGCTAATTGTGCATTTAGGTCATTCCATTACTTAATTGAAGCAGTATGATGCTTATTTAGTGCATACATTTTAAAGACCCACTCCGGCCTTTGATTGACCCCTGACATTTTCATTTTATTTAAAAAAGGAGCACATTCTTTTGGCCAAAATAATAAAGAACTGTACAGCTTTTACACAGAAGTACAGGTCTTCAAACCTTCTTCCTGGTTTCAGGCAAGGGGTTTGCTTGACCACGCCCCTTTGTCTGCGGCTGGTTTATGATTATGCGTAGGGATTGCGGTCATTACATATGGATTACTAGCAAGTTAAAAAAAAGTTTACAGAAATGAAGGCAAAAGTATATATATATATATATATATGTTGTCGCCAATCAGTCGAAGCATTTATCAAGGCTGTGTTTACACCGTGGCGGTGTTTACGAGTGGAAACCGGAAAAGCGATCTCCAGCCAATGTAGTTCGCGGACCAATGACAGCCAAAGCCGCCACCTGGGGATTGCGTCGCCTCGATGCGCGTCTAGGATTTGGCGAGGTGCACGTCGAGGACGTAAAGGGTCCGCAAAGGGTCCGCGCCCCCCCAGTGTCGCGTCGACACGGAAGTATAAACGAAGCATAGGCTTGGTTATGCTTCGTTTATAACCCAGCCGGCTCATTTCCACTGGATGCGGAACGGCTGCTGATCCGATACGTATCAATTATAATCAACGTGTGAGCGTCCACCGACTCCGGGTCCTCTGCGTCGTGGGTGCGGAACGGCTCCGTCATCCGCCAGCCCTCGCAAACGATACGCAGAGCTTCTATTTTTGACGGACGCCGGAGCACGGCGCATCACTTCAGCACAGAGCGGACCGGTTGTATCGCGTGATTATGCGTCAATTCGCGAGATCTCGTGCGCCCTCGGGACTCCGCTGTCACAGGCAGACCCGCAACGGTGCGTAGCACGGACGGAACTGGTGTGTGTTGACGGAGTCGGAGTACGCAGCCGTTCCGTAGCGGAGCGGATCTGCAGCCGTTAAGCATCCAGTGGAATATCCGCGTCATGAATCGTTTTACGACATATTTCGATCGTACTATGTGTTGAAATACATATATATCACTAATAGGAAAGTACAAAAATGTACTTTGTACTTTGTACTGCAATGTTGAATATATGAAAAAAATTCAAAGATTTCTGTTTCTGCCTTTGGGGTACATACCATGCCTGGGCAGAGGAGTCGAGGGAACTCCTTCAAGACATTCTCTATTGTTGAGGAGTTGTCCCTCCTCACCCATTCTGCCCTGTACACAGCTGTGGAGGACATATAGTCCTCCACCTGGGAAGACGGTGAAGCGTTGGCCCTCAACCACTCCGCCATCTGCTCTGGCCTCTCATGTGGTATGGCTGGTGCTGCAATGACCGACACAATAGAACAGAACAGACTTCTTTTTTTTTAACTAACAAACAAAACATCTTTGATAGTTAAATGATTGCATTTCTAGAATGGTATAGTCTAATTAAGCAATAAGCCCCAACCACTGACTTGTGTGGCGTATTGCTTTTCTAAAACGGTTACTACAAATATTTGATAAGTGTCATTGTGACAAGTGTCATTGATTAAGTGTCATTGATTGAAGGCACGTCAATTTAGAAACATAACAGTCTGTTGATAAATAATCATTCTTCCGCCAATACATAGTTCCTTAAAACAAGAAATGGTTGCCCTGCAACGCTAGATGCAACAATAGCCAGATAGAACACAAGCTTACCCTTTTTTAAGCACAGTAATATGGAATGCATCATAGAATGTTATGAGGACAACTTGAAAGGTGATGCTGAGTTTTACAACGTGATGGAACGCGATTCAGCCAATCGCAAACAAGGATTGAAACAATCAGTTTCAGAAAATAGAGTTGGTCATAACCTGGCAGGAGTGTGGGGCAGGGGCAATCCTCTTGTCTCGGTTGCCGCTGAGAAGCCCTCATCCTCTTCCTTATATTTCGGATTCTTTCCTCAAGGAATCCAGTGGCCGGAAGGTTTTTCCGGCCCTTAGCATACCATATATCCTTTACAAAATGAAATAGAAGCACAACCCTTATTGATTTCTCAAGTCTATGAGAAGGCCTGGATCACATGTCTTGTGCCACACAATGATTATTTTCACATTGCTAGTAATTTAGTTACAGATTAACTTTACTAGCCTGGGGATACTAGCTACATACTTCCACCCAATTTGATTGTGTTCCGAAATATAGTCTGGCAAAAGGCTCGTTGGTTGCGATTACTGGAAAGCAGAAATCTGACTGGCCAGATCAGCGAACAGGGATTGTTGAGTTTGAACCAAACGTTAGTGATTGGTTAATGTAGCTCCATTCAGACAAGCCTCAGTCCATTACAGTAATCAAAATCCAATGACGCTGTCTGAGACTGAATAATGGGAGGGAATAGAAGTCAAAAACTGGAAATGGCCAGGCTAGGACTTTACTTATAGTTTGAATTATGCTAAGTCAGTTTAATGTCAAAATAATAAAAGTACAACAGGCTGCATCTGTTCACAAGCCACTCTATACCAAAGAGGAAAAGAGGGCCAATGGGCAATGAAGTACTCACACTTCCACTGGCAGAGGAGTCAGAAAGACATGGAAAGGCCTGCACCAAAGAGGATGCCAAGGTCTTCTTGGTGTCCGCTGTAGGTCTGTCAAACACAGAAAAAAATGTTGACACAAGACACAAAGGGGCTTAGGGCGCCCAGGAGTCTTCAGTTTTTTACTATGTGCTCTAGTGCAAAGGTGCTCTTCTGCTACGTGTGAGGTGAGAGAAAGAGAAAGGAATCCGCAGAGGCACTCCAAGATTTTGGAAAAAGGATAAAAAGCCTTTAATATGTCATGGCAAGCACTGGTTTAAAAACACATGGGCCTACGTGTTAAGGCCATATGGTTTTTAAACCAGTGCTTGCTATGACATATTAAAGGCTTTTCATGCTTTTTCCAAAATCTTGGAGTGCCTCTGCGGATTACTTTCTCTTACAGAAAAGATGTTAGCCCAAAAGAAATATGACAAAACACTGAACACTAAAATGTGACATCAAAGTACATTATTGGTGCCTTTATTGTACTCACGTTTCTCCATATGTCTCCATTAGATGTGAGACCAGAAGTCTCACCATCTGACGTCTCTCCTTAGTCAGGATTAGATTGCTGTCGTCGAGGCTCTCTATAATGGCCCGTCCCTGAACTGTTGCTGACAGAATGATTCTGATGTCCTGCAAAGTCCAGAATCAGACAGAAGAGGTTCAGAATTGCTTCGTCATATCATAAAAACAAATGAAAATATGTTACAATTTTACTTACAAACACAGGAAGAAGCTGTATCACAACAGGAATTGGTTGCATGGTCTCAACTGCTGTATCTTCACTGGGTGGTGTCACCACAGCAGTTGTCACAGCATGCACAGTCTGTAAAGATGAAAAAAAGACATATAGTCTAGTAGGAAGGAGGGGTCCCAATGTCCCAGAGACAAACATTTTTGAAACATGGTTTTTTAGGACCCTTAAGGTGTCTACTTAAGGTTTTTGCTTGCTGCCCGGGTCAACTAATGTCCCATGGGGGTTTTCTGGCGGCCATTTTGAATTTATGTCCGCACGAATGGCAAAAACGCCGATTTTCATAACTCCTAAACCAGACATCATACAAAGACAAATGAACACACTTTTTCTGATGATTTTGACACCAGCAGTCAAAAGGAAAGGTCACTGAGATGGTAGAACCACTCTTTATTAGAGAAAAATGAACTCTGAGTAGTTTAATAGCAAATCACACCCACTCATCATTGTCCATCTCTATCTCCATCTCCTCTACTTCCCCATCATCTATAGCACTGAGACCACTCGCCAACAGGTCGATCAATGACGGAGGCAAAACTGGTCCACATCACCAGACAGGCTCTAAAATCCCTTTTTCATTCTTCCACCCCTGATCATCATCATAGGGATTAGGCCTCCAGAAGATTGGCTCAGCGGCCCGCTTATAGCATGCTACCCTGTAGTTAACTCGCTGGATATGTGGGTTGAGTGCATTTTGGTAGGGAGGCAGGCGAGCAAAGTCCACTCTTGACTTGCAGCTGAGGGTCTCATCCTCTCCCACCATCTTCCTTCGGATCTTGGTCCTGGCCAGGTTCACAGAAGTTAGACGTGACTGGCCATACATCAGACATGTGAAGCCCTCCAGCTGCTCCTGCACCTCTGCTTTGACCTTCCACTCATCGCCCAGCTGTAAAAAAGATTGTTGGGATAATTGCTAGGTTTGCTCTTTTTGTTGTATTGTATTTAATATCTAAGATATCAAATTAAAAAATATAAAATAATAATCCACCAACCTGAAGGCCCTTTGGAATTTGGGGTTTTTCTGGAGCTTTTTGAGTGGGGCCACCTTGCCTTTGCCCTTAAAGGTACTGGTGCAGTCCTCTCCAGTGAAGACATAAAAGCCAAGCAGGGTGCTGCAGTATGGCTGCCCAAGAGAGGTAGCCGGCTCTGTCATGTTGATCAGCTGACGGTGCTTGCCTGTGCCCAGGGCCGTAACCAGGATTTTTCAAATACCGAGGTCAAAAATCTTATTTGACAAAAAAAACATCCTAATATGGTGACTTTTTAAAATACATTTTGGAAACGTGAATAAACAGAGGTAAATCACAAGCCCATCAAGGAGGTGAATATGTTGGTGAACAAGTTTATTAGAACAATTTCAAGTGATCACAAAAATAGAGTATTTGAGTGAGTGAGTGAGTGAGTGAGAATGAATGTGAGTGAGTGAGTGAGTGAGACTGAATGTGAGTGAGTGAGTCAGTGAGTGAGTGAGTGAGTGAGAATGAATGTGAGTGAGTGAGTCAGTGAGTGAGTGAGTGAGAATGAATGTGAGTGAGTGAGTTGTAGGTCTTGTCACATCAGCTCAAGTCTTGTATTGGGTCCATTAACTGCAATGACACAATGGATAGACAAAGCAACAGGTTAGCATCATTCATATCCTTATTACAGCAGTGTAATATAAGCATACATAGTAGTAAAAGTTTTTCAGTTATATTTTGTCTCACCTTTTATCAAAACAGCTAACAATTCTTCTGTGGCCAGAGGCATCCCATCTTTGGAGCACTCGTTGGGGATCAATTGAGATGCTGTTTTGGTGGACATGCATGAGAGCAAGACCAGAAAGCCTGTCATCACCCATGGTTGAGCGAAGCCATGTTTTGAGTCGCCGTAATGCAGAAAAAGACCTTTCGCATGAGCATGTGGTTACTGGCAATGTCAAGTAGAGGGATAAAATATAAGTTTCTGACCCTGTTTCTAATAGTCTGCTTTATTTACATGTAGGAAGCCATATAGCACTGAACAAAACTGTGGCTAGTGAGGCTGAATGACCACTAGCCACAGTTGGCACAAAACTGTCAAGCCCTGATTTAAAAAAAAGTTAGCTTAACAGCCCAAGCCATGTCACGATTCCCAATAATTTTATTACAGGTCGCGACTCTCTCTTTTTTTTTTTTTTTTTGAAAATCGAATTGAGAGAAAGATTTGTGTGCAGTGTGTTTGTGCCGACTGGAAAACGAAATCCTAACCAAGGGGCTTTGTGACTGTTGCTTGAAATGCTGAGGACAATGATCTAGCATCCTCCTATTCCTAGCCGCGCTTTGAACACATATGAACATTATGAACTGTCACTCATTCTCACTGGCGATTGGCGAAATGAACTCACCTCCTCCTCCTTCTCTCTTCCTTTTCCCCTGGCCAGTTGGCTTTCCAAAGCTGAGTTTAGTTTGAGTAGTTTTTTTCATGACACCACGACTAAAAACTGACTTCTGACTGAGTGAGTGCTGGTAGCCTATCTCTTCTCGTAGTGCCTAGCTGACTTTCGCGTCGAAGCTGCGTATATGATAAACATGTTTCTAATGTCGGGTGGCGTATTTCCGCTCAGTTTTAAAATATAATGTGATAATAAAGGGATTATGTGGACTTTATTTCAGAAAAACAAATGAGAATGCATGCTGATCTTTCCACCAATCAAAGTCAGAACGATTTTCATCATATATCAATTTGACATTTCTCTGAATAAAAAAAATAAAATAAAAAAAACACCGGGGAAAATACCGAGGTCATGACCTCGGTGTCCTCAATGCTGGTTACGGCACTGCCTGTGCCAATGTCAAGGTAGACGGTGAGGCTGATGGCGTGGTGAAGGAGGATGACCAAGATGTCAGTGTCTGGGGTCCTCACTATTGCAGACTTAAAGCCCAACTTGACAGCATGATGTAGGTAGAGGACCACCCAGCTGTCACTCTCCTCCTGGTTAGAGCGGAGAGCATGGATCTCAGTGACCTCCACCTGAAATAGCACAAAATACATGATACAATAGACAGAAGAAGATGACCTTTCCTAGGTATGGACCAATGAACTTACTTCTCCCCCTGACGATATTAGCTGATGAGCTCTTCCCTCTACGATGAGAGTAGCTGTTTTGCACTTCATCAGCCGAGATGCTGCCTCCTTACTCCCCCAGACCTTGAGCATTAACTGGCAGTTGCCCAGAAAGAGTTTGAAGTCCTGGGGCTTCCTTGTAGCTGTACCCTGCACTATAAACTTCTCAGAGAAGCCACGCCTCAACCTTTCCTGTCCCTTGATGGAGTCATGCTGGTTGGAGTCAGTGGAAAAGATGAAATTTTTCTTTGCTACCATCTGGTCTAGTATCTGCAGGCAGATTTCTCCAAATGTGTGAGGCAGGGTTGTGAGAGCATGAAAGAGGGCATTCCCATCTTGGATGAAGATGGCATCCTTGGGGTAGGGTACTTAATCAGTGTTTTCATCTAAGAGAAAGTGCAGCATGCTGGCTTTGTTGGTCTTGGCAAAGAACCCATCAGGAGTGCCCAGGGAGTGAGGGACAGGTGAGAGGGAGTAGCGCATCAATTCATCAAGATCAACTGGCTTCTCCCGGACCTGGGACTTGACAAGCAGCTGGAAGGCTATGTTGCTTTGCTCCTGATATTGGATGAGCTGCAACACAAGAGCAATGTACCAGAGTATTAAACTAAACAGGCGATTTTTATAGGGTATTGAGCAAATAATATATCAAAGCATAGAACATGTGAATAGCTTTACCTTTCCCTCTGAAGACGTGAGTTTGACCACCTTGTTGCAGGCCTCCATAGCTTCTGCCTTTTGATGGGGTCAAAGAAGCTTGTTTCACACCCTCCTTGTAGTCTGTCTTGGATGAATGCCTTCTTGGCAGCCTTGCCAACAGCCTCAGCACGAAGGACATCAATCTCCACCTCAGGGGAGACAGGTGCACCGGAGGCAATAGAGTAGAGGCGCTCCTTGTCGGTTATTTTGAATGGGTTGATGAAGCTGTTGATGGCAGCAATGGTGTGCTGGACTGCCTACTTCATGATCTCAGCTGGCTCCAGTTCACAATGTCTCCCTGCCTTGGGGAACTCAGGGTCATCAATGAGTCCACACATGTCAAGCAACATTTGATAGTACTGGGCTCTTTCTAACGTGGTTCGACACCAGCGCTGGAAGTTGGTGAAGATGCCGAGCAGACCTCCTGTAAAATGGGACAGATTCCTATTTAATATATAGCAGAAGCCATGCTGCAAATATATAACCTACTTTTTTATTATAAATTTACAGTTGTTAGTACATACCTGAGGACTTGGCAAACTTCATGAAGGAAGAATGTGTGCATTAATCTTGCCTTGGCCAGTGGCTTCCCTTTCCAACTTGCTTATATGATTAAAGTACTCAAGGTTGAACTTGCTACGACAGGTCTCATGGTAACGAGCTTCTTTTGCAAAGAGATCTTCGCCTTTAATATTCCTAAGCAGACTGCTTTTTCCAAGAGCTTCCGCCATGGGCTCAATACGCCTCCATGGAACATGTGACAGTCCTCTTGGTTTGCCCATTCACTTTGATTGCATACTTCTCACAGTAAATGTATTCTTTTGGAAACACTTTTGTGTACTTTTTTTTATTTTATTTTTATTTGATTTTTATTGAGCATCAGTAATATATTACATCGCTTCAATTACAAGAGACACAATGCTCTTATTTATATTTTAACCCCCCATCTCAAGAACATGTTGGACACCAATCCAGTAAGAATAGATAATTGAAAGTAATACAAAAGTAAATAACAACAATAAGAGATTATACATCCATATATATACACACACATGTACATACATACGCACACACATACACATACATATACATATACACATACACACATATGTACATACATACATAACAAAAAGAGCATATACCTCGACTCGCCAGCACTGAAGCTGTGCACTAAACAAGACATGGTTCACATGGGTTTAATCACAAATACAAATGCAAGATGACTGCTAAGAGATAATTAAGTGGGCACAGTTTTAAGTTTACCTAAATGCATCAACATCGGATCCCAGACAGAAAAGAATTTGTCCCTGGACCCCCTGAGAGTATATTTTATTTTCTCTAATTGAATGAATTGTGTCAGGTCGCTAAACCACAAAGACTCTTTGGGTGGATTTTTTGATTTCCAATGCAATAATATTCTTCTACGTGCAAGCAGCGTCATAAAAGCAATTATGTTTTTATAGCTTTTCCTTAATGTTGTATGTCTTCTATCTGTGGTACCAAATATGGCCATAGCTACGTTGGGTTGAAGATTAATATTCAATGCTTCTGACAACATTTTAAAGATGGTACACCAATAGGTTGCCAGGGCTGGACGTGACCAAAACATATGTGTTAAATCAGCAGGAGTGTTTCGACACCTGTCGCAGCTTGCATCTGTGTTAGGATATATTTTAGCCAGTCTTGCTTTGGAGTAGTGGATGCGATGTAGGATCTTGAATTGTATAATGCTTAGCTTGGCACAGGAAGTGCTGTTGTTTACTCTTAGTAGAGCGCTCTCCCAAGTGTCCTCTTCCAAGTCCTCCCCCAACTCAACCCCCCAGTCTGCTCTGATCTTTGCCAGTGTTGTTTTTTTAAAAGAGGTTATACAATCACTAATTCTGGAGACCAGTCTTTTAGAATTGAACGGAGATTTTAACAGATCATCTAGACCAGAGGGAAATTGGGATCATGATGTTGAAGGAGGTGGCGGACCTGGAAATATCGAAATAAGCTAGACCAAGGGAGGCCAAATTTGTGCGATATATCTTCAAAGCTCGCAAAGGTACAGTTTATGTACATGTCCTCAAAATGATGAATGCCTCGTCTCTGCCAGAGAGTAAATTCAGAGTCTAACCTAGCTGGGGGGAAAAGGTGATTATTGTGTATGGGACCCAGATGGAGAAGGTTTTTAAACCCAAAGCTCCGTCTAAGTTGAACCCATATTTTGAGGGTGTTTATGACTATAGGATTGTTAGTGTATTGTGAGAGAGAGAGGGGAAGGCTGGAAGTAACCAGGGCTCTGAGAGAAGTGGAGATGCAAAATGCAGCTTCAAAGTGGCACCAGTCTGCATCAGGAGTGTGGAGCCAGTATATGATTTTTTGAACATTTGAGGCCCAATAATAGTGACAAAAATTTGGAAGGGCTAAGCCACCTTGGTTTTTAGGCCTCTGTAATGGTTCTAACTGTATTCTAGGCTTCTTCCCGTTCCATATAAATGAAATTAGAGCCTTATCAATAGACTTAAAAAAGGACTTAAAAAAGGACTAAAAAAGGGAGATAAAGCGGGATACATTGAAACAGGTAGAGAAACCTGGGGAGCACATTCATTTTGATACAGTTCACTTTCCCTGCTAAAGATACGTACAGTAGTTTCCATTTCTTCAAGTCTAATTTAACTTTCTCAAATAACAGACAGAAGTTTTCTTGGTAAAGATTCTGCATGTCCCTTGTAATATTTATTCCCAAGTATCTAAAGCCATTTTTAGACATATGGAACGGTAGACCACCGTCCTAAATTTGAAGAGCCAAGCCATTAACAGGATAACATTCACTTTTACTGAAGTTCAGTTTGTACCCAGAGAAGGCACCAAACCTCTTCAGGGTGTGGATAACATGAGGAGCACATAAAACAGGGTCAGATACATATATTAACAAATCATCTGCATAAAGAGATACTCTATGCTCTCTCCCTCTCCTAATGATCCCAGTAATTGATGGTGATGTTTTGAGTGTAATAGACAAGGGCTCTATGGCCAAGGCGAACAGCAATGGACTGATTGGGCAGCCCTGACGGGTGCCCCTTGACAGCTGAAAGTACTGTGAGCGTTTACCATTCGTGATTACAGAGGCTTTGGGAGAGGTATACAAAAGTTTAATCCATGAGACAAAATTAGGGCCATATCCGAATTTCTTTAAACATGTAAATAAATATCCCCATTCTACCCGATCGAAAGCTTTCTCTGCGTCCAGCGCGATAACCACTTCAGGTACCGCGCTGGACACATGAGAGTGGATAACATTTAGGAGTTGACGGATATTTGTGAATGAATGCCGTCCTGAAATAAAACCAGTTTGGTCAGCAGATATCACGTCGTGCATTGTGGTTTCAAGGCGTAGGGCAAGGGCTTTGGCCAAGATCTTCACATCACAGTTGAGGAGGGAGATGGGTCGATACGAGCCACATTCTTTGCTATCTTTACCTGGCTTAAGGCCCTTCCACACCAAGGCGGATTCAGATTGCGGAGCGGAAAGCGGAAAAAAAAGCGAATGCGAAATTCCGCTCGAAAATTCCGCACCTGCGTCCACACCAGGTGCGGTGCGTTTTTTTAAATATTCCGCGTTCTATTCCACCCAGCTTTCGCGCCGTACTATAGCGGATTTGGCCCGTGACTGTCAGTCGTGAGAGTGTCAGTTGTAAAGATGTCATCAAGTGATGAAGATGTTATAGTGATCAGCATGTTAGAGAACAAGAACAAAAAAATAAAGTTTTGGGTTCACCCCTTGTTGGAGCGGAGGCGACAGCAGGGTGAGTTCCATCAGCTCATCCAAGAGCTGAAACTCTACCACGACCGGTTTTGGCAGTATTTTAGAATGAGTGTGTGGCTGAGCTTGAGGCGCTTCTTGTCATCCTTGGTCCTCATCTGAGGAGACAGCACACCAATTACAGGGAGCCCATCGACCCTGAACAACGCCTGGCAGTGTGTTTGAGGTAGGACTAAGAACTTTACACTCTACACTTTGTTTTAAAAATGATACATTGGCCTACCTCCATTTACTGAACTGTTGGGCTAGATCTGTCTTTCATGTTCTGACACTGTATTATCAGGTTGTATACGAATATCCTACCGATAGGCTAGGATAACCGTTAACTGTCTCACGCATAATGCAAATGATGTTTCAGAATATATAGCCTAGTTTACACACACTCAAACCACCAAAAGTCTGCTTTTGAGCATGAGCAAATCATTATTATGCGCAAGACGCACCATTGATATATGTTATGGATGTTGAGCATTGACCTACCAGTGACACCTAGTGGTATGTTATGTTATGCTGAACCCGATAATACTGTGCGCAGCCAGTTGTGCCAGTTGTGCAGCCAGTTGTGCTTCATTCAATAAAAGCTTGAACTGAAACAATATAGACGGGCCAGAGCGCAAACTGGCGGAGATGGGGAGGCAGAGACGTGTGCACTGCAAATATGGATTTTTTGGAGAGGAATGAGACATGTAGCCTATTATATATAACAAGTTTGTGTATTGTTCTTGTAAACGTATAGGCCTATGACAAGTTAATATCCTACTGCATTTTCTCTTGACTTTTAGATTTCTCAGTACTGGGGACTCATTCACCACCATTGCCTCAAGTTTTGTGTGTCTGTGCCGTTATTCCTCCTCACCTGCAGGTCAAGTGGACTGGCAACTTGAGAGAGTGCGCCGTGGGATGCTGTGACCAACACTGTAATAAATTAACTTCTTTGCAACTAGTGTGTGCCCTCCTTTTTACAACACTCAATCTTGAAGAACATAACATGATGTCACAAACTATTTTAATTAAGCAATACATAGCCTATGGGTATGTCCATTACCAATCCCACGATCACAAGTGCTATATTGCTTTTATACAACTATATTGCCAACTAATTAACCTTTAAACATCAGATTATTATACTAACAAGTTAGAGTGGGGATGTGCTTGGATATTCCCACTCATGGAATATGTCTTGACCAATCAAAAACAAATAGATAACTCAGATTCATGTTTTTTTTAGGTTTTTTTAGACAATTTCATATTACATATTTTGTTTATTTACAAATTCATATAGATGTGACTTAATTGGTTGTCGCCACTGTAGTGTGGACATGTGTGTGATTCTTGTATGGGTACTGGTGGCCCTCTGGCCAAACTCTACATATGACTGATTCTCCTCTGTCAGCCTCCTCATTGCCGGTGCCAGGCTGTTAAGGAACTGGTGCACGGCATCCTTCTCCTCAAAACGCTCCCTCTCCCTCTCTCGCTCTCTTTCCTCCTTCCTCTCAAGGTATTTTTCTAAATAAGAGGGTCTTGCAGGGGTTTGCCGCCTACGCCTTGAAGGGTTAGGAGGGCTAGGAGACTGGCCATCCTGGGTCTCTGCCTCCTCTCTCTCTTCTCCCATTTCTCCCTCATCCGCAACTCCTTCAGTCTCCTCGCCCTCATCTCCGATGCTAATATTACTTGAAACCCTGTGGCAACAATTACATACAAATTCTCACTAAGTTGCTTGAAGGTAAAACTGATTCAACCATATAAACCATATCATCTGAAAGCTCATACCCTCAGGATGTAATCTAATGACACATGTCCTTCCCTCCTTATTAGTATGCTGCCCATGCATGATAAATTGTGTATTGGTAAATAGAGTATATGCCTGTAGAAGAAAGTTTAGGGTACTCAACTTTTCTGGGTTTACTATTGGGCCTGTGGGAATTGCGACTAGACTATATGACAACAATCACATTCATTTTGATAAACCGCCTGCCTCCTGGTGGTCATTAATGAAAATAGACGAGCACGTATGACACATTAGATTAAACTAACTCCTGTGTTCCTGACATTGATCAATGAAGGACATGGCAGCAAAGTGCTTCCACTTCTTCTTTCGCCCTGCTGCCTGTCCACTTACTCCCTGCGCGTCCTTCTTGCACTTTCTGTACGTGTCCTGCAAATTTTTCCACTGCGTCTGCACCTTAGACACTGAACACAGAATGCAAAATTAACGTATACATACTGCTAGTTGTTTTGCCCTCCCCCTATACTCACGCTTCCCTTCAACCGATTGCAAGTGTTCACGGCAGAGGATTGAAATAGTTCCCATGATTTTCATTCGGACAAATAGCCACGACATTTGAGCATTGCATCAAGTTGATGACACTAATCTACTGATGTCAACAAACTAGGCTAGCAGCCGAAAACATAGCTAGCTTGGTAGCTCGGCTACTACTTCTGACGTCTGACACTACCTCAGCAGGGGATTGGCTAATATTCACTTTGTTTACACGTTGTTAAAGGAACCATTACCACTGTCCTGTAGTTCACGGGCTATTCCAGCCCATACGTTGTCCTTCAATTTCGTGTCCATTTAATCTTGCCGACTTTTGTCGAACAAAATCGGGTGCTGGCTGACAAAGTTGATAAGTCGGTTGCCCGTTTTTGCCGGGTTTTTTCTCTCTTCGCATTCTATTATGTAGAACACAAATCATGTTTTGATTGGTCAAGCACATTTTTCCGCAAGCGGAATTCCGCTTCAAAACAGACTGGTCCGATATTTGTTTCCGCTCAGCGGAATTCGCCTTTTAGTGTGCACAGCTTCATTAGAACACATGTGTTTGTTAATCAGTGAAATTCTGTGCGGAAATTCGCTCGGAAAATCGCAGAAAATCCGCCTTGGTGTGGAAGGGCCTTTAAGTAGGAGGATAATTGATGCTTCAGTCAATGTCGGGGGGAGTGACCCATGGGACAGAGAGTCATTAAACATATCAAGTAGAATTGTTGGTTATCAGAGAACATTTTAAAGAACTCTATGGGATACCCATCAGGGCCTGGTGCCTTGCCACTCTGCATTGCTTTTATTGCAGTAATAATTTCTTTACAGTTTAGTGGAAGCTCGGTTTCAGTCCTATGAACTGTTGTTACAGAAGGAGCCTGGAGGTTATTGAAGAAATGTTCCATGTCAGAGCAATCATTTGTCATCTCTGATGTATACAGATTTGAATAAAATTAGGTAAATGTTTCTTTAATTTCTTCTGGGTCAATAGTTAGTTCACCATCTTCTTTTCGGATTTGTGGGATTTATTGAGAGGCTGAGCGGCACTTAAGTTCTGCTATAGATGAATATTCAACTTTTTTGATAAAGGGGAGAAGGTTCTGGTCAATGAAAAAATAGTCTATTCTGCTATATGAGTGATGTACATTAGAAAAAAAAGAGAAGGACTTACTTTGTGGAAATAGAAAACGCCAGGGGTCAACACCTCCTATCTGGTCCATAAAAACTAATAATAGCTTGGCTTTTTTAGAAAGGTTTGTAGATTTAGGGCTGGAGCGGTCAAGTGCTGGATTCATCACACAGTTTAAGTCTCCGCCAAAAATCAATTGTTGTGAATTCAAATCTGGGATTAATGACATAATTTTGCCCATAAACTTCTCATCATCCCAATTCGGGGCATAGATATTTACTAGAACCACAGGCTTGTGGTAGAGGAGCCCTGAAACCATCACGAATCGTCCTTGCGGATCTGAGATAACAGTAGTTGCATTAAACTGAATTTTTTTATGGATCAATAGTGCTGTTCCACAAGTTTTAGAATTAAGATTGGAATGGAATACATTACCCACCCATCCTCTCTTAAGTCTGACTTGATCTTTTACCAATAGGTGGGTTTCCTGGATAAATGCAATATCACATTTTAAGTACTTTAGATTATTAAATATCCTGGCTCTTTTAACAAGCCCATTTAAACCCTTTACATTCCCACTAAATAGCAGCCATCTTTGCATCAATACCATTCACCATGTTTAACTAAAGAAAATAAGATGAGAAGGGAGAAGAAAGTAATAACAAGGTAAAGCAATGATCGTGTTATAGTGCACAGTTAGGTTCGTTTAATCTCTTAAGTGAGTAAAGGCGAGTATACAATATATATGTTGCAAAAATATGGTGGTGTCCCTTTCCCTAACCCTTTCCAAAAATAAAAACAAAACTAGAACTAAGCCTATACTTGTCGCTCTCTCTGAGGCAAGCTGCAGGTTAAACACTATTTCAAAAAACTTTCAGTAGCACATTTTCTTAATACTTCTGCTCAGGAAGGCTCCCTAACCTCCAACAGAGTTTACACAAGCTGTGCGAGTTAAGAAGTTGTGTTTCGCAGATGTAACTTTTACATGCCCGTAAGACACTGATTGTGAATTCAATGTCTCAAAGAGTCCCAAAATCCAAAAGTAGAATGCAGGACATGTTTTGACATTGCTGAATGCATAATGTCCAAGTATCCATTGCAATATTCAGTTGCCTGAATAGGGACTTGACCCTTGGGATTAAAAGTCTGATGCTCTACCAGCTGAGCTACCCGGGCTTCATGAAGATATTACTGCGTCTTACAATGAGAATAGGGTTGCCAACCGTTCCGTATTGTGCGGGACGTCCTGTATTTCGGGTGATTTTGATTTGTTCCGTACGGGACAGCTCCTCTCCCGCATTTCCATCACAGCCTCGTCGGCCTTGTCAAGTTGTCAATGGCCATAGTAGGCTACTAAATCAAATGATATTTAAAACAAATACTACTGGAAACCAGAGATTTGGACTCGAGTCACATGACTTGGACTCAAGTCAGACTCGAGTCCATGATTTTGATGACTTCAGACTCGACTTGACAAGATTACACATGACTTGCGACTTGACTTAGACTTGACTCGGACTTTGCCTCTTTGACTTGTAATGACTCGACATGTCAAAAAACATTTATTGTTTTAGATATCTAACATATTTTCCCCCTGGAGGGCTGTACACCCAAGACGCATTCACTTCCGTGAAGAAGGAAAAAAAAACAGCGAGCGAAGACACAGGCGGGTCTCTCCTCTCCCCCGCCCCCCCTCCCCCCCCCCCCCCAGACTTACCCAACCTTCTCATCGTTACATTGGTGTGGCACATCTAACTAACATCCATTCAAGCAGTCCTTTCAGACAATCATACATTGCTCATATTATGCTTATATGCCACACTAGTCTCAGTGGTGCCTTCTGTAGCCTACTAATACAAACCCACCATCCACTCTCACTTCTCCTCTGAGACAACACAGGATTTGGGCGCATGTGTATATCATAACACATTTGAAGACAGAAACATTGAACATATTATATCTATATTGATAAGAAATGACACATTACATTAGCTTGATATGTTGAAATTATGATCAATAACTTAATAATGACATTATAGAATAGAATAGAATAGAATAGAAATACTTTATTGATCCCAAGCTGGGAAATTACAATTAAGTATGAATGTATGCATGTACAATTAAGTAAAAAGTACATGGTGACTTGTTCAGAACCTGAAAAAGTTTGGGCTTTGACTTGGACTCGACTTGCCTTCCCTGTCTTGACTTGGGACTCGACTCGGACTTGACTGCTAAGACTTGGGACTTACTTGGGACTTGCCAAGGAGTGACTTTGTCCCATTTCTGCTGGAAACCAAATAATAATATTACAGAGCGGAGCATAGTAAACCAAATAATATTATTCTACAGCGGAGCTTTGCTGTAAATGCACAAAACTCACGCGCTCAAACACCTGGAACAAAGTGTCCTGCGTTTGAATCCTCAGATTAAAAGTCTGATGCTCTACCGGCTGAGCTAGTTTGAGTTTCCATTGAAGGGAGTCCTGATATCCGCGAGGACTCCCATGCCACAGGGTACGTATTTCCAATCTGCATGGAATTTTTATAGGTGGGGAATTAGCTCAAGTGGTAGAGCGCTTGCTTCGCATGTGAGAGGTAGCGGGATCGATGCCTGCATTCTCCAATCTATTGCATTCTTCAGCACTTCACAATATTCTCGCTTTTTCGCCCACCAGTGTCCATTATTTCATTAGAATAAGGAGAACCATACTCTCAATTGCAAAAGCAGACAAAGCCTTAGCCAGTTTCCCTGTAGTCCACATAGAGCTGCTGTTTATCAGCCCTGCAGACCTGGGTTCAGGAGCTGTATCAATGGAAACAACGTCTTTTTAGAAACAACACAATGTGAATTGTTACGTCAATTATAACCTCTGACCTTCACACACCAAATGTCTCTGTGGTCCAGTGGCCAGAGATACTCCTCTTCTGTGCTGCAGACCGTGGTTCAAGTACCACCCGGCAGCATTGCTTTGTTTTGAGCACAATGTCAGGGGAATTGTAATGCAGCAAATTCCCGCGGGCTGGAATCAAACCCTGTTCTTCTTCTTCTGGAATTGTGCTCTGTTTTTGGAAGCAATGTCATTTGATTTGTGATGTAAATTGTAATCTTGGACCAAGTCATGGGCAGCACCTCGGTGTTTCAGTGGATAGCGCTGCACTTGTACATTTCGCGGGACACAGGTTCCAGTCCTGCTGAAGCTTGTGCTGACGAAATCTTTCTTTTAAGTCATGTCTATTCTACTGTCAACCGAGATGAGCGACATTAGCTGTTACTCTCTTAATTGTCTGACTTCTAATTCAACGATAACCTCCGACAATGTCATAGGAAGCACTAAGGTGGTGCAGTGTACAGAGCTCCTTATGTACAGTTCTGCAGACCAGGGCTCAAATCCCTGAATGGCCTGGTTGAGGCCATTCAGGGATTTCAGCAGGACTGGAACCTGTGTCCCCTGGCTCCTTGTAATTCTCAAGGCACTTTAGGAAAGGTTTTTTTTTAATGTCATCTCAATTTTAACACCGTTTGTTGTAAAAACTTGTAATTCCACATTGTTCTTGGCATGAGTTGAAGCCAAGAATCAAGGTCAGATTATCAACAGCTCTATCCATTGTGCCAGCAAGCCACTGACTGTGAATTGAATGTCTCTTTGTCAAGAGACATTCAAGAGTCAATGATGCAAAGTAGATAGCAGCACATGTTTTGACATTACTGAATGCATGATGCCATTGCAAATTATCAGTCGCCTGAACAGGGACTTGAACCCCGGACCCTCAGATTAAAAGTCTGATGCTCTACCGACTGAGCTATCCAGGCTTCATGCTGACGTTAGTGTGCCTGACAAACTGATTTTATTTCAGTTTCCGTTGAAGGGAGCCCTGATAGCTGTGAGGACTACCATGCCACAGGGAAGGTACTTCTGGGTTATATAGTAGGGGAATTAGCTCAAGTGGTAGAGCGCTCGCTTAGCATGCGAGAGGTAGCGGGATCGATGCCTGCATTCTCCAATCGATTGCATTCTTCTGTGGTTAAACCTCTCTTAAAGTGGACTAAACTATAACTTCTTGGGATGTCACTTATTCGTGACTTATTTGAAAAGTAGTCAAACCATCGGGCTAAAACAATTAACTAAAGGACTATATTTGTCTATACCAAATCACTTTATTTTATTACCTCAGCAGTCCTACTGTCCTGCTGAGGTTTGTGCTGATGACATCTTTCTCTTAACTCATGTCTATTCTAATGTCAACCGAGATCAGCGACATTAGCTGTTACTCTCTTAATTGTCTGACTTCTAAGTCAACTATAACCCCAGACAATGCCGTAGGAAGCACCATGGTGGTGCAGTGGATAAAGCTGCTTATGTGCAGCTCTGGAGATCAGGGTTCAAATCCCTGCATGTCCTGGTTGAGCTTTCTGCTGGCTCCTTGTAATTCTCAAGGCATAATAGAAACGGTTTTGTGAAACGTCATCTCAATTTTGACGTTGTTTGTTGTAAAACCTTGTACTCCCAAATTGTTCTTGGCATGAGTTGAATCCATGAATCAAGGTCAGATCACCAACAGCTCCATCCATTGTGCCAGTAAGCTGTTGGCTGTGAAGTGAGTCAAAGTTTGTGATTGACTTTACAATTTAATGTCTCTTTGTAGAGAGTCATTGATCAAAAAGTAGCACATGCTTTGACACTGCTGGATGCACAATGTCACTTTATCCATTGCAAATTATCAGTCGCCTGAACAGGGACTTGAACCCTGGACCCTCAGATTAAAAGTCTGATGCTCTACCGGCTGAGCTACCCAGGCTTCATTACTATGGCAATGTGTCTTCCACTCAGAATTTATTTAAGTCTCCATTGAAGGGAGCCCTGATATCTGTGAGGACTCCCATGCCACAGGGTAGGTACTTCTAATCTGCATGGGCTCGATGTAGTCGGGGAATTAGCTCAAGTGGTAGAGCGCTTGCTTCGCATGTGAGAGGTAGCAGGATCGATGCCTGCATTCTCCAATCTGTTGCATTCTTCAGCACTTCACAATATTCTCGCTTTTTCGCCCACCAGTGTCCATTATTTCATTAGAATTAGGAGAAACATACTCTCAGGGCGCATTCACACTAGACCCTTTGGACCGGACCCAGGTTTGTTTAGGCAGTTGGTCCGGTTCGTTTTCATAATGTGAACGCAGTCTACCGAACTCGGGCGGACTCAGGTCCCGAGACCGGGACCTGAGTCCGCCAGAAAACGAGGGTCCGGTCCGCTAGAACTCTGATGCGGTGCACTGTGACGTAAATTATGTCCGAACTAGGCAGTAAACGCGCTATTCTATAATAGCGACAATAAAGAAACTCGGAACCGGCTTTTTTCTGCTTTGTTATGGAATGGAAAGTTAACTTCCATTTGGACTAAATATGGTCGATAAACTGCTTGTGGAAAAGGGCTGTTAAAAATAAAGTGATTACTTGCAAGCGACGTGCTGTTTCTGCAACCTGGCCGGGAACTACTTCCTTGTATATGGGAACTACTTTGTTGTGCATCTAGTGAATTTTTATTGAAACGGAAGCGTTTTTATTGCTACATGATTTTTCATATTGCCGCGTTGGTAACAGTTTCTCGTGACTAATTGCTAAAGTAAACGGCTACTTGTTTGACTGCTGCATCAGACTTAAACAAAAATAAAAATGACTGGCAAGGGTACCCTGTGGTCAACTCAAGAAATTAAATACTTAATTGAAATATGGGGAGAAGAGCATATGCGAAGCTTAATGGGTAACACCCATAGAAATAGTGACCTTTACGGTTTATTTAGCCAAAAAATGGAGAAGAAGGGATTTAATCATTCAACCGAGCAGTGTCATGTTAAAGTCAAGAAGTTGAGGCAGAAGTACATTAAGGTGTGCAATAGCCTAAGGAGATCAGGGAGTCCCTCGTAGGAAAAGGATAAATTTGTTTGGTATGATGCGGTGGATGCCATTCTCAGGTCAAGACCGGCCACCGACCCCAAACACATCGTGGAGTCCTGGAAGCCACCCCCACAGGAGCTACCAGAGAGAGCAGAAGAGGAGACTGCCTATGATGAGCCCAATACCATGGACGAGGAAATGACAAGTAAGTGCAGTGCGATGACATTGGTTATTGACCTGCATGTATCTCAGAAAATGGGTATAATGGAATATAAATTGAGTCGAGATGAGGGGAACTTTTGAATCATGTTGGGTCGATTAACTAGCTAGCACTAGGGTCCATTGCTAGCCAATGGTTAGCTTACAGACTGCCTTGCCTAAGGTTAGAAAGAAGAAAATAATTGTGGATACCCAACATAGGTAATGAGTGCTAAAGTCAACAAGTTAATGGCCCAAATGGTAAAGTGTAAGGCTAGCCTACTATCAATGTCAAGAAAGCAAGTCTGACAGTTGAGACAGTCTGCTGCTCGCATCCCTAGTGCAGACGTTATTGCTCGCGCACATTATAGCAACCTGCGAAATGCTATGCCTCGGCAGGCCATGAAGAGAAAAAAAAACACATGATTTACCTTTTTTGAATGTCATAATCCGAGGTGTCATAATCGAAAGCGTGTGTTGTTGTTGGTTTATATTCCCATATGTATGGTTAATTACAGCTAGCATATCACTCAAGCAAACTACTCCAGTGATGGATGCGTTAACCACTTGTTGGTGTGTGGGGGAGGGCCTGATACAAACGGCAACTTTGTACAACTTTGTAACCTCTAAGCTCTGTTGTCATGCAGTCCAGACAAATGTGTTTATGTTTATATTTCTAAGACATTTATCAGACGCTTTTGTCCAAAGCGACAAAATAGCAACAAAATAACAACTACAAATAACATACGGACATTAACTAATTGAAACGTGGTCTCTCTGCAGTTTTTTTGTTGGTGTTGTTAATCATTATTATTAAGTGCCATTTATGTGCTTCCAATTCTGCTTTTACAGGCAACTCAACCTCTGAAGACAGCGGCACCCCTGCCTCAAAAAAAAGGAAGGCCAAGACGGATATCTCCAACATGATGGAGGCCTTCATCGACCTGCAAAACAAGCAGTTTGATGCTTTCATGCGAGTAGAGGAGGAGCGCCATCAGCAGGAACAACAAAGTCTCCAGGCATGGATGCATGCTCAGAGAGAGGAACGACAGGAGAATACACGACTCCTCTCACACATGATGGACAGAATGTTCCAAGTGTTTTCTACATCACATCAGCCTATTCACCCAGATCCACACAATCATGATCCTTCCCACCCACTCATGCACCCTCATGACCATTCACATAGACAACCTTATACTGACACAACCTCATCTGCTACCTATTTCAATCTCTGAACCAGTTAGCCTCATGTTTTTATTGTTGTCAGTACCTAGTCATAGCCTATCCTAGGCACTGTTTGTAAAAACATTTTGTTATGCCTTGTTATGTTTTGTTATGCCTTTAATGTTTTTGATTGAAATATTTACGAGATTTACTGTTAGTTCTGTCCTCTTCAATATATCCTTTACATATACAGTATATAAAAAAGCTTTGACACATGACACAAAACCAAGCTCCGTACCATGGGTGACCGGGCCTTCTGTTCTGCAGCTCCAAGGCTGTGGAACGCCCTCCCAGACCATCTGAGGGCCCCACAGACCACTGATGCCTTCAAACGTAGCCTAAAGACACATTTTTTCAGGAAAGCTTTCCACTAATTTTATTGCCTTTTTAACATTTATTAACTTGTGCCCCCCTTTTCTTTTAAGCTTGCATTGTAGCACTTTGAGATTGTTTAAATGTAAAGTGCTCTATAAATAAAATTTATTATTATTATTATTATGACTTAATTAGTACATCAGATTTATTCATATTGCTCAGAATGTTGAGGGTAACAAATTGTGGCTTAAAAGTGAGTATAATATTGACATAAAGCTTCCCTGATGGCATTGCCAGAATCGTATGCCTGTAGGGGGTTTTGACCGCCCACATAATGTTCCACATAATCTTCATCATTGTCCCCAGCAAATTCTTGATTATGCACTTCACAATAATTGTGAAGAACACAACAGGCCGTGATAGTGGTGCTGATGATGTCAATGTTGCAGTCATAGCGCTTCATCAGGCACCGCCATCTCCCTTTGAGACGACCAAAGGCTCTCTCCACAATCATCCTTGCTCTGCTGAGGCGCTGGTTGAAGGTAACCTGTGCAGGTGTTGTTCCTCTGCCATCAGGATACGGTTTCATTAACCAGGGAAGCAGCGGATATGCAGCATCCCCTAACAGTAGAACAGGCACATCTACACCTTCAAACATTTCCGTAATATTAAGGAAGAGGGTACCATTCTGGCCCCTCTCATAAAGAGAGGAATTAGCAAAAACCCGTGCATCATGCACCTTGCCTACCCAGCCTACATTAATATCCCAAAGTCTTAACCGGTGATCCACCACGCCTTGAAGAATAACTGAGAAGAACCCTTTCCTGTTGTAGTAGTCAGCTGAGTCTTCTTGTGGTGCTAGAATACCAATGTGGGTGCCATCAATAGCCCCAGCACATTGTGGAAAACCACAACGGTCACGGATGTTCAGATGGAGATTTTAAATATTCAGAGACCAATTTTTCAGCAATAACTGATACCGTTTCATTTGTAATCATGCAGGCCGTAGACTGCCTAATGCCAAATAAATGTGAAATTGATCTATATTCAATATTAGTTGCTAGCCTCCATAAGGTAACTGCCACTCTTTGTTCGACTGGTATGGAGCGCCTTAACCTAGTCTCCTCTTTCATCAGGTGAGGTTGCAGTTTGTTGCAAAGTTCCATGAAAGCAGCCCGTCTCATTCTGAAATTGCTTAGCCACTGACTGTGTGTCCAGTTGGTCAACACATTGTCCCACCAAATAGTAGACCGCTGATGGACCCAAATACTCCTGCAATAAATAAATAAATCACAAGGTTAAAATGGAAGCAGGCAATAAATGAACACTATTCAAATTTGATAATCTGTCACAGAAATTAGTAAAATTAGTCAACTTTGGAAGTTTATTCTCAATGTGTCTGCATTTCGATTTATTTGTAGCGACACTCAGTTTATGAATGAACTCTTGTACTGACACCTAATCCAATCAGAGCACGCAATCTTTACATGTGATCATTACTGGCCAATCATACAAGGAGTATGCAGCTCTGTTCTTAAACGACGGTCTTTAGGTGAATTTGTTAGTCAATAATAAGTTTCATTTTCTAGCCTACTACTCTCCCCTTTCATACTGAACTGATTTTTGCGTTACTACTTCACCACACACAACTCACCTTGTGGGTAGACGTACATCCTCGAGTTCCGCCAGAAATGCTGCAAATTGGTTACGCATTGTAGCCTGCCTCCTCATGAACCTCTGTAGACGAACCGCTCTCATCCTTCTCATTCGGCGGCGCACCATGGCATAGTGTAAATGCCGATTACCATCGTTTATCTGACGTTGACACCAGATTATCGAAAACAGTAAAATGCTAATAGAGAAAAAATATATAAGCTTCCATTTTGAGTAGACTTTATTTGTACCGCCTTTTGCCGCGTTGCCAAGTGACATTGGTAAATATTGTGTTTATGACATAAGCGGACCCGGGTCCGCAAACAAGAATGTAATGTGAATGGTGACCACCAGGGCTCAGTGGTAGGGGGTAGAACGCCGTACTCGGGCCCGGTCCGGTCCAGTAATGGACCAAGTGTGAAGGCATCCTCAATTGCGAAAGCAGACAAAGCCTTAGCCAGTTTCCCTGTAGTCCACATAGAGCTGCTTTTTATCAGCCCTGCAGACCTGGGTTCAGGAGCTGTATCAATGGAAACAACGTCTTTTTAGAAACAACACTATGTGAATTGTTACATCAATTATAACCTTTGACCTTCACACAACAAATGTCTCTGTGGTCCAGTTGCCAGAGATACTCCTCTTCTGTGCTGCAGACCTTGGTTCAAGTACCACCCGGCAGCATTGCTTTGTTTTGAGCACAATGTCAGGGGAATTGTAATGCAGCAAATTCCCGCGGGCTGGAATCAAACCCTGTTCTTCTTCTTCTGGAATTGTGCTCTGTTTTTGGAAGCAATGTCATTTGATTTGTGATGTAAATTGTAATCTTGGACCAAGTCATGGGCAGCACCTCGGTGTTTCAGTGGATAGCGCTGCACTTGTACATTTCGCGGGACACAGGTTCCAGTCCTGCTGAGGGTTGTGGTGACGAAATCTTTCTGTTAAGTCATGTCTATTCTACTGTCAACCGAGATCAGCGACATTAGCTGTTACTCTCTTAATTGTCTGACTTCTAATCAACGATAACCTCCCACAATGTTATAGGAAGCACTAAGGTGGTGCAGTGTACAGAGCTCCTTATGTACAGTTCTGCAGACCAGGGCTCAAATCCCTGAATGGCCTGGTTGAGGTATTTGTTGGCTCCTTGTAATTCTCAAGGAAAAAAAATGTCATCTCAATTTTGACACCGTTTGTTGTAAAAACTTGTAATTCCACATTGTTCTTGGCATGAGTTGAACCCATGAATCAAGGTCAGATTATCAACAGCTCCATCCATTGTGCCAGCTGACTGATTTCAATGTCTCTTTGTCAAGAGCAAGCGGCAACATTCCATGCTGAAAAATTAAGCCCATGCGGAAGTGCAAAAACTTGCAGTTCCTCGACTGGCCGCTTGAGGCTGGCTGCAGAACGGAGTCAACTCCCATAGACACCCATGTTAAAATGTCCAACTTTACAGCCAAAATAAACATGTTTACAGCCTGGTTCAAAAAACCGTTTTGGTGTCTTTCAGTAGTGTTCGAGTCCATGACAACTGTGAGGGGGCTGAATTTTTTTAGAATCCATTATTTTAATGCACAGAGAAGGATTTATTTTATGAATAATTAAGGGCGTGGTCAACTTGATTGGCAGCTGTCATCTGTAATCACGGCATGACCTTCACGGATTTGAGGCTTTGATTGGTCTGGCCGGAGGTAGGCGGGCTTAGCACACAGACTGATATGTCCAAGATGGCGGCGCCCAGAAGCTCAATTTGAGGCTTTTTCTCCGCTGTTAAGAATGTCTATGGGTGACGTCACGGAGGGTTTGTCCATATTTATATACAGTCTATGGTCAAGAGTCAATGATTGCTGCACGTGGTTTGAGAGTGCTGAATGCATGATGCCATTGCAAATCAACAGTCGCCTGAACAGGGACTTGAACCCTGGACCCTCAGATTAAAAGTCTGATGCTCTACCGACTGAGCTATCCAGGCTTCACGCTGGTGTCATTGTGTCTGACAATCAGATTTTATTTCAGTTTCCGTTGAAGGGAGCCCTGATATCTGTGAGGACTCCCATGCCACAGGGAAGGTACTTCTGGGTATTACATTGTAGGGGAATTAGCTCAAGTGGTAGAGCGCTTGCTTAGCATGCAAGAGGTAGCAGGATCGATGCCTGCATTCTCCAATCGATTGCATTCTTCTGTGGTTAAACCTCTCTTGAAGTGGACTAAACTATAACTTCTTGGGATGTCACTTATTTGAAAAGTAGTCAAACCATCGGGCTAAAACGATTAACTAAAGGACTATATTTGCATATACCAAATCACTTTATTTTATTACCTCAGCAGTCCTACTGTCCTGCTGAGGTTTGTGCTGATGACATCTTTCTGTTAAGTCATGTCTTTTCTAATGTCAACCGAGATCAGCGACATTAGCTGTTACTCTCTTAATTGTCTGACTTCTAAGTCAACGATAACCTCCGACAATGTCATAGGAAGCACTAAGGTGGTGCATTGTACAGAGCTCCTTATGTACAGTTCTGCAGGCCAGGGCTCAAATCCCTGAATGGCCTGGTTGAGGCATTTGTTGGCTCCTTGTAATTCTCAAGGAAAAGGTTTTTTTTTTAATGTCATCTCATTTTGACACCGGTTGTTGTAAAAACTTGTAATTCCACGTTGTTCTTGGCATGAGTTGAACCCATGAATCAAGGTCAGATTATCAACAGCTCCATCCATTGTGCCAGCTGACTGTGAATTCAATGTCTCTTTGTCAAGAGTCAATGATGCAAAGTAGATTGCTGCACGTGGTTTGACAGTGCTGAATGCATGACGCCATTGCAAATCAACAGTCGCCTGAACAGGGACTTGAACCCTGGACCCTCAGATTAAAAGTCTGATGCTCTACCGACTGAGCTATCCAGGCTTCTTGCTATTGTGCCTGACAATCAGATTTTATTTCAGTTTCCGTTGAAGGGAGCCCTGATATCTGTGAGGACTCCCATGCCACACGGAAGGTACTTCTGGGTATTATATTGTAGGGGAATTAGCTCAAGTGGTAGAGCGCTCGCTTAGCATGCGAGAGGTAGCAGGATCGATCCCTGCATTCTCCAATCGATTGCATTCTTCTGTGGTTAAACCTCTCTTGAAGTGGACTAAACTGTAACTTCTTGGGATGTCATGTGAGAGGTAGCGGGATCGATGCCTGCATTCTCCAATCTATTGCATTCTTCAGCACTTCACAATATTCTCGCTTTTTCGCCCACCAGTGTCCATTATTTCATTAGAATAAGGAGAAACATACTCTCAATTGTGGAAGCCGACAAAGCCTTAGCCAGTTTCCCTGTAGTCCACATAGAGCTGCTGTTTATCAGCCCTGCAGACCTGGGTTCAGGAGCTGTATCAATGGAAACAACGTCTTTTTAGAAACAACGCTATGTGAATTGTTCAGTCAATTATAACCTCTGACCTTCACACACCAAATGTCTCTGTGGTCCAGTGGAGATACTCCTCTTCTGTGCTGCAGACCTTGGTTCAAGTACCACCCGGCAGCATTGCTTTGTTTTGAGACATTACAATTCATGCCACATTGTTCTTGGCATGACTTTAACCCATGAATCAAGGTCAGATTATCAAAAGATTGTGCCAGCACGTCACTGACTGTGAATTCAATGTCTCTTTCTCAAGAGTCAATGAAGCAAAGTAGATCGCAGCACATGTTTCGACAGTGCTGAATGCATGATGCCAATTTATCCATTGCAAATCAACAGTCGCCTGAACAGGGACTTGAACCCTGGACCCTCAGATTAAAAGTCTGATGCTCTACCGACTGAGCTATCCAGGCTTCTTGCTATTGTGCCTGACAATCAGATTTTATTTCAGTTTCCGTTGAAGGGAGCCCTGATATCTGTGAGGACTCCCATGCCACACGGAAGGTACTCCTGGGTATTATATTGTAGGGGAATTAGCTCAAGTGGTAGAGCGCTCGCTTAGCATGCGAGAGGCAGCGGGATCGATGCCTGCATTCTCCAATCGATTGCATTCTTCTGTGGTTAAACCTCTCTTGAAGTGGACTAAACTATAACTTTTTGGGATGTCACTTATTCGTGACTTATTTGAAAAGTAGTCAAACCATCCCGCTAAAACGATTAACTAAAGGACTATATTTGCGTATACCAAATCACTTTATTTTATTACTTCAGCAGTCCTACTGTCCTGCTGAGGTTTGTGCTGATGACATCTTTCTGTTAAGTCATGTCTATTCTAATGTCAACCGAGATCAGCGACATTAGCTGTTACTCTCTTAATTGTCTGACTTCTAAGTCAACGATAACCTCCGACAATGTCATAGGAAGCACTAAGGTGGTGCAGTGTACAGAGCTCCTTATGTACAGTTCTGCAGGCCAGGGCTCAAATCCCTGAATGGCCTGGTTGAGGTATTTGTTGGCTCCTTGTAATTCTCAAGGAAAAGTTTTTTTTTTTATGGTCATCTCATTTTGACACCGGTTGTTGTAAAAACTTGTAATTCCACATTGTTCTTGGCATGAGTTGAACCCATGAATCAAGGTCAGATTATCAACAGCTCCATCCATTGTGCCAGCTGACTGTGAATTCAATGACTCTTTGTCAAGAGTCAATGATGCAAAGTAGATTGCTGCACGTGGTTTGACAGTGCTGAATGCATGATGCCATTGCAAATCAACAGTCGCCTGAACAGGGACTTGAACCCTGGACCCTCAGATTAAAAGTCTGATGCTCTACCGACTGAGCTATCCAGGCTTCTTGCTATTGTGCCTGACAATCAGATTTTATTTCAGTTTCCGTTGAAGGGAGCCCTGATATCTGTGAGGACTCCCATGCCACACGGAAGGTACTTCTGGGTATTATATTGTAGGGGAATTAGCTCAAGTGGTAGAGCGCTCGCTTAGCATGCGAGAGGTAGCAGGATCGATGCCTGCATTCTCCAATCGATTGCATTCTTCTGTGGTTAAACCTCTCTTGAAGTGGACTAAACTATAACTTCTTGGGATGTCATGTGAGAGGTAGCGGGATCGATGCCTGCATTCTCCAATCTATTGCATTCTTCAGCACTTCACAATATTCTCGCTTTTTCGCCCACCAGTGTCCATTATTTCATTAGAATAAGGAGAAACATACTCTCAATTGTGGAAGCCGACAAAGCCTTAGCCAGTTTCCCTGTAGTCCACATAGAGCTGCTGTTTATCAGCCCTGCAGACCTGGGTTCAGGAGCTGTATCAATGGAAACAACGTCTTTTTAGAAACAACGCTATGTGAATTGTTCAGTCAATTATAACCTCTGACCTTCACACACCAAATGGCTGCAGAACGGAGTCAACTCCCATAGACACCCATGTTAAAATGTCCAACTTTACAGCCAAAATAAACATGTTTACAGCCTGGTTCAAAAAACCGTTTTGGTGTCTTTCAGTAGTGTTCGAGTCCATGACAACTGTGAGGGGGCTGAATTTTTTTAGAATCCATTATTTTAATGCACAGAGAAGGATTTATTTTATGAATAATTAAGGGCGTGGTCAACTTGATTGGCAGCTGTCATCTGTAATCACGGCATGACCTTCACGGATTTGAGGCTTTGATTGGTCTGGCCGGAGGTAGGCGGGCTTAGAACACAGACTGATATGTCCAAGATGGCGGCGCCCAGAAGCTCAATTTGAGGCTTTTTCTCCGCTGTTAAGAATGTCTATGGGTGACGTCACGGAGGGTTTGTCCATATTTATATACAGTCTATGGTCAAGAGTCAATGATTGCTGCACGTGGTTTGAGAGTGCTGAATGCATGATGCCATTGCAAATCAACAGTCGCCTGAACAGGGACTTGAACCCTGGACCCTCAGATTAAAAGTCTGATGCTCTACCGACTGAGCTATCCAGGCTTCACGCTGGTGTCATTGTGTCTGACAATCAGATTTTATTTCAGTTTCCGTTGAAGGGAGCCCTGATATCTGTGAGGACTCCCATGCCACAGGGAAGGTACTTCTGGGTATTACATTGTAGGGGAATTAGCTCAAGTGGTAGAGCGCTTGCTTAGCATGCAAGAGGTAGCAGGATCGATGCCTGCATTCTCCAATCGATTGCATTCTTCTGTGGTTAAACCTCTCTTGAAGTGGACTAAACTATAACTTCTTGGGATGTCACTTATTTGAAAAGTAGTCAAACCATCGGGCTAAAACGATTAACTAAAGGACTATATTTGCATATACCAAATCACTTTATTTTATTACCTCAGCAGTCCTACTGTCCTGCTGAGGTTTGTGCTGATGACATCTTTCTGTTAAGTCATGTCTTTTCTAATGTCAACCGAGATCAGCGACATTAGCTGTTACTCTCTTAATTGTCTGACTTCTAAGTCAACGATAACCTCCGACAATGTCATAGGAAGCACTAAGGTGGTGCATTGTACAGAGCTCCTTATGTACAGTTCTGCAGGCCAGGGCTCAAATCCCTGAATGGCCTGGTTGAGGCATTTGTTGGCTCCTTGTAATTCTCAAGGAAAAGGTTTTTTTTTTAATGTCATCTCATTTTGACACCGGTTGTTGTAAAAACTTGTAATTCCACGTTGTTCTTGGCATGAGTTGAACCCATGAATCAAGGTCAGATTATCAACAGCTCCATCCATTGTGCCAGCTGACTGTGAATTCAATGTCTCTTTGTCAAGAGTCAATGATGCAAAGTAGATTGCTGCACGTGGTTTGACAGTGCTGAATGCATGACGCCATTGCAAATCAACAGTCGCCTGAACAGGGACTTGAACCCTGGACCCTCAGATTAAAAGTCTGATGCTCTACCGACTGAGCTATCCAGGCTTCTTGCTATTGTGCCTGACAATCAGATTTTATTTCAGTTTCCGTTGAAGGGAGCCCTGATATCTGTGAGGACTCCCATGCCACACGGAAGGTACTCCTGGGTATTATATTGTAGGGGAATTAGCTCAAGTGGTAGAGCGCTCGCTTAGCATGCGAGAGGCAGCGGGATCGATGCCTGCATTCTCCAATCGATTGCATTCTTCTGTGGTTAAACCTCTCTTGAAGTGGACTAAACTATAACTTTTTGGGATGTCACTTATTCGTGACTTATTTGAAAAGTAGTCAAACCATCCCGCTAAAACGATTAACTAAAGGACTATATTTGCGTATACCAAATCACTTTATTTTATTACTTCAGCAGTCCTACTGTCCTGCTGAGGTTTGTGCTGATGACATCTTTCTGTTAAGTCATGTCTATTCTAATGTCAACCGAGATCAGCGACATTAGCTGTTACTCTCTTAATTGTCTGACTTCTAAGTCAACGATAACCTCCGACAATGTCATAGGAAGCACTAAGGTGGTGCAGTGTACAGAGCTCCTTATGTACAGTTCTGCAGGCCAGGGCTCAAATCCCTGAATGGCCTGGTTGAGGTATTTGTTGGCTCCTTGTAATTCTCAAGGAAAAGTTTTTTTTTTTATGGTCATCTCATTTTGACACCGGTTGTTGTAAAAACTTGTAATTCCACATTGTTCTTGGCATGAGTTGAACCCATGAATCAAGGTCAGATTATCAACAGCTCCATCCATTGTGCCAGCTGACTGTGAATTCAATGACTCTTTGTCAAGAGTCAATGATGCAAAGTAGATTGCTGCACGTGGTTTGACAGTGCTGAATGCATGATGCCATTGCAAATCAACAGTCGCCTGAACAGGGACTTGAACCCTGGACCCTCAGATTAAAAGTCTGATGCTCTACCGACTGAGCTATCCAGGCTTCTTGCTATTGTGCCTGACAATCAGATTTTATTTCAGTTTCCGTTGAAGGGAGCCCTGATATCTGTGAGGACTCCCATGCCACACGGAAGGTACTTCTGGGTATTATATTGTAGGGGAATTAGCTCAAGTGGTAGAGCGCTCGCTTAGCATGCGAGAGGTAGCAGGATCGATGCCTGCATTCTCCAATCGATTGCATTCTTCTGTGGTTAAACCTCTCTTGAAGTGGACTAAACTATAACTTCTTGGGATGTCATGTGAGAGGTAGCGGGATCGATGCCTGCATTCTCCAATCTATTGCATTCTTCAGCACTTCACAATATTCTCGCTTTTTCGCCCACCAGTGTCCATTATTTCATTAGAATAAGGAGAAACATACTCTCAATTGTGGAAGCCGACAAAGCCTTAGCCAGTTTCCCTGTAGTCCACATAGAGCTGCTGTTTATCAGCCCTGCAGACCTGGGTTCAGGAGCTGTATCAATGGAAACAACGTCTTTTTAGAAACAACGCTATGTGAATTGTTCAGTCAATTATAACCTCTGACCTTCACACACCAAATGGCTGCAGAACGGAGTCAACTCCCATAGACACCCATGTTAAAATGTCCAACTTTACAGCCAAAATAAACATGTTTACAGCCTGGTTCAAAAAACCGTTTTGGTGTCTTTCAGTAGTGTTCGAGTCCATGACAACTGTGAGGGGGCTGAATTTTTTTAGAATCCATTATTTTAATGCACAGAGAAGGATTTATTTTATGAATAATTAAGGGCGTGGTCAACTTGATTGGCAGCTGTCATCTGTAATCACGGCATGACCTTCACGGATTTGAGGCTTTGATTGGTCTGGCCGGAGGTAGGCGGGCTTAGAACACAGACTGATATGTCCAAGATGGCGGCGCCCAGAAGCTCAATTTGAGGCTTTTTCTCCGCTGTTAAGAATGTCTATGGGTGACGTCACGGAGGGTTTGTCCATATTTATATACAGTCTATGGTCAAGAGTCAATGATTGCTGCACGTGGTTTGAGAGTGCTGAATGCATGATGCCATTGCAAATCAACAGTCGCCTGAACAGGGACTTGAACCCTGGACCCTCAGATTAAAAGTCTGATGCTCTACCGACTGAGCTATCCAGGCTTCACGCTGGTGTCATTGTGTCTGACAATCAGATTTTATTTCAGTTTCCGTTGAAGGGAGCCCTGATATCTGTGAGGACTCCCATGCCACAGGGAAGGTACTTCTGGGTATTACATTGTAGGGGAATTAGCTCAAGTGGTAGAGCGCTTGCTTAGCATGCAAGAGGTAGCAGGATCGATGCCTGCATTCTCCAATCGATTGCATTCTTCTGTGGTTAAACCTCTCTTGAAGTGGACTAAACTATAACTTCTTGGGATGTCACTTATTTGAAAAGTAGTCAAACCATCGGGCTAAAACGATTAACTAAAGGACTATATTTGCATATACCAAATCACTTTATTTTATTACCTCAGCAGTCCTACTGTCCTGCTGAGGTTTGTGCTGATGACATCTTTCTGTTAAGTCATGTCTTTTCTAATGTCAACCGAGATCAGCGACATTAGCTGTTACTCTCTTAATTGTCTGACTTCTAAGTCAACGATAACCTCCGACAATGTCATAGGAAGCACTAAGGTGGTGCATTGTACAGAGCTCCTTATGTACAGTTCTGCAGGCCAGGGCTCAAATCCCTGAATGGCCTGGTTGAGGCATTTGTTGGCTCCTTGTAATTCTCAAGGAAAAGGTTTTTTTTTTAATGTCATCTCATTTTGACACCGGTTGTTGTAAAAACTTGTAATTCCACGTTGTTCTTGGCATGAGTTGAACCCATGAATCAAGGTCAGATTATCAACAGCTCCATCCATTGTGCCAGCTGACTGTGAATTCAATGTCTCTTTGTCAAGAGTCAATGATGCAAAGTAGATTGCTGCACGTGGTTTGACAGTGCTGAATGCATGACGCCATTGCAAATCAACAGTCGCCTGAACAGGGACTTGAACCCTGGACCCTCAGATTAAAAGTCTGATGCTCTACCGACTGAGCTATCCAGGCTTCTTGCTATTGTGCCTGACAATCAGATTTTATTTCAGTTTCCGTTGAAGGGAGCCCTGATATCTGTGAGGACTCCCATGCCACACGGAAGGTACTTCTGGGTATTATATTGTAGGGGAATTAGCTCAAGTGGTAGAGCGCTCGCTTAGCATGCGAGAGGTAGCAGGATCGATGCCTGCATTCTCCAATCGATTGCATTCTTCTGTGGTTAAACCTCTCTTGAAGTGGACTAAACTATAACTTCTTGGGATGTCATGTGAGAGGTAGCGGGATCGATGCCTGCATTCTCCAATCTATTGCATTCTTCAGCACTTCACAATATTCTCGCTTTTTCGCCCACCAGTGTCCATTATTTCATTAGAATAAGGAGAAACATACTCTCAATTGTGGAAGCCGACAAAGCCTTAGCCAGTTTCCCTGTAGTCCACATAGAGCTGCTGTTTATCAGCCCTGCAGACCTGGGTTCAGGAGCTGTATCAATGGAAACAACGTCTTTTTAGAAACAACGCTATGTGAATTGTTCAGTCAATTATAACCTCTGACCTTCACACACCAAATGTCTCTGTGGTCCAGTGGAGATACTCCTCTTCTGTGCTGCAGACCTTGGTTCAAGTACCACCCGGCAGCATTGCTTTGTTTTGAGACATTACAATTCATGCCACATTGTTCTTGGCATGACTTTAACCCATGAATCAAGGTCAGATTATCAAAAGATTGTGCCAGCACGTCACTGACTGTGAATTCAATGTCTCTTTCTCAAGAGTCAATGAAGCAAAGTAGATCGCAGCACATGTTTCGACAGTGCTGAATGCATGATGCCAATTTATCCATTGCAAATCAACAGTCGCCTGAACAGGGACTTGAACCCTGGACCCTCAGATTAAAAGTCTGATGCTCTACCGACTGAGCTATCCAGGCTTCTTGCTATTGTGCCTGACAATCAGATTTTATTTCAGTTTCCGTTGAAGGGAGCCCTGATATCTGTGAGGACTCCCATGCCACACGGAAGGTACTCCTGGGTATTATATTGTAGGGGAATTAGCTCAAGTGGTAGAGCGCTCGCTTAGCATGCGAGAGGCAGCGGGATCGATGCCTGCATTCTCCAATCGATTGCATTCTTCTGTGGTTAAACCTCTCTTGAAGTGGACTAAACTATAACTTCTTGGGATGTCATGTGAGAGGTAGCGGGATCGATGCCTGCATTCTCCAATCTATTGCATTCTTCAGCACTTCACAATATTCTCGCTTTTTCGCCCACCAGTGTCCATTATTTCATTAGAATAAGGAGAAACATACTCTCAATTGTGGAAGCCGACAAAGCCTTAGCCAGTTTCCCTGTAGTCCACATAGAGCTGCTGTTTATCAGCCCTGCAGACCTGGGTTCAGGAGCTGTATCAATGGAAACAACGTCTTTTTAGAAACAACGCTATGTGAATTGTTCAGTCAATTATAACCTCTGACCTTCACACACCAAATGTCTCTGTGGTCCAGTGGAGATACTCCTCTTCTGTGCTGCAGACCTTGGTTCAAGTACCACCCGGCAGCATTGCTTTGTTTTGAGACATTACAATTCATGCCACATTGTTCTTGGCATGACTTTAACCCATGAATCAAGGTCAGATTATCAAAAGATTGTGCCAGCACGTCACTGACTGTGAATTCAATGTCTCTTTCTCAAGAGTCAATGAAGCAAAGTAGATCGCAGCACATGTTTCGACAGTGCTGAATGCATGATGCCAATTTATCCATTGCAAATCAACAGTCGCCTGAACAGGGACTTGAACCCTGGACCCTCAGATTAAAAGTCTGATGCTCTACCGACTGAGCTATCCAGGCTTCTTGCTATTGTGCCTGACAATCAGATTTTATTTCAGTTTCCGTTGAAGGGAGCCCTGATATCTGTGAGGACTCCCATGCCACACGGAAGGTACTTCTGGGTATTATATTGTAGGGGAATTAGCTCAAGTGGTAGAGCGCTCGCTTAGCATGCGAGAGGTAGCAGGATCGATGCCTGCATTCTCCAATCGATTGCATTCTTCTGTGGTTAAACCTCTCTTGAAGTGGACTAAACTATAACTTCTTGGGATGTCACTTATTTGTGACTTATTTGAAAAGTAGTCAAACCATCCCGCTAAAACGATTAACTAAAGGACTATATTTGCGTATACCAAATCACTTTATTTTATTACCTCAGCAGTCCTACTGTCCTGCTGAGGTTTGTGCTGATGACATCTTTCTGTTAAGTCATGTCTTTTCTAATGTCAACCGAGATCAGCGACATTAGCTGTTACTCTCTTAATTGTCTGACTTCTAAGTCAACTATAACCCCAGACAATGCCGTAGGAAGCACCATGGTGGTGCAGTGGATGAAGCTGCTTATGTGCAGCTCTGGAGATCAGGGTTCAAATCCCTGCATGTCCTGATTGAGCTTTTTGCTGGCTCCTTGTAATTCTCAAGGCATAATAGAAAAGGTTTTGTGAAACGTCATCTCAATTTTGACATTGTTTGTTGTAAAACCTTATACTTCCACATTGTTCTTGGCATGAGTTGAATCCATAAATCAAGGTCAGATCACCAACAGCTCCATCCATTGTGCCAGTAAGCCGCTGGCTGTGAAGGGAGTCAAAGTTTGTGATTGACTTTACAATTTAATGTCTCTTTGTAAAGAGTCAATGATCAAAAAGTAGCACATGCTTTGACACTGCTGGATGCACAATGTCACGTTATCCATTGCAAATGATCAGTCGCCTGAACAGGGACTTGAACCCTGGACCCTCAGATTAAAAGTCTGATGCTCTACCGGCTGAGCTACCCAGGCTTCATGACTATGGCAATGTCTCTTCCACTCAGAATTTGTTTCAGTCTCCATTGAAGGGAGCCCTGATATCTGTGAGGACTCCCATGCCACAGGGTATGTACTTCTAATCTGCATGGGCTTTATGTAGTCGGGGAATTAGCTCAAGTGGTAGAGCGCTTGCTTCGCATGCGAGAGGCAGCGGGATCGATGCCTGCATTCTCCAATCGATTGCATTCTTCTGTGGTTAAACCTCTCTTGAAGTGGACTAAACTATAACTTTTTGGGATGTCACTTATTCGTGACTTATTTGAAAAGTAGTCAAACCATTGGGCTAAAACAATTAACTAAAGGACTATATTTGCGTATACCAAATCACTTTATTTTATTACTTCAGCAGTCCTACTGTCCTGCTGAGGTTTGTGCTGATGACATCTTTCTGTTAAGTCATGTCTATTCTAATGTCAACCGAGATCAGCGACATTAGCTGTTACTCTCTTAATTGTCTGACTTCTAAGTCAACGATAACCTCCGACAATGTCATAGGAAGCACTAAGGTGGTGCAGTGTACAGAGCTCCTTATGTACAGTTCTGCAGGCCAGGGCTCAAATCCCTGAATGGCCTGGTTGAGGTATTTATTGGCTCCTTGTAATTCTCAAGGAAAAGTTTTTTTTTTTATGGTCATCTCATTTTGACACCGGTTGTTGTAAAAACTTGTAATTCCACATTGTTCTTGGCATGAGTTGAACCCATGAATCAAGGTCAGATTATCAACAGCTCCATCCATTGTGCCAGCTGACTGTGAATTCAATGTCTCTTTGTCAAGAGTCAATGATGCAAAGTAGATTGCTGCACGTGGTTTGACAGTGCTGAATGCATGATGCCATTGCAAATCAACAGTCGCCTGAACAGGGACTTGAACCCTGGACCCTCAGATTAAAAGTCTGATGCTCTACCGACTGAGCTATCCAGGCTTCTTGCTATTGTGCCTGACAATCAGATTTTATTTCAGTTTCCGTTGAAGGGAGCCCTGATATCTGTGAGGACTCCCATGCCACACGGAAGGTACTTCTGGGTATTATATTGTAGGGGAATTAGCTCAAGTGGTAGAGCGCTCGCTTAGCATGCGAGAGGTAGCAGGATCGATGCCTGCGTTCTCCAATCGATTGCATTCTTCTGTGGTTAAACCTCTCTTGAAGTGGACTAAACTATAACTTCTTGGGATGTCATGTGAGAGGTAGCGGGATCGATGCCTGCATTCTCCAATCTATTGCATTCTTCAGCACTTCACAATATTCTCGCTTTTTCGCCCACCAGTGTCCATTATTTCATTAGAATAAGGAGAAACATACTCTCAATTGTGGAAGCCGACAAAGCCTTAGCCAGTTTCCCTGTAGTCCACATAGAGCTGCTGTTTATCAGCCCTGCAGACCTGGGTTCAGGAGCTGTATCAATGGAAACAACGTCTTTTTAGAAACAACGCTATGTGAATTGTTCAGTCAATTATAACCTCTGACCTTCACACACCAAATGTCTCTGTGGTCCAGTGGAGATACTCCTCTTCTGTGCTGCAGACCTTGGTTCAAGTACCACCCGGCAGCATTGCTTTGTTTTGAGACATTACAATTCATGCCACATTGTTCTTGGCATGACTTTAACCCATGAATCAAGGTCAGATTATCAAAAGATTGTGCCAGCACGTCACTGACTGTGAATTCAATGTCTCTTTCTCAAGAGTCAATGAAGCAAAGTAGATCGCAGCACATGTTTCGACAGTGCTGAATGCATGATGCCAATTTATCCATTGCAAATCAACAGTCGCCTGAACAGGGACTTGAACCCTGGACCCTCAGATTAAAAGTCTGATGCTCTACCGACTGAGCTATCCAGGCTTCTTGCTATTGTGCCTGACAATCAGATTTTATTTCAGTTTCCGTTGAAGGGAGCCCTGATATCTGTGAGGACTCCCATGCCACACGGAAGGTACTCCTGGGTATTATATTGTAGGGGAATTAGCTCAAGTGGTAGAGCGCTCGCTTAGCATGCGAGAGGTAGCAGGATCGATGCCTGCATTCTCCAATCGATTGCATTCTTCTGTGGTTAAACCTCTCTTGAAGTGGACTAAACTATAACTTTTTGGGATGTCACTTATTCGTGACTTATTTGAAAAGTAGTCAAACCATCCCGCTAAAACGATTAACTAAAGGACTATATTTGCGTATACCAAATCACTTTATTTTATTACCTCAGCAGTCCTACTGTCCTGCTGAGGTTTGTGCTGATGACATCTTTCTGTTAAGTCATGTCTTTTCTAATGTCAACCGAGATCAGCGACATTAGCTGTTACTCTCTTAATTGTCTGACTTCTAAGTCAACTATAACCCCAGACAATGCCGTAGGAAGCACCATGGTGGTGCAGTGGATGAAGCTGCTTATGTGCAGCTCTGGAGATCAGGGTTCAAATCCCTGCATGTCCTGATTGAGCTTTTTGCTGGCTCCTTGTAATTCTCAAGGCATAATAGAAAAGGTTTTGTGAAACGTCATCTCAATTTTGACATTGTTTGTTGTAAAACCTTATACTTCCACATTGTTCTTGGCATGAGTTGAATCCATAAATCAAGGTCAGATCACCAACAGCTCCATCCATTGTGCCAGTAAGCCGCTGAATGTGAAGGGAGTCAAAGTTTGTGATTGACTTTACAATTTAATGTCTCTTTGTAAAGAGTCAATGATCAAAAAGTAGCACATGCTTTGACACTGCTGGATGCACAATGTCACGTTATCCATTGCAAATGATCAGTCGCCTGAACAGGGACTTGAACCCTGGACCCTCAGATTAAAAGTCTGATGCTCTACCGGCTGAGCTACCCAGGCTTCATGACTATGGCAATGTCTCTTCCACTCAGAATTTGTTTCAGTCTCCATTGAAGGGAGCCCTGATATCTGTGAGGACTCCCATGCCACAGGGTATGTACTTCTAATCTGCATGTAGTTGGGGAATTAGCTCAAGTGGTAGAGCGCTTGCTTCGCATGTGAGAGGTAGCGGGATCGATGCCTGCATTCTCCAATCTATTGCATTCTTCAGCACTTCACAATATTCTCGCTTTTTCGCCCACCAGTGTCCATTATTTCATTAGAATAAGGAGAAACATACTCTCAATTGTGGAAGCCGAAAAAGCCTTAGCCAGTTTCCCTGTAGTCCACATAGAGCTGCTGTTTATCAGCCCTGCAGACCTGGGTTCAGGAGCTGTATCAATGGAAACAACGTCTTTTTAGAAACAACGCTATGTGAATTGTTCAGTCAATTATAACCTCTGACCTTCACACACCAAATGTCTCTGTGGTCCAGTGGAGATACTCCTCTTCTGTGCTGCAGACCTTGGTTCAAGTACCACCCGGCAGCATTGCTTTGTTTTGAGACATTACAATTCATGCCACATTGTTCTTGGCATGAGTTGAACCCATGAATCAAGGTCAGATTATCAAAAGATTGTGCCAGCACGCCACTGACTGTGAATTCAATGTCTCTTTCTCAAGAGTCAATGAAGCAAAGTAGATCGCAGCACATGTTTCGACAGTGCTGAATGCATGATGCCAATTTATCCATTGCAAATCAACAGTCGCCTGAACAGGGACTTGAACCCTGGACCCTCAGATTAAAAGTCTGATGCTCTACCGACGGAGCTATCCAGGCTTCACGCCGGTGTTATTGTGTCTGACAATCAGATTTTATTTCAGTTTCCATTGAAGGGAGCCCTGATATCTGTGAGGACTCCCATGCCACACGGAAGGTACTCCTGGGTATTATATTGTAGGGGAATTAGCTCAAGTGGTAGAGCGCTCGCTTAGCATGCGAGAGGCAGCGGGATCGATGCCTGCATTCTCCAATCGATTGCATTCTTCTGTGGTTAAACCTCTCTTGAAGTGGACTAAACTATAACTTTTTGGGATGTCACTTATTCGTGACTTATTTGAAAAGTAGTCAAACCATTGGGCTAAAACAATTAACTAAAGGACTATATTTGCGTATACCAAATCACTTTATTTTATTACTTCAGCAGTCCTACTGTCCTGCTGAGGTTTGTGCTGATGACATCTTTCTGTTAAGTCATGTCTATTCTAATGTCAACCGAGATCAGCGACATTAGCTGTTACTCTCTCAATTGTCTGACTTCTAAGTCAACGATAACCTCCGACAATGTCATAGGAAGCACTAAGGTGGTGCAGTGTACAGAGCTCCTTATGTACAGTTCTGCAGGCCAGGGCTCAAATCCCTGAATGGCCTGGTTGAGGTATTTGTTGGCTCCTTGTAATTCTCAAGGAAAAGTTTTTTTTTTTATGGTCATCTCATTTTGACACCGGTTGTTGTAAAAACTTGTAATTCCACATTGTTCTTGGCATGAGTTGAACCCATGAATCAAGGTCAGATTATCAACAGCTCCATCCATTGTGCCAGCTGACTGTGAATTCAATGTCTCTTTGTCAAGAGTCAATGATGCAAAGTAGATTGCTGCACGTGGTTTGACAGTGCTGAATGCATGATGCCATTGCAAATCAACAGTCGCCTGAACAGGGACTTGAACCCTGGACCCTCAGATTAAAAGTCTGATGCTCTACCGACTGAGCTATCCAGGCTTCTTGCTATTGTGCCTGACAATCAGATTTTATTTCAGTTTCCGTTGAAGGGAGCCCTGATATCTGTGAGGACTCCCATGCCACACGGAAGGTACTTCTGGGTATTATATTGTAGGGGAATTAGCTCAAGTGGTAGAGCGCTCGCTTAGCATGCGAGAGGTAGCAGGATCGATGCCTGCATTCTCCAATCGATTGCATTCTTCTGTGGTTAAACCTCTCTTGAAGTGGACTAAACTATAACTTCTTGGGATGTCATGTGAGATACCAAGATGGCGCCGCGGATGGTCGCCTCGGTGTGTTGGTGCGCGTTGTTTTGTTTTGTTTTGTGTTTAAACTCCGTCTTTTGCGATGGCACCCGGAGCTCTTTCACCAGAGAAGAGCTCATGAACATCAGGGTAACAACGCCAGAGGATTTATTTCCTACTTTCGCTCTCCCAACATTGGAAATTTTGGACATTCTGGTCAAAGGTGCGCTCACCTTTGCTCACGCAGTAAAACGTCGGAGGAGAGGAAAACGTGCCGGTGCGCTTGTGCGTCTTCGCCAGCGCGGATTACGCACACCTCTACCGGGTATATTTCTCTCTAACGTGCGTTCACTGCCCAACAAACTGGACGAATTACAACTGCTGTTGGGAAAAAACAGGGACTTTTATTCATCCGCTGTTTTGTGCTTTACGGAGACGTGGCTTTGTGGCTTAATACCGGACTCTGCGCTGCAGCTGGCAGGTTTCCAACTCTACAGAGCGGACAGAGACGCGGAACTCTCCGGCAAAACAAAAGGTGGAGGAATCTGTTTTTACATCAACAGTGGTTGGAGCAACGACGTGACGGCGATCCAGCAGCACTGTTCTCCTGATCTGGAATCTTACTTCATAAACTGTAAGCCCTTTTATTCACCCCGTGAGTTCGCTTCATTCATTCTGGTCGGTGTTTACATTCCACCGTCGGCCAACGTGCAGGACGCACAGCGCATGCTCGCCGACCAGATACTGTGTGTGGAGCGTACCAACCCGGACTCCTTAGTTATTGTCGTTGGTGATTTTAACAAAGGAAACCTCACTCACGAACTCCCTAAATATAGACAGTTTATTAAATGCCCGACCAGAGAGGAGAACATTCTGGATCACTGTTACACCACAGTCAGGGATGCCTATCACGCCGTCCCCCGTGCTGCACTGGGACACTCTGACCACGTCATGGTCCACCTGATTCCTGCGTACAGGCAGAAATTAAAGCTCTGCAAACCTGTAGTGAGGACATCAAAGAAGTGGACCAGTGAGGCCGTGGAGGATCTCCAGGCGTGTTTGGACTCTACTGACTGGGATGTGTTCAGGACTGCTACCAAAAGTCTGGATGAGTACACAGAGGCTGTGACGTCCTACATCAGTTTCTGTGAGGACAGCTGCATTCCAACACGCACCAGGGTGAGTTACAACAATGACAAACCCTGGTTCACAGCCAAACTCAGAAGGTTAAGGTTGGATAAGGAAGTTGCCTTCAGGAGTGGGGACAAAGACAGTTATAAAGAGGCGAAGTACAAGTTTGGCAAGGCGGTGAAAGAGGCTAAACGACTGTACTCTGAGAAGCTCCAACACCACTTCTCAGCCAACGACTCTGCGTCTGTCTGGAAAGGGCTTAGGCAAATCACCAACTACAAGCCTAAAGCCCCCCACTCCATCAACGACCATCGTCTGGCCAATGACCTGAACGACTTCTACTGCCGCTTTGAAAGACAAAGGGACAGTCCTGCAACCATCCCCCATGACACCTCCCAACAGCTCCAGCTTATCACCTCCCCCACCTCAGTGGGGGCCTGGGCACCTCCACCAATGCCAAACTTAAAGGTCCCCCCCTCGACCCCCCCACCCACCTCAGTGACGACTCTTTCCATCCATGAGAGGGACGTCAACAAACTCTTCAGGAGACAGAACCCCCGGAAAGCTGCTGGACCGGATTCTGTCTCCCCATCCACCTTGAAGCACTGTGCTGATCAGCTGTCTCCAGTGTTCACAGACATTTTCAACACCTCACTGGAGACATGTCACGTGCCAGCCTGCTTCAAGACCTCTACCATCATTCCTGTCCCCAAGAAGCCAAGGACCACAGGACTTAACGACTTCAGACCCGTCGCCCTGACCTCTGTGGTTATGAAGTCCTTTGAGCGCCTTGTGCTCTCACACCTGAAAGGCATCACCGACCCCCTCCTGGACCCCCTGCAGTTTGCCTACAGAGCCAACAGGTCTGTAGACGATGCAGTCAACTTGGCCTTCCACTACATCCTCCAGCACCTGGACTCCGCAGGAACCTACGCCAGGATCCTGTTTGTGGATTTCAGCTCTGCTTTCAACACCATCATCCCGGCTCTGCTTCAGGAGAAGCTCTCCCAGCTTAGTGTGCCTGACTCCACCTGCAGGTGGATTACAGACTTCCTGTCTGACAGGAAGCAGCATGTGAAGCTGGGAAAATGCATCTCCGACTCACAGACCATCAGCACCGGTTCCCCCCAGGGCTGTGTTCTTTCTCCTCTGCTCTTCTCCCTGTACACAAACAGCTGCACCTCCAGTCACCAGTCCGTCAAGCTTCTGAAGTTTGCGGATGACACCACCCTCATTGGACTCATTTCTGATGGTGATGAGTCTGACTACAGGTGGGAGATAGACCATCTGGTGACATGGTGCAGCCGGAACAACCTAGAGCTCAACGCTCTAAAGACAGTGGAGATGGTTGTGGACTTCAGGAAGTACTCAGCCTCACCTGCCCCCATCACCCTCTGCGACTACACAATTGACACTGTGGAGTCTTTCCGCTTCCTGGGAACTGTCATCTCCCAGGATCTCAAGTGGGAGCTGAACATCAGCTCCCTCATCAAGAAAGCCCAGCAGAGGATGTACTTCCTTAGGCAGCTGAAGAAATTCAACCTGCCCAGGACAATGATGGTGCACTTCTACTCCTCCATCATTGAGTCCATCCTCACCTCCTCCATCACCATCTGGTTCGCTGCTGCCACCGCCAAGGACAAGGGCAGACTGCAGCGCATCATTCGGTCTGCAGAGAAGGTGATTGGCTGCAATCTGCCGTCGCTCCAGGACCTGTACACCTCCAGGACCCTGAGGCGTGCAGGTAAGATTATGGCCGACCCCTCCCACCCCGGTCACCATCTCTTTGCATCACTCCCCTCTGGCAGGAGGCTGCGGTCCATCAGGACCAAAACCTCACGGCATAAGAACAGTTTTTTCCCGTCTGCCACTAGCCTTGTCAACAAGGCCCGGAGCCCCCACTGACACTGACTCTCTCCCTCCCCCCACACAGACCTACATGCTACATTAACGTGGCATCTTCAGATCGTCTGCGTTACATTAACGCACAGTGTGTACAGTGTGCACTCATTCGGGTCCACCATTTTTCCATTTTCCTCTGCATGCACTACTGCTCTGTATTCCATATCCATATTCATATTCATACTCATATTCATTGTACATTGTATATATATATTTATTTTATTTTATTATGGTTATTTTACTTTTCTACTTTTTTACTTTTTTTTTTACTTACTTATATTTTTAATACTGTTTTTTCCCTTGCACCAATTGCACCAAGTCGAATTCCTTGTAGGTGTAAACCTACTTGGCAATAAACTTGATTCTGATTCTGATTCTGATTCTGATTCTGATTCTGAAACAACGTCTTTTTAGAAACAACGCTATGTGAATTGTTCAGTCAATTATAACCTCTGACCTTCACACACCAAATGTCTCTGTGGTCCAGTGGAGATACTCCTCTTCTGTGCTGCAGACCTTGGTTCAAGTACCACCCGGCAGCATTGCTTTGTTTTCAGACATTACAATTCATGCCACATTGTTCTTGGCATGAGTTGAACCCATGAATCAAGGTCAGATTATCAAAAGATTGTGCCAGCACGCCACTGACTGTGAATTCAATGTCTCTTTCTCAAGAGTCAATGATGCAAAGTAGATCGCATTCGACAGTGCTGAATGCATGATGCCAATTTATCCATTGCAAATCAACAGTCGCCTGAACAGGGACTTGAACCCTGGACCCTCAGATTAAAAGTCTGATGCTCTACCGACTGAGCTATCCAGGCTTCACGCCGGTGTTATTGTGTCTGACAATCAGATTTTATTTCAGTTTCCATTGAAGGGAGCCCTGATATCTGTGAGGACTCCCATGCCACAGGGAAGGTACTTCTGGGTATTACATTGTAGGGGAATTAGCTCAAGTGGTAGAGCGCTCGCTTAGCATGCGAGAGGCAGCGGGATCGATGCCTGCATTCTCCAATCGATTGCATTCTTCTGTGGTTAAACCTCTCTTGAAGTGGACTAAACTATAACTTTTTGGGATGTCACTTATTCGTGACTTATTTGAAAAGTAGTCAAACCATTGGGCTAAAACAATTAACTAAAGGACTATATTTGCGTATACCAAATCACTTTATTTTATTACTTCAGCAGTCCTACTGTCCTGCTGAGGTTTGTGCTGATGACATCTTTCTGTTAAGTCATGTCTATTCTAATGTCAACCGAGATCAGCGACATTAGCTGTTACTCTCTTAATTGTCTGACTTCTAAGTCAACGATAACCTCCGACAATGTCATAGGAAGCACTAAGGTGGTGCAGTGTACAGAGCTCCTTATGTACAGTTCTGCAGGCCAGGGCTCAAATCCCTGAATGGCCTGGTTGAGGTATTTGTTGGCTCCTTGTAATTCTCAAGGAAAAGTTTTTTTTTTTATGGTCATCTCATTTTGACACCGGTTGTTGTAAAAACTTGTAATTCCACATTGTTCTTGGCATGAGTTGAACCCATGAATCAAGGTCAGATTATCAATAGCTCCATCCATTGTGCCAGCTGACTGTGAATTCAATGACTCTTTGTCAAGAGTCAATGATGCAAAGTAGATTGCTGCACGTGGTTTGACATTGCTGAATGCATGATGCCATTGCAAATCAACAGTCGCCTGAACAGGGACTTGAACCCTGGACCCTCAGATTAAAAGTCTGATGCTCTACCGACTGAGCTATCCAGGCTTCTTGCTATTGTGCCTGACAATCAGATTTTATTTCAGTTTCCGTTGAAGGGAGCCCTGATATCTGTGAGGACTCCCATGCCACACGGAAGGTACTTCAGGGTATTTTATTGTAGGGGAATTAGCTCAAGTGGTAGAGCGCTCGCTTAGCATGCGAGAGGTAGCAGGATCGATGCCTGCATTCTCCAATCGATTGCATTCTTCTGTGGTTAAACCTCTCTTGAAGTGGACTAAACTATAACTTCTTGGGATGTCACTTATTTGTGACTTATTTGAAAAGTAGTCAAACCATCCCGCTAAAACGATTAACTAAAGGACTATATTTGCGTATACCAAATCACTTTATTTTATTACCTCAGCAGTCCTACTGTCCTGCTGAGGTTTGTGCTGATGACATCTTTCTGTTAAGTCATGTCTTTTCTAATGTCAACCGAGATCAGCGACATTAGCTGTTACTCTCTTAATTGTCTGACTTCTAAGTCAACTATAACCCCAGACAATGCCGTAGGAAGCACCATGGTGGTGCAGTGGATGAAGCTGCTTATGTGCAGCTCTGGAGATCAGGGTTCAAATCCCTGCATGTCCTGATTGAGCTTTTTGCTGGCTCCTTGTAATTCTCAAGGCATAATAGAAAAGGTTTTGTGAAACGTCATCTCAATTTTGACATTGTTTGTTGTAAAACCTTATACTTCCACATTGTTCTTGGCATGAGTGAATCCATAAATCAAGGTCAGATCACCAACAGCTCCATCCATTGTGCCAGTAAGCCGCTGGCTGTGAAGGGAGTCAAAGTTTGTGATTGACTTTACAATTTAATGTCTCTTTGTAAAGAGTCAATGATCAAAAAGTAGCACATGCTTTGACACTGCTGGATGCACAATGTCACGTTATCCATTGCAAATGATCAGTCGCCTGAACAGGGACTTGAACCCTGGACCCTCAGATTAAAAGTCTGATGCTCTACCGGCTGAGCTACCCAGGCTTCATGACTATGGCAATGTCTCTTCCACTCAGAATTTATTTCAGTCTCCATTGAAGGGAGCCCTGATATCTGTGAGGACTCCCATGCCACAGGGTATGTACTTCTAATCTGCATGGGCTTTATGTAGTCGGGGAATTAGCTCAAGTGGTAGAGCGCTTGCTTCGCATGTGAGAGGTAGCGGGATCGATGCCTGCATTCTCCAATCTATTGCATTCTTCAGCACTTCACAATATTCTCGCTTTTTCGCCCACCAGTGTCCATTATTTCATTAGAATAAGGAGAAACATACTCTCAATTGTGGAAGCCGACAAAGCCTTAGCCAGTTTCCCTGTAGTCCACATAGAGCTGCTTTTTATCAGCCCTGCAGACCTGGGTTCAGGAGCTGTATCAATGGAAACAACGTCTTTTTAGAAACAACGCTATGTGAATTGTTCAGTCAATTATAACCTCTGACCTTCACACACCAAATGTCTCTGTGGTCCAGTGGAGATACTCCTCTTCTGTGCTGCAGACCTTGGTTCAAGTACCACCCGGCAGCATTGCTTTGTTTTGAGACACTACAATTCATGCCACATTGTTCTTGGCATGAGTTGAACCCATGAATCAAGGTCAGATTATCAAAAGATTGTGCCAGCACGCCACTGACTGTGAATTCAATGTCTCTTTCTCAAGAGTCAATGATGCAAAGTAGATCGCAGCACATGTTTCGACAGTGCTGAATGCATGATGCCAATTTATCCATTGCAAATCAACAGTCGCCTGAACAGGGACTTGAACCCTGGACCCTCAGATTAAAAGTCTGATGCTCTACCGACTGAGCCATCCAGGCTTCACGCCGGTGTTATTGTGTCTGACAATCAGATTTTATTTCAGTTTCCATTGAAGGGAGCCCTGATATCTGTGAGGACTCCCATGCCACAGGGAAGGTACTTCTGGGTATTACATTGTAGGGGAATTAGCTCAAGTGGTAGAGCGCTCGCTTAGCATGCGAGAGGCAGCGGGATCGATGCCTGCATTCTCCAATCGATTGCATTCTTCTGTGGTTTAACCTCTCTTGAAGTGGACTAAACTATAACTTCTTGGGATGTCACTTATTCGTGACTTATTTGAAAAGTAGTCAAACCATTGGGTTAAAACAATTAACTAAAGGACTATATTTGCGTATACCAAATCACTTTATTTTATTACTTCAGCAGTCCTACTGTCCTGCTGAGGTTTGTGCTGATGACATCTTTCTGTTAAGTCATGTCTATTCTAATGTCAACCGAGATCAGCGACATTAGCTGTTACTCTCTTAATTGTCTGACTTCTAAGTCAACGATAACCTCCGACAATGTCATAGGAAGCACTAAGGTGGTGCAGTGTACAGAGCTCCTTATGTACAGTTCTGCAGGCCAGGGCTCAAATCCCTGAATGGCCTGGTTGAGGTATTTGTTGGCTCCTTGTAATTCTCAAGGAAAAGTTTTTTTTTTTATGGTCATCTCATTTTGACACCGGTTGTTGTAAAAACTTGTAATTCCACATTGTTCTTGGCATGAGTTGAACCCATGAATCAAGGTCAGATTATCAACAGCTCCATCCATTGTGCCAGCTGACTGTGAATTCAATGTCTCTTTGTCAAGAGTCAATGATGCAAAGTAGATTGCTGCACGTGGTTTGACAGTGCTGAATGCATGATGCCATTGCAAATCAACAGTCGCCTGAACAGGGACTTGAACCCTGGACCCTCAGATTAAAAGTCTGATGCTCTACCGACTGAGCTATCCAGGCTTCTTGCTATTGTGCCTGACAATCAGATTTTATTTCAGTTTCCGCTGAAGGGAGCCCTGATATCTGTGAGGACTCCCATGCCACACGGAAGGTACTTCTGGGTATTATATTGTAGGGGAATTAGCTCAAGTGGTAGAGCGCTCGCTTAGCATGCGAGAGGTAGCAGGATCGATGCCTGCATTCTCCAATCGATTGCATTCTTCTGTGGTTAAACCTCTCTTGAAGTGGACTAAACTATAACTTCTTGGGATGTCATGTGAGAGGTAGCGGGATCGATGCCTGCATTCTCCAATCTATTGCATTCTTCAGCACTTCACAATATTCTCGCTTTTTCGCCCACCAGTGTCCATTATTTCATTAGAATAAGGAGAAACATACTCTCAATTGTGGAAGCCGACAAAGCCTTAGCCAGTTTCCCTGTAGTCCACATAGAGCTGCTGTTTATCAGCCCTGCAGACCTGGGTTCAGGAGCTGTATCAATGGAAACAACGTCTTTTTAGAAACAACGCTATGTGAATTGTTCAGTCAATTATAACCTCTGACCTTCACACACCAAATGTCTCTGTGGTCCAGTGGAGATACTCCTCTTCTGTGCTGCAGACCTTGGTTCAAGTACCACCCGGCAGCATTGCTTTGTTTTGAGACATTACAATTCATGCCACATTGTTCTTGGCATGACTTTAACCCATGAATCAAGGTCAGATTATCAAAAGATTGTGCCAGCACGTCACTGACTGTGAATTCAATGTCTCTTTCTCAAGAGTCAATGAAGCAAAGTAGATCGCAGCACATGTTTCGACAGTGCTGAATGCATGATGCCAATTTATCCATTGCAAATCAACAGTCGCCTGAACAGGGACTTGAACCCTGGACCCTCAGATTAAAAGTCTGATGCTCTACCGACTGAGCTATCCAGGCTTCTTGCTATTGTGCCTGACAATCAGATTTTATTTCAGTTTCCGTTGAAGGGAGCCCTGATATCTGTGAGGACTCCCATGCCACACGGAAGGTACTTCTGGGTATTATATTGTAGGGGAATTAGCTCAAGTGGTAGAGCGCTCGCTTAGCATGCGAGAGGTAGCAGGATCGATGCCTGCATTCTCCAATCGATTGCATTCTTCTGTGGTTAAACCTCTCTTGAAGTGGACTAAACTATAACTTCTTGGGATGTCACTTATTTGTGACTTATTTGAAAAGTAGTCAAACCATCCCGCTAAAACGATTAACTAAAGGACTATATTTGCGTATACCAAATCACTTTATTTTATTACCTCAGCAGTCCTACTGTCCTGCTGAGGTTTGTGCTGATGACATCTTTCTGTTAAGTCATGTCTTTTCTAATGTCAACCGAGATCAGCGACATTAGCTGTTACTCTCTTAATTGTCTGACTTCTAAGTCAACTATAACCCCAGACAATGCCGTAGGAAGCACCATGGTGGTGCAGTGGATGAAGCTGCTTATGTGCAGCTCTGGAGATCAGGGTTCAAATCCCTGCATGTCCTGATTGAGCTTTTTGCTGGCTCCTTGTAATTCTCAAGGCATAATAGAAAAGGTTTTGTGAAACGTCATCTCAATTTTGACATTGTTTGTTGTAAAACCTTATACTTTCACATTGTTCTTGGCATGAGTTGAATCCATAAATCAAGGTCAGATCACCAACAGCTCCATCCATTGTGCCAGTAAGCCGCTGGCTGTGAAGGGAGTCAAAGTTTGTGATTGACTTTACAATTTAATGTCTCTTTGTAAAGAGTCAATGATCAAAAAGTAGCACATGCTTTGACACTGCTGGATGCACAATGTCACGTTATCCATTGCAAATGATCAGTCGCCTGAACAGGGACTTGAACCCTGGACCCTCAGATTAAAAGTCTGATGCTCTACCGGCTGAGCTACCCAGGCTTCATGACTATGGCAATGTCTCTTCCACTCAGAATTTGTTTCAGTCTCCATTGAAGGGAGCCCTGATATCTGTGAGGACTCCCATGCCACAGGGTATGTACTTCTAATCTGCATGGGCTTTATGTAGCCGGGGAATTAGCTCAAGTGGTAGAGCGCTTGCTTCGCATGTGAGAGGTAGCGGGATCGATGCCTGCATTCTCCAATCTATTGCATTCTTCAGCACTTCACAATATTCTCGCTTTTTCGCCCACCAGTGTCCATTATTTCATTAGAATAAGGAGAAACATACTCTCAATTGTGGAAGCCGACAAAGCCTTAGCCAGTTTCCCTGTAGTCCACATAGAGCTGCTGTTTATCAGCCCTGCAGACCTGGGTTCAGGAGCTGTATCAATGGAAACAACGTCTTTTTAGAAACAACGCTATGTGAATTGTTCAGTCAATTATAACCTCTGACCTTCACACACCAAATGTCTCTGTGGTCCAGTGGAGATACTCCTCTTCTGTGCTGCAGACCTTGGTTCAAGTACCACCCGGCAGCATTGCTTTGTTTTGAGACATTACAATTCATGCCACATTGTTCTTGGCATGAGTTGAACCCATGAATCAAGGTCAGATTATCAAAAGATTGTGCCAGCACGCCACTGACTGTGAATTCAGTGTCTCTTTCTCAAGAGTCAATGATGCAAAGTAGATCGCAGCACATGTTTCGACAGTGCTGAATGCATGATGCCAATTTATCCATTGCAAATCAACAGTCGCCTGAACAGGGACTTGAACCCTGGACCCTCAGATTAAAAGTGTGATGCTCTACCAACTGAGCTATCCAGGCTTCACGCCGGATTTATTGTGTCTGACATTCAGATTTTATTTCAGTTTCCATTGAAGGGAGCCCTGATATCTGTGAGGACTCCCATGCCACAGGGAAGGTACTTCTGGGTATTACATTGTAGGGGAATTAGCTCAAGTGGTAGAGCGCTCGCTTAGCATGCGAGAGGCAGCGGGATCGATGCCTGCATTCTCCAATCGATTGCATTCTTCTGTGGTTAAACCTCTCTTGAAGTGGACTAAACTATAACTTCTTGGGATGTCACTTATTCGTGACTTATTTGAAAAGTAGTCAAACCATTGGGCTAAAACAATTAACTAAAGGACTATATTTGCGTATACCAAATCACTTTATTTTATTACTTCAGCAGTCCTACTGTCCTGCTGAGGTTTGTGCTGATGACATCTTTCTGTTAAGTCATGTCTATTCTAATGTCAACCGAGATCAGCGACATTAGCTGTTACTCTCTTAATTGTCTGACTTCTAAGTCAACGATAACCTCCGACAATGTCATAGGAAGCACTAAGGTGGTGCAGTGTACAGAGCTCCTTATGTACAGTTCTGCAGGCCAGGGCTCAAATCCCTGAATGGCCTGGTTGAGGTATTTGTTGGCTCCTTGTAATTCTCAAGGAAAAGTTTTTTTTTTTATGGTCATCTCATTTTGACACCGGTTGTTGTAAAAACTTGTAATTCCACATTGTTCTTGGCATGAGTTGAACCCATGAATCAAGGTCAGATTATCAACAGCTCCATCCATTGTGCCAGCTGACTGTGAATTCAATGTCTCTTTGTCAAGAGTCAATGATGCAAAGTAGATTGCTGCACGTGGTTTGACAGTGCTGAATGCATGATGCCATTGCAAATCAACAGTCGCCTGAACAGGGACTTGAACCCTGGACCCTCAGATTAAAAGTCTGATGCTCTACCGACTGAGCTATCCAGGCTTCTTGCTATTGTGCCTGACAATCAGATTTTATTTCAGTTTCCGTTGAAGGGAGCCCTGATATCTGTGAGGACTCCCATGCCACACGGAAGGTACTTCTGGGTATTATATTGTAGGGGAATTAGCTCAAGTGGTAGAGCGCTCGCTTAGCATGCGAGAGGTAGCAGGATCGATGCCTGCATTCTCCAATCAATTGCATTCTTCTGTGGTTAAACCTCTCTTGAAGTGGACTAAACTATAACTTCTTGGGATGTCATGTGAGAGGTAGCGGGATCGATGCCTGCATTCTCCAATCTATTGCATTCTTCAGCACTTCACAATATTCTCGCTTTTTCGCCCACCAGTGTCCATTATTTCATTAGAATAAGGAGAAACATACTCTCAATTGTGGAAGCCGACAAAGCCTTAGCCAGTTTCCCTGTAGTCCACATAGAGCTGCTGTTTATCAGCCCTGCAGACCTGGGTTCAGGAGCTGTATCAATGGAAACAACGTCTTTTTAGAAACAACGCTATGTGAATTGTTCAGTCAATTATAACCTCTGACCTTCACACACCAAATGTCTCTGTGGTCCAGTGGAGATACTCCTCTTCTGTGCTGCAGACCTTGGTTCAAGTACCACCCGGCAGCATTGCTTTGTTTTGAGACATTACAATTCATGCCACATTGTTCTTGGCATGACTTTAACCCATGAATCAAGGTCAGATTATCAAAAGATTGTGCCAGCACGTCACTGACTGTGAATTCAATGTCTCTTTCTCAAGAGTCAATGAAGCAAAGTAGATCGCAGCACATGTTTCGACAGTGCTGAATGCATGATGCCAATTTATCCATTGCAAATCAACAGTCGCCTGAACAGGGACTTGAACCCTGGACCCTCAGATTAAAAGTCTGATGCTCTACCGACTGAGCTATCCAGGCTTCTTGCTATTGTGCCTGACAATCAGATTTTATTTCAGTTTCCGTTGAAGGGAGCCCTGATATCTGTGAGGACTCCCATGCCACACGGAAGGTACTTCTGGGTATTATATTGTAGGGGAATTAGCTCAAGTGGTAGAGCGCTCGCTTAGCATGCGAGAGGTAGCAGGATCGATGCCTGCATTCTCCAATCGATTGCATTCTTCTGTGGTTAAACCTCTCTTGAAGTGGACTAAACTATAACTTCTTGGGATGTCACTTATTTGTGACTTATTTGAAAAGTAGTCAAACCATCCCGCTAAAACGATTAACTAAAGGACTATATTTGCGTATACCAAATCACTTTATTTTATTACCTCAGCAGTCCTACTGTCCTGCTGAGGTTTGTGCTGATGACATCTTTCTGTTAAGTCATGTCTTTTCTAATGTCAACCGAGATCAGCGACATTAGCTGTTACTCTCTTAATTGTCTGACTTCTAAGTCAACTATAACCCCAGACAATGCCGTAGGAAGCACCATGGTGGTGCAGTGGATGAAGCTGCTTATGTGCAGCTCTGGAGATCAGGGTTCAAATCCCTGCATGTCCTGATTGAGCTTTTTGCTGGCTCCTTGTAATTCTCAAGGCATAATAGAAAAGGTTTTGTGAAACGTCATCTCAATTTTGACATTGTTTGTTGTAAAACCTTATACTTCCACATTGTTCTTGGCATGAGTTGAATCCATAAATCAAGGTCAGATCACCAACAGCTCCATCCATTGTGCCAGTAAGCCGCTGGCTGTGAAGGGAGTCAAAGTTTGTGATTGACTTTACAATTTAATGTCTCTTTGTAAAGAGTCAATGATCAAAAAGTAGCACATGCTTTGACACTGCTGGATGCACAATGTCACGTTATCCATTGCAAATGATCAGTCGCCTGAACAGGGACTTGAACCCTGGACCCTCAGATTAAAAGTCTGATGCTCTACCGGCTGAGCTACCCAGGCTTCATGACTATGGCAATGTCTCTTCCACTCAGAATTTGTTTCAGTCTCCATTGAAGGGAGCCCTGATATCTGTGAGGACTCCCATGCCACAGGGTATGTACTTCTAATCTGCATGGGCTTTATGTAGTCGGGGAATTAGCTCAAGTGGTAGAGCGCTTGCTTCGCATGTGAGAGGTAGCGGGATCGATGCCTGCATTCTCCAATCTATTGCATTCTTCAGCACTTCACAATATTCTCGCTTTTTCGCCCACCAGTGTCCATTATTTCATTAGAATAAGGAGAAACATACTCTCAATTGTGGAAGCCGACAAAGCCTTAGCCAGTTTCCCTGTAGTCCACATAGAGCTGCTGTTTATCAGCCCTGCAGACCTGGGTTCAGGAGCTGTATCAATGGAAACAACGTCTTTTTAGAAACAACGCTATGTGAATTGTTCAGTCAATTATAACCTCTGACCTTCACACACCAAATGTCTCTGTGGTCCAGTGGAGATACTCCTCTTCTGTGCTGCAGACCTTGGTTCAAGTACCACCCGGCAGCATTGCTTTGTTTTGAGACATTACAATTCATGCCACATTGTTCTTGGCATGAGTTGAACCCATGAATCAAGGTCAGATTATCAAAAGATTGTGCCAGCACGCCACTGACTGTGAATTCAATGTCTCTTTCTCAAGAGTCAATGATGCAAAGTAGATCGCAGCACATGTTTCGACAGTGCTGAATGCATGATGCCAATTTATCCATTGCAAATCAACAGTCGCCTGAACAGGGACTTGAACCCTGGACCCTCAGATTAAAAGTCTGATGCTCTACCGACTGAGCTATCCAGGCTTCACGCCGGTTTTATTGTGTCTGACATTCAGATTTTATTTCAGTTTCCATTGAAGGGAGCCCTGATATCTGTGAGGACTCCCATGCCACAGGGAAGGTACTTCTGGGTATTACATTGTAGGGGAATTAGCTCAAGTGGTAGAGCGCTCGCTTAGCATGCGAGAGGCAGCGGGATCGATGCCTGCATTCTCCAATCGATTGCATTCTTCTGTGGTTAAACCTCTCTTGAAGTGGACTAAACTATAACTTCTTGGGATGTCACTTATTCGTGACTTATTTGAAAAGTAGTCAAACCATTGGGCTAAAACAATTAACTAAAGGACTATATTTGCGTATACCAAATCACTTTATTTTATTACTTCAGCAGTCCTACTGTCCTGCTGAGGTTTGTGCTGATGACATCTTTCTGTTAAGTCATGTCTATTCTAATGTCAACCGAGATCAGCGACATTAGCTGTTACTCTCTTAATTGTCTGACTTCTAAGTCAACGATAACCTCCGACAATGTCATAGGAAGCACTAAGGTGGTGCAGTGTACAGAGCTCCTTATGTACAGTTCTGCAGGCCAGGGCTCAAATCCCTGAATGGCCTGGTTGAGGTATTTGTTGGCTCCTTGTAATTCTCAAGGAAAAGTTTTTTTTTTTATGGTCATCTCATTTTGACACCGGTTGTTGTAAAAACTTGTAATTCCACATTGTTCTTGGCATGAGTTGAACCCATGAATCAAGGTCAGATTATCAACAGCTCCATCCATTGTGCCAGCTGACTGTGAATTCAATGTCTCTTTGTCAAGAGTCAATGATGCAAAGTAGATTGCTGCACGTGGTTTGACAGTGCTGAATGCATGATGCCATTGCAAATCAACAGTCGCCTGAACAGGGACTTGAACCCTGGACCCTCAGATTAAAAGTCTGATGCTCTACCGACTGAGCTATCCAGGCTTCTTGCTATTGTGCCTGACAATCAGATTTTATTTCAGTTTCCGTTGAAGGGAGCCCTGATATCTGTGAGGACTCCCATGCCACACGGAAGGTACTTCTGGGTATTATATTGTGGGGGAATTAGCTCAAGTGGTAGAGCGCTCGCTTAGCATGCGAGAGGTAGCAGGATCGATGCCTGCATTCTCCAATCAATTGCATTCTTCTGTGGTTAAACCTCTCTTGAAGTGGACTAAACTATAACTTCTTGGGATGTCATGTGAGAGGTAGCGGGATCGATGCCTGCATTCTCCAATCTATTGCATTCTTCAGCACTTCACAATATTCTCGCTTTTTCGCCCACCAGTGTCCATTATTTCATTAGAATAAGGAGAAACATACTCTCAATTGTGGAAGCCGACAAAGCCTTAGCCAGTTTCCCTGTAGTCCACATAGAGCTGCTGTTTATCAGCCCTGCAGACCTGGGTTCAGGAGCTGTATCAATGGAAACAACGTCTTTTTAGAAACAACGCTATGTGAATTGTTCAGTCAATTATAACTTCTGACCTTCACACACCAAATGTCTCTGTGGTCCAGTGGAGATACTCCTCTTCTGTGCTGCAGACCTTGGTTCAAGTACCACCCGGCAGCATTGCTTTGTTTTGAGACATTACAATTCATGCCACATTGTTCTTGGCATGACTTTAACCCATGAATCAAGGTCAGATTATCAAAAGATTGTGCCAGCACGCCACTGACTGTGAATTCAATGTCTCTTTCTCAAGAGTCAATGATGCAAAGTAGATCGCAGCACATGTTTCGACAGTGCTGAATGCATGATGCCAATTTATCCATTGCAAATCAACAGTCGCCTGAACAGGGACTTGAACCCTGGACCCTCAGATTAAAAGTCTGATGCTCTACCGACTGAGCTATCCAGGCTTCTTGCTATTGTGCCTGACAATCAGATTTTATTTCAGTTTCCGTTGAAGGGAGCCCTGATATCTGTGAGGACTCCCATGCCACACGGAAGGTACTTCTGGGTATTATATTGTAGGGGAATTAGCTCAAGTGGTAGAGCGCTCGCTTAGCATGCGAGAGGTAGCAGGATCGATGCCTGCATTCTCCAATCGATTGCATTCTTCTGTGGTTAAACCTCTCTTGAAGTGGACTAAACTATAACTTCTTGGGATGTCACTTATTTGTGACTTATTTGAAAAGTAGTCAAACCATCCCGCTAAAACGATTAACTAAAGGACTATATTTGCGTATACCAAATCACTTTACTTTATTACCTCAGCAGTCCTACTGTCCTGCTGAGGTTTGTGCTGATGACATCTTTCTGTTAAGTCATGTCTTTTCTAATGTCAACCGAGATCAGCGACATTAGCTGTTACTCTCTTAATTGTCTGACTTCTAAGTCAACTATAACCCCAGACAATGCCGTAGGAAGCACCATGGTGGTGCAGTGGATGAAGCTGCTTATGTGCAGCTCTGGAGATCAGGGTTCAAATCCCTGCATGTCCTGATTGAGCTTTTTGCTGGCTCCTTGTAATTCTCAAGGCATAATAGAAAAGGTTTTGTGAAACGTCATCTCAATTTTGACATTGTTTGTTGTAAAACCTTATACTTCCACATTGTTCTTGGCATGAGTTGAATCCATAAATCAAGGTCAGATCACCAACAGCTCCATCCATTGTGCCAGTAAGCCGCTGGCTGTGAAGGGAGTCAAAGTTTGTGATTGACTTTACAATTTAATGTCTCTTTGTAAAGAGTCAATGATCAAAAAGTAGCACATGCTTTGACACTGCTGGATGCACAATGTCACGTTATCCATTGCAAATGATCAGTCGCCTGAACAGGGACTTGAACCCTGGACCCTCAGATTAAAAGTCTGATGCTCTACCGGCTGAGCTACCCAGGCTTCATGACTATGGCAATGTCTCTTCCACTCAGAATTTGTTTCAGTCTCCATTGAAGGGAGCCCTGATATCTGTGAGGACTCCCATGCCACAGGGTATGTACTTCTAATCTGCATGGGCTTTATGTAGTCGGGGAATTAGCTCAAGTGGTAGAGCGCTTGCTTCGCATGTGAGAGGTAGCGGGATCGATGCCTGCATTCTCCAATCTATTGCATTCTTCAGCACTTCACAATATTCTCGCTTTTTCGCCCACCAGTGTCCATTATTTCATTAGAATAAGGAGAAACATACTCTCAATTGTGGAAGCCGACAAAGCCTTAGCCAGTTTCCCTGTAGTCCACATAGAGCTGCTGTTTATCAGCCCTGCAGACCTGGGTTCAGGAGCTGTATCAATGGAAACAACGTCTTTTTAGAAACAACGCTATGTGAATTGTTCAGTCAATTATAACCTCTGACCTTCACACACCAAATGTCTCTGTGGTCCAGTGGAGATACTCCTCTTCTGTGCTGCAGACCTTGGTTCAAGTACCACCCGGCAGCATTGCTTTGTTTTGAGACATTACAATTCATGCCACATTGTTCTTGGCATGAGTTGAACCCATGAATCAAGGTCAGATTATCAAAAGATTGTGCCAGCACGCCACTGACTGTGAATTCAATGTCTCTTTCTCAAGAGTCAATGATGCAAAGTAGATCGCAGCACATGTTTCGACAGTGCTGAATGCATGATGCCAATTTATCCATTGCAAATCAACAGTCGCCTGAACAGGGACTTGAACCCTGGACCCTCAGATTAAAAGTCTGATGCTCTACCGACTGAGCTATCCAGGCTTCACGCCGGTTTTATTGTGTCTGACATTCAGATTTTATTTCAGTTTCCATTGAAGGGAGCCCTGATATCTGTGAGGACTCCCATGCCACAGGGAAGGTACTTCTGGGTATTACATTGTAGGGGAATTAGCTCAAGTGGTAGAGCGCTCGCTTAGCATGCGAGAGGCAGCGGGATCGATGCCTGCATTCTCCAATCGATTGCATTCTTCTGTGGTTAAACCTCTCTTGAAGTGGACTAAACTGTAACTTCTTGGGATGTCACTTATTCGTGACTTATTTGAAAAGTAGTCAAACCATTGGGCTAAAACAATTAACTAAAGGACTATATTTGCGTATACCAAATCACTTTATTTTATTACTTCAGCAGTCCTACTGTCCTGCTGAGGTTTGTGCTGATGACATCTTTCTGTTAAGTCATGTCTATTCTAATGTCAACCGAGATCAGCGACATTAGCTGTTACTCTCTTAATTGTCTGACTTCTAAGTCAACGATAACCTCCGACAATGTCATAGGAAGCACTAAGGTGGTGCAGTGTACAGAGCTCCTTATGTACAGTTCTGCAGGCCAGGGCTCAAATCCCTGAATGGCCTGGTTGAGGTATTTGTTGGCTCCTTGTAATTCTCAAGGAAAAGTTTTTTTTTTTATGGTCATCTCATTTTGACACCGGTTGTTGTAAAAACTTGTAATTCCACATTGTTCTTGGCATGAGTTGAACCCATGAATCAAGGTCAGATTATCAACAGCTCCATCCATTGTGCCAGCTGACTGTGAATTCAATGTCTCTTTGTCAAGAGTCAATGATGCAAAGTAGATTGCTGCACGTGGTTTGACAGTGGTGAATGCATGATGCCATTGCAAATCAACAGTCGCCTGAACAGGGACTTGAACCCTGGACCCTCAGATTAAAAGTCTGATGCTCTACCGACTGAGCTATCCAGGCTTCTTGCTATTGTGCCTGACAATCAGATTTTATTTCAGTTTCCGTTGAAGGGAGCCCTGATATCTGTGAGGACTCCCATGCCACACGGAAGGTACTTCTGGGTATTATATTGTAGGGGAATTAGCTCAAGTGGTAGAGCGCTCGCTTAGCATGCGAGAGGTAGCAGGATCGATGCCTGCATTCTCCAATCAATTGCATTCTTCTGTGGTTAAACCTCTCTTGAAGTGGACTAAACTATAACTTCTTGGGATGTCACTTATTTGTGACTTATTTGAAAAGTAGTCAAACCATCCCGCTAAAACGATTAACTAAAGGACTATATTTGCGTATACCAAATCACTTTATTTTATTACCTCAGCAGTCCTACTGTCCTGCTGAGGTTTGTGCTGATGACATCTTTCTGTTAAGTCATGTCTTTTCTAATGTCAACCGAGATCAGCGACATTAGCTGTTACTCTCTTAATTGTCTGACTTCTAAGTCAACTATAACCCCAGACAATGCCGTAGGAAGCACCATGGTGGTGCAGTGGATGAAGCTGCTTATGTGCAGCTCTGGAGATCAGGGTTCAAATCCCTGCATGTCCTGATTGAGCTTTTTGCTGGCTCCTTGTAATTCTCAAGGCATAATAGAAAAGGTTTTGTGAAACGTCATCTCAATTTTGACATTGTTTGTTGTAAAACCTTATACTTCCACATTGTTCTTGGCATGAGTTGAATCCATAAATCAAGGTCAGATCACCAACAGCTCCATCCATTGTGCCAGTAAGCCGCTGGCTGTGAAGGGAGTCAAAGTTTGTGATTGACTTTACAATTTAATGTCTCTTTGTAAAGAGTCAATGATCAAAAAGTAGCACATGCTTTGACACTGCTGGATGCACAATGTCACGTTATCCATTGCAAATGATCAGTCGCCTGAACAGGGACTTGAACCCTGGACCCTCAGATTAAAAGTCTGATGCTCTACCGGCTGAGCTACCCAGGCTTCATGACTATGGCAATGTCTCTTCCACTCAGAATTTGTTTCAGTCTCCATTGAAGGGAGCCCTGATATCTGTGAGGACTCCCATGCCACAGGGTATGTACTTCTAATCTGCATGGGCTTTATGTAGTCGGGGACTTAGCTCAAGTGGTAGAGCGCTTGCTTCGCATGTGAGAGGTAGCGGGATCGATGCCTGCATTCTCCAATCTATTGCATTCTTCAGCACTTCACAATATTCTCGCTTTTTCGCCCACCAGTGTCCATTATTTCATTAGAATAAGGAGAAACATACTCTCAATTGTGGAAGCCGAAAAAGCCTTAGCCAGTTTCCCTGTAGTCCACATAGAGCTGCTGTTTATCAGCCCTGCAGACCTGGGTTCAGGAGCTGTATCAATGGAAACAACGTCTTTTTAGAAACAACGCTATGTGAATTGTTCAGTCAATTATAACCTCTGACCTTCACACACCAAATGTCTCTGTGGTCCAGTGGAGATACTCCTCTTCTGTGCTGCAGACCTTGGTTCAAGTACCACCCGGCAGCATTGCTTTGTTTTGAGACATTACAATTCATGCCACATTGTTCTTGGCATGAGTTGAACCCATGAATCAAGGTCAGATTATCAAAAGATTGTGCCAGCACGCCACTGACTGTGAATTCAATGTCTCTTTCTCAAGAGTCAATGAAGCAAAGTAGATCGCAGCACATGTTTCGACAGTGCTGAATGCATGATGCCAATTTATCCATTGCAAATCAACAGTCGCCTGAACAGGGACTTGAACCCTGGACCCTCAGATTAAAAGTCTGATGCTCTACCGACTCCGCTAAAGCTGGGGAACAATAGTCTGGATAAGGGGGGGAAGAAGAAGGAAGAGGGGGAAGAAGGGGGAAGGAGAAAAACGAAGGAAAAGAGAGGAAATTTAAAATAGAATAAAAAAAGACAACCAAAACAACATAAATAAAATAAATACAATAAATGAACAAATGTAGAAATTAGATTAAGTTAAAAAAAAAAATAGAACAGCCGGTTGAATGTTGGAGAAGCGGCATCGTGATTGGCTGTCAGAAAGATGCAAATGGCGGATCGCGATTGGTCGGTCCGAGCAATTTTGCAGAAGCGCCGCTGTGATTGGCTGAGAGCAAAGATGGAAATGGGGCAACCTGATTGGACGAGAGTGGGGGGAGGGGGGGGGGGGGGGGGGGGGGGGGGGGGAAGGGGGAAGGAGAAAAACGAAGGAAAAGAGAGGAAATTTTGAGAAAAAGAGGGAAAAAAAAGAGGAAAAAAAAATGGAAGGAACCTGTTGCTGTTTGTGTCTCTGCTGTCCATCACAAGTAAAAGCACACATATTATTAATCTATTAATTTGAGAAATCTAACCACCATGACACTTTACTGCAGAATAGCATAGGAGGCTTTTGATCAAAAGGTCGCCGGTTCGATTCCACCATGAGGCATGTAATACAAACTACTACTAAGTGTTATTAAATGTACTTTTATTCTATTCTTTATATTTGTGAATGAAGTACTGCAACAATGTAATCATCTTCTATGAATGAGTTTGCATGTTTGCAAAAAAAAAAACTTAAGACACTCACTGAAATGTAACAAATTTTTTATAAATTTCACACACACATAAACACTCACAAACAAACACTTGTGTGAAATTAAACCAGAAAACGCGAAGCATAATAAACAGAAATAAATCAATTGAAAATAGAAAAAATATATATATAAATAACCCAAATAAAATAAAAGCAATAAATTAACAAATATGGAAAATAATTAAATTTAGGGAAATATTAGAACAAGAATAACAATTTAAAATAGAATAAAATAAATGATAAATACCAAAATAAAATAAATAAATAAAAACAGAAAATATTTAAAGTAAGGAAAATTTAGAACAAGAAACAATTTAAAATAGAATTAAAAAAGACAACCAAAACAAGATAAGTAAAATAAATACAATAAATTAACAAAAGTAGAAATTAGATTAAGTTTAAAAAAAATAGAACAGAACAAGACATTTTTTCTTTTAAAACTATTTACATTATATACATATTCACAAAGAATGTCACACCCCTTTTTTCTCCTCCCTCTTTCTCCTCATCTCCTCCATCCAAGCTTCCAGTGGCATACTGTTATTTTTGGGACAGTATATATGCCCATAATACTGCCCATGACCAGTCTCCTTAATGCGCGGCAGGTGGCACTGACGGCATTTGTTTCTATCCACTGTGCGGGTGTAGGCTCTCCGGGTCGGCGGTGGTGAGGGCAGTGGGCCAGACGGCACAATCGGTGTGCTTCCAGTGGGGGAAGCAAACACAACTGGCACAATGACAGGGCTGGGGTTTGGAATTGCTGGAGCTAGAGGTGATGGCCAGCTGAACAACTGCCTCTGAGCTGCTGACTTCCGCTTATCCACTGCCTGTCCAACCGTACTCTGGGGCAAGTGGTACAGATGTTGGGGACCAGGCCGTGGTGGTACAGCAGGAGGGCGCACCTGAACAAGTGGAAGAGGCCTCGCAGCAACAGAGACAGAGTCAGGCAGGTTGACACCTTGCAGCAAAATCCTACTGTCCTGCCTCTTCAGTCTTTTATTGTGCCACTGGGTAAGAGTTGTTTGATTAACTTCAAACAACTGCAGAGTTGTGCTCCCCATCACTGTGGCATTACCCAGGACCAGCTGCCTGATATTACTGTAGTCAGTCAAAATCAGAGTCCATCTTGTCAAGCTGTAAGTGCCCTGTTTTTGGGGGCTCTTGTGAATGTTGCACAGCTTGACAAAGATGGACTCGACAAGACGACTACAGTCTGGCCACTGGGCAGGAGATCCCGAGGATGCCAAAACACAACGTGTTGTGCTCTCCACACCAGGTGTAAAGTCAGGTCTCTTTTTAGAGCACCTGAAGCGTCCTGTTGTTAGGCGCACCTGGTGACGTGCAGCATATGCCACCCGCTGCTGGTCATATGGCAGGAGGTTCTGCCACAGCCCCACTATGGTACTGGCCTGCTGATTACTAATTGTCTGACCAGTTATAGTCCTCAGGCCCACCAGGTACTCAGCCAGGTCATCCACTCTGTCCATCCCTGGGATGCCACGCTCATCAACAGCCTGGATAAAGTGTAGGAGTATACATCGAAATTAAAACACAATAACACAACTAGAAAAATACAGCTGTCACAGTTCAACAGTCACAAAACACCAAATACTGTAGGATGTTCTTCTAATCAGACATATGGATATAGAATATCCATAGATATAGTATTTTGCTTTACATGTTTTGACTGCATCTGGTGTCTTCCTCAGAAGAGTCACCTGATGTTGCTGTGATGTGTCACACCAGCTGATGTTACACAGAAAATCAGCTGAGAAGACACCTCACAACATCAGGATATCCTTCTGAGGAAGACACCAGTTGCAGTCAAAACATGTCAAGGTAATGCAAAATCACACGCCCATATCCATGCGTCTGATTAGAAGAACATTGGTGATTATCAAATGAAGACATAATGAACTTAACTGAACTAGAACTTACCGCCTGTTGCACAGGTGCTGCTGTGGCCAGGGTAGGTGCCCCAGAGGGACCAACAGTTGATGTGGAGAGAGTGGCTGGTAGGATGTTAAGGGAGCAGGCAGAGGCTGTGGTGGACGTGACAGATATTGGTCGAGAGGACAGCGTGTGCTCAATCTGTTAAATGTAATAAGACAATTATTAATACATATCAATGATATTTAATACATTGACAAGCAGGACATTAAGACCACTGACACCTTTTTGATACAAAAAGACTAACCAGCTGTTTCTCAGGGACTGCTGGGGTGGCAGTGGCCATTCTTGACCCAGCTGTGGCTGCAGCTGCAGCAGTGGAGGCAGTCATTGTGAAGGCGGTGGAGAGCGGAAGGGCAGAGGCTGCACTCGTGGCACTGGCTGACTGGTCAGAGGACAGCTGAGCCTGAAAAAATAATAATAATAATAATAATACATCACATTACAAGTGCAACAGATGATATGTCACATAATAAAAACACTTACCAGTTGTGACAGTTCAGCAGGGATAGGAAGGGCTGACTGAACAGAATGTGTGGACTCACGCACTGGCTGTAAAATGTAATATAAGAAGGTGATTATAAAAATGAATTAAATTGGACTTTATCTTTGTGCATAATTACTTCATTAGCATCATAATTCTATAATTATTACCAGTTGTTGCTCAGGCGCTGTGGAAACAGCAGGACCAGGAGAGGGCTGGAGAGAGGTGGGCGTTGGAGTGGGAGCTGAGCCGGTGGTGACAGGGGCAGGATCAGACAGGTCCAGCAGCTCTACAGTGGGGTCTAACCCACTTTCTTCAAAACCCTCATCTTCCGGCTGCTCCTCAGTGCCTACATCTTCAAGCAGTGCCTCAGTTTCCTCCGAGTCAGGATTTACATCCTGCAAGGCCTTTCCCGTCTGGCTGTACAAGTAGTCGATGCCGAGAAGCTCACCTGGGACAGGTGGGAGGACAATAGAGGGTGGAAAATTCACTTTCAGAGTGCAATAAAAAGATTACACTGCATAGTGAATATAGCAAATAGCTTCATCAGGATGAAAAACTTATAGTCACCAGTGTAAACAGCAGGTGGCTGAAAAGACGGGACATGGTGCCTTCCAAAGACCTTGACACTGAGGTTGTTAATACAGTGAATAAGGTCTCCAGAGTAACTCAGCAGGGGGGAAGGCTTGACTGCTAGAGATGCAGCTTCTCGGTCCTGGTTCCACCTGTTCAGTCCTTCCAAGAGGTACAGCTGGAAATTCAGACTGTTGGCACTCGTTCCTTAAGATAGTAGAAAGGTAAACACAATGATACGTTTATTTGTTGTGTTTGGTCATCTGTAAATTATTAGTTGTGCCACTGTTTCCAGGATAATGTTACATGACAACAACAGTATTGCGATGTTACAGAATCTTTCTGATGAATAGTGATTCATACTGACCTGGAATGAACCTGTTTACGTGCAGGTGAAAGGACTCCAATGATGTGGACCCTCTGGCACACCTGTAGTTAGGCAGCATAATGCCTGCCTTGGTGGTGGTGCGTGTCTGGGTGTAAAGAAGCACACCTGGTTCGTCCTGTATGCACTTAACGTGCCGCTGTTGGACTTGCCAGATGGACTGCATCCTCTCCTGGTCCAAAAGAGGAACACCAAGAAAATCCCTGCCCTTTGCCCCCATCAGTTCATTGAGCAGCTGCTCAATCATGAGAACTGTCTGCCGCTCCCCTCTTGTCTGCCTCCGGCAGTGCAATGCCAGCTCATCTTTGGTGATGTTCTGATCCACGAGAGCATCAGTGATGCCAGGGACACCTTCCTGTCTCAGCTGCTCCCGCTTGGCCTGACGCAGCAAGGCAACATCTCCTCTGTCCCACTCAAAGATGCAGCTTGACAACTTTGCCATGAAGACAGGGTACAGAGGATGAGCGTCCTTTGTGCACCCAGATGCCAGTCGCCGCATGAAATGGTAGATGTCCAGCTTGACTATCAAGTCTGGCCACCCACCAAATCTCTCCTTTAGTTTTGTCTGCCCTCTGCCCTCCCGACAACAGTCACAGTCGACGTAAAGCAGCTGAGGTGGAGCCACACCTGCATTACTGTACCTAAACATGAGGCCAGCTGCCATTCTGTCCAGGGCAGGACCCTCCTGAGCAGACACTGATGAGGATTTGCCCTCTCTCATTGCTTACGGATGTGAGCCACAAGGCTGTCCCCTTAGCAGTGCCTGAGAGCTTCTTGGTGATCTGCAATGGCAAAGAAAACACAGTGAATTTAATTTAATAAATTGTTAAATCTGTATCTGAACCCCAGGGTAATAATTATGTATATTTACATATATTTACTGTACCTTACGGCATTAGCAGTTAAAAATACTTACCTTCTTTGTGGAGTCCATTTTTAGGATGCTGCCAAAGGTGGACGTGATGCTGGCTTTGATGTGGTCAAGCCTGCTCAAAATGTCACGCCCATAAACAGCCAGCATCCATCTGTTTGATGGAACATCCACAGGCTCAGGAGGATCCTGGAATCTGACTGGGAAAAGGCTTGGCCTGGCAGCAAAGTCAGAGCACGCTCCAAGGTACCGGCAGAGACGCTTGAGCCATTCCTCACTGTGGTTCTCCTTCAGCTGTCTTACCAAGCGGGTGGGACTGTTTCCAAGTGTCCTCTCCCTCAGGAAACGGATCACCTGCACATCACAAGCGAATCTGTATAAAAGAAAGGGAACGAGAGACAGAATGAGACAAACATTAAAACCTTCTAAATTCTTGATAACAAACTAAGGCAAATTGATCTATGTATACTTACTTTCGAGTCAGAATCAATCTGAACTCCAGCCTGTGAGCCAAGTCCAGCTGGTCCAAGATTGTCTTGCTGGAGGAAAGATATGTAGTCTTGCAACCAGCTGAACTGCACCAGAGAGTCTCCGTGATCATGAGGTAATACCTGTCCACTTCCAGAATATGGCGGGCTCTCTTGTGAGCTCCATAGCTTGTGAGCTGTGTACCACAAGCAGGACAGGACAGCTTGACCTTCCACAGGTGGTATGGCATCCATACGAGAAGCCGGTGGTGGAAAAAGCGCTCAGGAGTGGGGACCTGATGGTAAATGAGGGATGGCTCTGGTGGATCATACCACAGTTTCAGGTCTGTGCGCAGACGCTGGTTTTTCCACAGGGCTGCTGAAATCCACTTCTGGTCTTGAGGCGGTATGGTCTTCAGCAGCTTTGTGGGCAGCCAGGCAGTGTCTGAAACAGGTGGGATCCCCACATTTTGAGGTAATGGCGAGGTGAGAGGAGCAGAGGGGGTTCCAGAGGAGACACAGGAGGAGGTGGCAGATAACACTTCCTATTTTTGGAAAAATTAAATAAAATACGTTAAGTTAAATACATAGATATGATAACAATCTACTCAAGAACAGTTCATGTTTCAAGTGTAGTAGAATATCTTCTCACAGCTGTAGCAGTGGAGGGCAGAATGGAAGAAGCTGGGCTTGATACATGAACAGGAGAGGGAGGAAGAGACAGAGGAGAAACGGTCTGCAAAAACGTCTTGGGACTGTGGCCAGGTGGTGACACTTTTCTTTTTGTGGGGGTTATGACAGGGCTGGATACATGAGAGGTCTGAGGGAATAAAGTCACAGTTCACAATATAAGATAACCGTAGATGATAATGAATGAATGAATCTATCATAGCAGTATATATATGGCATAGCAGTCAATAAATCAAATCAATTCAACATGGAATGAATGCATGAAAGTCCCACTATAGTTACTGCTACATGAAAAAAAAAGTACCAGTATATATTTTTTAAATCAAAGTCAATCTATGTGTCATTCTCTTTATATTACCTTAGGTGAATGCTTCCCAGCCAAACTTAAATTTGGCTTTAATATGGCACCATGAGAGCCCCAAACCGTGGCTTTGTAAACTGCCAAAAAGAAAAAAATGACCTTAACCGGGGCTTTGTACATTTTATATAGTTGAGTATATTAATAATAATAATAATAATAATATAAATATCAGCACAAGTAAATCCTCAATACTTACTGATGCTAAAGTCAAAATGGGCCTTCTAGGCTCACCACCAGTTGAGGAGACATGCTTTGGTGGTGGTGGTGAACCTGCAGGTGAGGGTCCTGGCTGTACAGTCTCACCAGATGAAGGCCCTGGCTGCTGTGCCACTGTGCATGAGGTTCCTGGATGCACTGAGACAGGGAGCGAACTGGAAGGCTACAGGTTCAAAGACAAGTTTAAAAAAAAATTGCAATACAACAGAATTCAACACCAGCATGTCGTAATTGTATGAGAGACTTCAGATACCTTCTTTGCATGAAAACCACAGTTACAGCTCTGTGCACCTCCAAACAGTGACATCTGTCCCCTCATCTGCATTGGGCATTTCTCAATCTGTATGTTTGACAGTGAATAAGAAGGTGTTCTCTTTAAACATGTCCTAGCTTTACATTTAATATGATACACATATCACTCTGTCCAGGTTTACCTTCAGATATAGATCATGCCATTTCTTCTGCCGAGGTGCTGGTCTGTTTCCTGCCTCAGAGGGCCAAACACCTGAGGCAGCAAATCTCCGCAGGCGGGATATCCACTCCTCCTCTCCCATGGCCCTATGTTTTTTTTGTTTGGAAGCCATCTTCTGCTATTAACAGGAAAAGGATATTTATACCAATACAGCTAATATTTGCTCATAACACAAATATGAACAATGTGCACACTTTTTAACTTAGTACACACATGTATTTGTGCACACCACACGTTCTTACTCGCATACAGTCAAACAAACAAACAGCTATATTATTAACTATTATAAACTAATAGTTATTAGTTGATTGTTTTTTTTTTCCTTTTTTTCTTTTCAGTTTATTTTCTTTTTTTGCAATGTGTAATAAATTATTACACATTTATGACAACAGAAGTGAATACTACCGGTAACTTAGGCAGATTTAATGCGTAACGTTACTGTAGCTTGTTATTAACTGGTAGCAGTGTATATTCAAGACTTTTGTGACAACTGAAGTAAAAACTATACAGATTTAATAGGAGCGTGTTTACTTTTTGCGGTGAATGAAAAAACGATTTAAATAATGTTAACGTCGTTTCTGATGTTTTTTTAATGCATATTTAACACCAACAAAGCTAGACAGTTGACGGAATACAATGATATTAGCGATATATTTACCTTGTGTAGTGGAAAAACACCTGAAGTCTCATCCACTGTAGTTGTTTTAAGAATAATTTCGAGAAGCGGCATCTTGATTGGCTGTCAGAAAGACGGACCGCGATTGGTCGGTGGAGAAGCCGCGCTGTGATTGGCTGAGAGCAAAGATGGGGAAAGATGGAAATGGAGCAACGTGATTGGACGAGATTATACAGGCTTTCGGTCTCCGCTACCGCTATCCAGGCTTCACGCCGGTGTCATTGTGTCTGACAATCAGATTTTATTTCAGTTTCCATTGAAGGGAGCCCTGATATCTGTGAGGACTCCCATGCCACAGGGAAGGTACTTCTGGGTATTTCATTGTAGGGGAATTAGCTCAAGTGGTAGAGCGCTCGCTTAGCATGCGAGAGGTAGCAGGATCGATGCCTGCATTCTCCAATCGATTGCATTCTTCTGTGGTTAAACCTCTCTTGAAGTGGACTAAACTATAACTTCTTGGGATGTCATGTGAGAGGTAGCGGGATCGATGCCTGCATTCTCCAATCTATTGCATTCTTCAGCACTTCACAATATTCTCGCTTTTTCGCCCACCAGTGTCCATTATTTCATTAGAATAAGGAGAAACATACTCTCAATTGTGGAAGCCGACAAAGCCTTAGCCAGTTTCCCTGTAGTCCACATAGAGCTGCTGTTTATCAGCCCTGCAGACCTGGGTTCAGGAGCTGTATCAATGGAAACAACGTCTTTTTAGAAACAACGCTATGTGAATTGTTCAGTCAATTATAACTTCTGACCTTCACACACCAAATGTCTCTGTGGTCCAGTGGAGATACTCCTCTTCTGTGCTGCAGACCTTGGTTCAAGTACCACCCGGCAGCATTGCTTTGTTTTGAGACATTACAATTCATGCCACATTGTTCTTGGCATGAGTTGAACCCATGAATCAAGGTCAGATTATCAAAAGATTGTGCCAGCACGCCACTGACTGTGAATTCAATGTCTCTTTCTCAAGAGTCAATGATGCAAAGTAGATCGCAGCACATGTTTCGACAGCGCTGAATGCATGATGCCAATTTATCCATTACAAATCAACAGTCGCCTGAACAGGGACTTGAACCCTGGACCCTCAGATTAAAAGTCTGATGCTCTACCGACTGAGCTATCCAGGCTTCACGCCGGTGTTGTTGTGTCTGACAATCAGATTTTATTTCAGTTTCCGTTGAAGGGAGCCCTGATATCTGTGAGGACTCCCATGCCACAGGGAAGGTACTTCTGGGTATTTCATTGTAGGGGAATTAGCTCAAGTGGTAGAGCGCTCGCTTAGCATGCGAGAGGCAGCGGGATCGATGCCTGCATTCTCCAATCGATTGCATTCTTCTGTGGTTAAACCTCTCTTGCAGTGGACTAAACTATAACTTCTTGGGATGTCACTTATTCGTGACTTATTTGAAAAGTAGTCAAACCATTGGGCTAAAACAATTAACTAAAGGACTATATTTGCGTATACCAAATCACTTTATTTTATTACTTCAGCAGTCCTACTGTCCTGCTGAGGTTTGTGCTGATGACATCTTTCTGTTAAGTCATGTCTATTCTAATGTCAACCGAGATCAGCGACATTAGCTGTTACTCTCTTAATTGTCTGACTTCTAAGTCAACGATAACCTCCGACAATGTCATAGGAAGCACTAAGGTGGTGCAGTGTACAGAGCTCCTTATGTACAGTTCTGCAGGCCAGGGCTCAAATCCCTGAATGGCCTGGTTGAGGTATTTGTTGGCTCCTTGTAATTCTCAAGGAAAAGGTTTTTTTTTTAATGTCATCTCATTTTGACACCGGTTGTTGTAAAAACTTGTATTTCCACATTGTTCTTGGCATGAGTTGAACCCATGAATAAAGGTCAGATTATCAACAGCTCCATCCATTGTGCCAGTGAATTCTGACTGTGAATTCAATGTCTTTGTCAAGAGTCAATGATGCAAAGTAGATTGCTGCACGTGGTTTGACAGTGCTGAATGCATGATGCCATTGCAAATCAACAGTCGCCTGAACAGGGACTTGAACCCTGGACCCTCAGATTAAAAGTCTGATGCTCTACCGACTGAGCTATCCAGGCTTCTTGCTATTGTGCCTGACAATCAGATTTTATTTCAGTTTCCGTTGAAGGGAGCCCTGATATCTGTGAGGACTCCCATGCCACACGGAAGGTACTTCTGGGTATTATATTGTAGGGGAATTAGCTCAAGTGGTAGAGCGCTCGCTTAGCATGCGAGAGGTAGCAGGATCGATGCCTGCATTCTCCAATCGATTGCATTCTTCTGTGGTTAAACCTCTCTTGAAGTGGACTAAACTATAACTTCTTGGGATGTCATGTGAGAGGTAGCGGGATCGATGCCTGCATTCTCCAATCTATTGCATTCTTCAGCACTTCACAATATTCTCGCTTTTTCGCCCACCAGTGTCCATTATTTCATTAGAATAAGGAGAAACATACTCTCAATTGTGGAAGCCGACAAAGCCTTAGCCAGTTTCCCTGTAGTCCACATAGAGCTGCTGTTTATCAGCCCTGCAGACCTGGGTTCAGGAGCTGTATCAATGGAAACAACGTCTTTTTAGAAACAACGCTATGTGAATTGTTCAGTCAATTATAACTTCTGACCTTCACACACCAAATGTCTCTGTGGTCCAGTGGAGATACTCCTCTTCTGTGCTGCAGACCTTGGTTCAAGTACCACCCGGCAGCATTGCTTTGTTTTGAGACATTACAATTCATGCCACATTGTTCTTGGCATGAGTTGAACCCATGAATCAAGGTCAGATTATCAAAAGATTGTGCCAGCACGCCACTGACTGTGAATTCAATGTCTCTTTCTCAAGAGTCAATGATGCAAAGTAGATCGCAGCACATGTTTCGACAGTGCTGAATGCATGATGCCAATTTATCCATTGCAAATCAACAGTCGCCTGAACAGGGACTTGAACCCTGGACCCTCAGATTAAAAGTCTGATGCTCTACCGACTGAGCTATCCAGGCTTCACGCCGGTGTTATTGTGTCTGACAATCAGATTTTATTTCAGTTTCCGTTGAAGGGAGCCCTGATATCTGTGAGGACTCCCATGCCACAGGGAAGGTACTTCTGGGTATTTCATTGTAGGGGAATTAGCTCAAGTGGTAGAGCGCTCGCTTAGCATGCGAGAGGCAGCGGGATCGATGCCTGCATTCTCCAATCGATTGCATTCTTCTGTGGTTAAACCTCTCTTGAAGTGGACTAAACTATAACTTCTTGGGATGTCACTTATTCGTGACTTATTTGAAAAGTAGTCAAACCATTGGGCTAAAACAATTAACTAAAGGACTATATTTGCGTATACCAAATCACTTTATTTTATTACTTCAGCAGTCCTACTGTCCTGCTGAGGTTTGTGCTGATGACATCCCACTGTTAAGTCATGTCTATTCTAATGTCAACCGAGATCAGCGACATTAGCTGTTACTCTCTTAATTGTCTGACTTCTAAGTCAACGATAACCTCCGACAATGTCATAGGAAGCACTAAGGTGGTGCAGTGTACAGAGCTCCTTATGTACAGTTCTGCAGGCCAGGGCTCAAATCCCTGAATGGCCTGGTTGAGGTATTTGTTGGCTCCTTGTAATTCTCAAGGAAAAGGTTTTTTTTTTTTAATGTCATCTCATTTTGACACCGGTTGTTGTAAATACTTGTAATTACACATTGTTCTTGGCATGAGTTGAACCCATGAATCAAGGTCAGATTATCAACAGCTCCATCCATTTTGCCAGCTGACTGTGAATTCAATGTCTCTTTGTCAAGAGTCAATGATGCAAAGTAGATTGCTGCACGTGGTTTGACAGTGCTGAATGCATGATGCCATTGCAAATCAACAGCCGCCTGAACAGGGACTTGAACCCTGGACCCTCAGATTAAAAGTCTGATGCTCTACCGACTGAGCTATCCAGGCTTCTTGCTATTGTGCCTGACAATCAGATTTTATTTCAGTTTCCGTTGAAGGGAGCCCTGATATCTGTGAGGACTCCCATGCCACACGGAAGGTACTTCTGGGTATTATATTGTAGGGGAATTAGCTCAAGTGGTAGAGCCCTCGCTTAGCATGCGAGAGGTAGCAGGATCGATGCCTGCATTCTCCAATCGATTGCATTCTTCTGTGGTTAAACCTCTCTTGAAGTGGACTAAACTATAACTTCTTGGGATGTCACTTATTCGTGACTTATTTGAAAAGTAGTCAAACGATCGGGCTAAAACAATTAACTAAAGGACTATATTTGCGTATACCAAATCACTTTATTTTATTACTTCAGCAGTCCTACTGTCCTGCTGAGGTTTGTGCTGATGACATCTTTCTGTTAAGTCATGTCTTTTCTAATGTCAACCGAGATCAGCGACATTAGCTGTTACTCTCTTAATTGTCTGACTTCTAAGTCAACTATAACCCCAGACAATGCCGTAGGAAGCACCATGGTGGTGCAGTGGATGAAGCTGCTTATGTGCAGCTCTGGAGATCAGGGTTCAAATCCCTGCATGTCCTGATTGAGCTTTTTGCTGGCTCCTTGTAATTCTCAAGGCATAATAGAAAAGGTTTTGTGAAACGTCATCTCAATTTTGACGTTGTTTGTTGTAAAACCTTATACTTCAACATTGTTCTTGGCATGAGTTGAATCAATAAATCAAGGTCAGATCACCAACAGCTCCATCCATTGTGCCAGTAAGCCGCTGGCTGTGAAGGGAGTCAAAGTTTGTGATTGACTTTACAATTTAATGTCTGTTTGTAAAGAGTCAATGATCAAAAAGTAGCACATGCTTTGACACTGCTGGATGCACAATGTCACTTTATCCATTGCAAATGATCAGTCGCCTGAACAGGGACTTGAACCCTGGACCCTCAGATTAAAAGTCTGATGCTCTACCGGCTGAGCTACCCAGGCTTCATGACTATGGCAATGTCTCTTCCACTCAGAATTTATTTCAGTCTCCATTGAAGGGAGCCCTGATATCTGTGAGGACTCCCATGCCACAGGGTAGGTACTTCTAATCTGCATGGGCTTTATTTAGTCGGGGAATTAGCTCAAGTGGTAGAGCGCTTGCTTCGCATGTGAGAGGTAGCGGGATCGATGCCTGCATTCTCCAATCTATTGCATTCTTCAGCACTTCACAATATTCTCGCTTTTTCGCCCACCAGTGTCCATTATTTCATTAGAATAAGGAGAAACATACTCTCAATTGTGGAAGCCGACAAAGCCTTAGCCAGTTTCCCTGTAGTCCACATAGAGCTGCTGTTTATCAGCCCTGCAGACCTGGGTTCAGGAGCTGTATCAATGGAAACAACGTCTTTTTAGAAACAACGCTATGTGAATTGTTCAGTCAATTATAACCTCTGACCTTTACACACCAAATGTCTCTGTGGTCCAGTGGAGATACTCCTCTTCTGTGCTGCAGACCTTGGTTCAAGCACCAGCCGGCAGCATTGCTTTGTTTTGAGACATTACAATTCATGCCACATTGTTCTTGGCATTAGTTGAACCCATGAATCAAGGTCAGATTATCAAAAGATTGTGCCAGCACGCCACTGACTGTGAATTCAATGTCTCTTTCTCAAGAGTCAATGATGCAAAGTAGATCGGAGCACATGTTTCGACAGTGCTGAATGCATGATGCCAATTTATCCATTGCAAATCAACAGTCGCCTGAACAGGGACTTGAACCCTGGACCCTCAGATTAAAAGTCTGATGCTCTACCGACTGAGCTATCCAGGCTTCTTGCTATTGTGCCTGACAATCAGATTTTATTTCAGTTTCCGTTGAAGGGAGCCCTGATATCTGTGAGGACTCCCATGGAAAAGGGAAGGTACTTCTGGGTATTACATTGTAGGGGAATTAGCTCAAGTGGTAGAGCGCTCGCTTAGCATGCGAGAGGTAGCGGGATCGATGCCTGCATTCTCCAATCGATTGCATTCATTGTGGTTAAACCTCTCTTAAAGTGGACTAAACTATAACTTCTTGGGATGGAGGAAGGAGGAAGGGGGGAGGAGAAAAACGAAGGAAAAGAGAGGAAATTTTGAGAAAAAGAGGAAAAAAAAAATGGAAGGAACCTGTTGCTGTTTGTGTCTCTGCTGTCCATCACAAGTAAAAGCACACATATTCTGGTCTATTAATTTGAGAAATCTAACCACCATGACACTTTACTGCAGAATAGCATAGGAGGCTTTTGATCAAAAGGTCGCCGGTTCGATTCCACCATGAGGCATGTAATACAAACTACTACTAAGTGTTATTAAATGTACTTTTATTCTATTCTTTATATTTGTGAATGAAGTACTGCAACATTGTAATCATCTTCTATGAATGAGTTTGCATGTTTGCAAAAAAAAAAACTTAAGACACTCACTGAAATGTAACAAATTTTTTATAAATTTCACACACACATAAACACTCACAAACAAACACTTGTGTGAAATTAAACCAGAAAACGCGAAGCATAATAAACAGAAATAAATCAATTGAAAATAGAAAAAATATATATATAAATAACCCAAATAAAATAAAAGCAATAAATTAACAAATATGGAAAATATTTAGGGAAATATTAGAACAAGAATAACAATTTAAAATAGAATAAAATAAATGATAAATACCAAAATAAAATAAATAAATAAAAACAGAAAATATTTAAAGTAAGGAAAATTTAGAACAAGAAACAATTTAAAATAGAAATAAAAAAGACAACCAAAACAAGATAAGTAAAATAAATACAATAAATTAACAAATGTAGAAATTAGATTAAGTTTAAAAAAAAATAGAACAGAACAAGACATTTTTTCTTTTAAAACTATTTACATTATATACATATTCACAAAGAATGTCACACCCCTCTTTTCTCCTCCCTCTTTCTCCTCATCTCCTCCATCCAAGCTTCCAGTGGCATACTGTTATTTTTGGGACTTTATATATGCCCATAATACTGCCCATGACCAGTCTCCTTAATGCGCGGCAGGTGGCACTGACGGCATTTGTTTCTATCCACTGTGCGGGTGTAGGCTCTCCGGGTCGGCGGTGGTGAGGGCAGTGGGCCAGACGGCACAATCGGTGTGCTTCCAGTGGGGGAAGCAAACACAACTGGCACAATGACAGGGCTGGGGTTTGGAATTGCTGGAGCTAGAGGTGATGGCCAGCTGAACAACTGCCTCTGAGCTGCTGACTTCCGCTTATCCACTGCCTGTCCAACCGTACTCTGGGGCAAGTGGTACAGATGTTGGGGACCAGGCCGTGGTGGTACAGCAGGAGGGCGCACCTGAACAAGTGGAAGAGGCCTCGCAGCAACAGAGACAGAGTCAGGCAGGTTGACACCTTGCAGCAAAATCCTACTGTCCTGCCTCTTCAGTCTTTTATTGTGCCACTGGGTAAGAGTTGTTTGATTAACTTCAAACAACTGCAGAGTTGTGCTCCCCATCACTGTGGCATTACCCAGGACCAGCTGCCTGATATTACTGTAGTCAGTCAAAATCAGAGTCCATCTTGTCAAGCTGTAAGTGCCCTGTTTTTGGGGGCTCTTGTGAATGTTGCACAGCTTGACAAAGATGGACTCGACAAGACGACTACAGTCTGGCCACTGGGCAGGAGATCCCGAGGATGCCAAAACACAACGTGTTGTGCTCTCCACACCAGGTGTAAAGTCAGGTCTCTTTTTAGAGCACCTGAAGCGTCCTGTTGTTAGGCGCACCTGGTGACGTGCAGCATATGCCACCCGCTGCTGGTCATATGGCAGGAGGTTCTGCCACAGCCCCACTATGGTACTGGCCTGCTGATTACTAATTGTCTGACCAGTTATAGTCCTCAGGCCCACCAGGTACTCAGCCAGGTCATCCACTCTGTCCATCCCTGGGATGCCACGCTCATCAACAGCCTGGATAAAGTGTAGGAGTATACATCGAAATTAAAACACAATAACACAACTAGAAAAATACAGCTGTCACAGTTCAACAGTCACAAAACACCAAATACTGTAGGATGTTCTTCTAATCAGACATATGGATATAGAATATCCATAGATATAGTATTTTGCTTTACATGTTTTGACTGCATCTGGTGTCTTCCTCAGAAGAGTCACCTGATGTTGCTGTGATGTGTCACACCAGCTGATGTTACACAGAAAATCAGCTGAGAAGACACCTCACAACATCAGGATATCCTTCTGAGGAAGACACCAGTTGCAGTCAAAACATGTCAAGGTAATGCAAAATCACACGCCCATATCCATGCGTCTGATTAGAAGAACATTGGTGATTATCAAATGAAGACATAATGAACTTAACTGAACTAGAACTTACCGCCTGTTGCACAGGTGCTGCTGTGGCCAGGGTAGGTGCCCCAGAGGGACCAACAGTTGATGTGGAGAGAGTGGCTGGTAGGATGTTAAGGGAGCAGGCAGAGGCTGTGGTGGACGTGACAGATATTGGTCGAGAGGACAGCGTGTGCTCAATCTGTTAAATGTAATAAGACAATTATTAATACGTATCAATGATATTTAATACATTGACAAGCAGGACATTAAGACCACTGACACCTTTTTGATACAAAAAGACTAACCAGCTGTTTCTCAGGGACTGCTGGGGTGGCAGTGGCCATTCTTGACCCAGCTGTGGCTGCAGCTGCAGCAGTGGAGGCAGTCATTGTGAAGGCGGTGGAGAGCGGAAGGGCAGAGGCTGCACTCGTGGCACTGGCTGACTGGTCAGAGGACAGCTGAGCCTGAAAAAAAAATAAAATAATAATAATACATCATATTACAAGTGCAACAGATGATATGTCACATAATAAAAACACTTACCAGTTGTGACAGTTCAGCAGGGATAGGAAGGGCTGACTGAACAGAATGTGTGGACTCACGCACTGGCTGTAAAATGTAATATAAGAAGGTGATTATAAAAATGAATTAAATTGGACTTTATCTTTGTGCATAATTACTTCATTAGCATCATAATTCTATAATTATTACCAGTTGTTGCTCAGGTGCTGTGGAAACAGCAGGACCAGGAGAGGGCTGGAGAGAGGTGGGCGTTGGAGTGGGAGCTGAGCCGGTGGTGACAGGGGCAGGATCAGACAGGTCCAGCAGCTCTACAGTGGGGTCTAACCCACTTTCTTCAAAACCCTCATCTTCCGGCTGCTCCTCAGTGCCTACATCTTCAAGCAGTGCCTCAGTTTCCTCCGAGTCAGGATTTACATCCTGCAAGGCCTTTCCCGTCTGGCTGTACAAGTAGTCGATGCCGAGAAGCTCACCTGGGACAGGTGGGAGGACAATAGAGGGTGGAAAATTCACTTTCAGAGTGCAATAAAAAGATTACACTGCATAGTGAATATAGCAAATAGCTTCATCAGGATGAAAAACTTATAGTCACCAGTGTAAACAGCAGGTGGCTGAAAAGACGGGACATGGTGCCTTCCAAAGACCTTGACACTGAGGTTGTTAATACAGTGAATAAGGTCTCCAGAGTAACTCAGCAGGGGGGAAGGCTTGACTGCTAGAGATGCAGCTTCTCGGTCCTGGTTCCACCTGTTCAGTCCTTCCAAGAGGTACAGCTGGAAATTCAGACTGTTGGCACTCGTTCCTTAAGATAGTAGAAAGGTAAACACAATGATACGTTTATTTGTTGTGTTTGGTCATCTGTAAATTATTAGTTGTGCCACTGTTTCCAGGATAATGGTACATGACAACAACAGTATTGCGATGTTACAGAATCTTTCTGATGAATAGTGATTCATACTGACCTGGAATGAACCTGTTTACGTGCAGGTGAAAGGACTCCAATGATGTGGACCCTCTGGCACACCTGTAGTTAGGCAGCACAATGCCTGCCTTGGTGGTGGTGCCTGTCTGGGTGTAAAGACGCACACCTGGTTCGTCCTGTATGCACTTAACGTGCCGCTGTTGGACTTGCCAGATGTGCTGCATCCTCTCCTGGTCCAAAAGAGGAACACCAAGAAAATCCCTGCCCTTTGCCCCCATCAGTTCATTGAGCAGCTGCTCAATCATGAGAACTGTCTGCCGCTCCCCTCTTGTCTGCCTCCGGCAGTGCAATGCCAGCTCATCTTTGGTGATGTTCTGATCCACGAGAGCATCAGTGATGCCAGGGACACCTTCCTGTCTCAGCTGCTCCCGCTTGGCCTGACGCAGCAAGGCAACATCTCCTCTGTCCCACTCAAAGATGCAGCTTGACAACTTTGCCATGAAGACAGGGTACAGAGGATGAGCGTCCTTTGTGCACCCAGATGCCAGTCGCCGCATGAAATGGTAGATGTCCAGCTTGACTATCAAGTCTGGCCACCCACCAAATCTCTCCTTTAGTTTTGTCTGCCCTCTGCCCTCCCGACAACAGTCACAGTCGATGTAAAGCAGCTGAGGTGGAGCCACACCTGCATTACTGTACCTAAACATGAGGCCAGCTGCCATTCTGTCCAGGGCAGGACCCTCCTGAGCAGACAGGACACTGATGAGGATTTGCCCTCTCTCATTGCTTATGGATGTGAGCCACAAGGCTGTCCCCTTAGCAGTGCCTGAGAGCTTCTTGGTGATCTGCAATGGCAAAGAAAACACAGTGAATTTAATTTAATAAATTGTTAAATCTGTATCTGAACACCAGGGTAATAATTATGTATATTTACATATATTTACTGTACTTTACGGCATTAGCAGTTAAAAATACTTACCTTCTTTGTGGAGTCCATTTTTAGGATGCTGCCAAAGGTGGACGTGATGCTGGCTTTGATGTGGTCAAGCCTGCTCAAAATGTCACGCCCATAAACAGCCAGCATCCATCTGTTTGATGGAACATCCACAGGCTCAGGAGGATCCTGGAATCTGACTGGGAAAAGGCTTGGCCTGGCAGCAAAGTCAGAGCACGCTCCAAGGTACCGGCAGAGACGCTTGAGCCATTCCTCACTGTGGTTCTCCTTCAGCTGTCTTACCAAGCGGGTGGGACTGTTTCCAAGTGTCCTCTCCCTCAGGAAACGGATCACCCGCACATCACAAGCGAATCTGTATAAAAGAAAGGGAACGAGAGACAGAATGAGACAAACATTAAAACCTTCTAAATTCTTGATAACAAACTAAGGCAAATTGATCTATGTATACTTACTTTCGAGTCAGAATCAATCTGAACTCCAGCCTGTGAGCCAAGTCCAGCTGGTCCAAGATTGTCTTGCTGGAGGAAAGATATGTAGTCTTGCAACCAGCTGAACTGCACCAGAGAGTCTCCGTGATCATGAGGTAATACCTGTCCACGTCCAGAATATGGCGGGCTCTCTTGTGAGCTCCATAGCTTGTGAGCTGTGTACCACAAGCAGGACAGGACAGCTTGACCTTCCATAGGTGGTATGGCATCCATACGAGAAGCCGGTGGTGGAAAAAGCGCTCAGGAGTGGGGACCTGATGGTAAATGAGGGATGGCTCTGGTGGATCATACCACAGTTTCAGGTCTGTGCGCAGACGCTGGTTTTTCCACAGGGCTGCTGAAATCCACTTCTGGTCTTGAGGCGGTATGGTCTTCAGCAGCTTTGTGGGCAGCCAGGCAGTGTCTGAAACAGGTGGGATCCCCACATTTTGAGGTAATGGCGAGGTGAGAGGAGCAGAGGGGGTTCCAGAGGAGACACAGGAGGAGGTGGCAGATAACACTTCCTATTTTTGGAAAAATTAAATAAAATACGTTAAGTTAAATACATAGATATGATAACAATCTACTCAAGAACAGTTCATGTTTCAAGTGTAGTAGAATATCTTCTTACAGCTGTAGCAGTGGAGGGCAGAATGGAAGAAGCTGGGCTTGATACATGAACAGGAGAGGGAGGAAGAGACAGAGGAGAAACGGTCTGCAAAAATGTCTTGGGACTGTGGCCAGGTGGTGACACTTTTCTTTTTGTGGGGGTAATGATGGGGCTGGATACATGAGAGGTCTGAGGGAATAAAGTCACAGTTCACAATATAAGATAACCGTAGATGATAATGAATGAATGAATCTATCATTATTGGCATAGCAGTCAATAAATCAAATCAATTCAACATGGAATGAATGCATGAAAGTCCCACTATAGTTACTGCTACATGAAAAAAAAAGTACCAGTATATATTTTTTAAATCAAAGTCAATCTATGTGTCATTCTCTTTATATTACCTTAGGTGAATGCTTCCCAGCCAAACTTAAATTTGGCTTTAATATGGCACCATGAGAGCCCCCAAACCGTGGCTTTGTAAACTGCCAAAAAGAAAAAAAATGACCTTAACCGGGGCTTTGTACATTTTATATAGTTGAGTATAATAATAATAATAATAATAATAATAATAATATAAATATCAGCACAAGTAATTCCTCAATACTTACTGATGCTAAAGTCAAAATGGGCCTTCTAGGCTCACCACCAGTTGAGGAGACATGCTTTGGTGGTGGTGGTGAACCTGCAGGTGAGGGTCCTGGCTGTACCGTCTCACCAGATGAAGGCCCTGGCTGCTGTGCCACTGTGCATGAGGTTCCTGGATGCACTGAGACAGGGAGCGAACTGGAAGGCTACAGGTTCACAGACAAGATTTAAAAAAAAATTGTAATACAACAGAATTCAACACCAGCATGTCGTAATTGTATGAGAGACTTCAGATACCTTCTTTGCATGAAAACCACAGTTACAGCTCTGTGCACCTCCAAACAGTGACATCTGTCCCCTCATCTGCATTGGGCATTTCTCAATCTGTATGTTTGACAGTGAATAAGAAGGTGTTCTCTTTAAACATGTCCTAGCTTTACATTTAATATGATACACATATCACTCTGTCCAGGTTTACCTTCAGATATAGATCATGCCATTTCTTCTGCCGAGGTGCTGGTCTGTTTCCTGCCTCAGAGGGCCAAACACCTGAGGCAGCAAATCTCCGCAGGCGGGATATCCACTCCTCCTCTCCCATGGCCCTATGTTTTTTTTGTTTGGAAGCCATCTTCTGCTATTAACAGGAAAAGGATATTTATACCAATACAGCTAATATTTGCTCATAACACAAATATGAACAATGTGCACACTTTTTAACTTAGTACACACATGTATTTGTGCACACCACACGTTCTTACTCGCATACAGTCAAACAAACAAACAGCTATATTATTAACTATTATAAACTAATAGTTATTTAGTTTATTTTCTTTTTTTGCAATGTGTAATAAATTATTACACATTTATGACAACAGAAGTGAATACTACCGGTAACTTAGGCAGATTTAATGCGTAACGTTACTGTAGCTTGTTATTAACTGCTAGCAGTGTATATTCAAGACTTTTGTGACAACTGAAGTGAAAACTATACAGATTTAATAGGAGCGTGTTTACTTTTTGCGGTGAATGAAAAAACGATTTAAATAATGTTAACGTCGTTTCTGATGTTTTTTTAATGCATATTTAACACCAACAAAGCTAGACAGTTGACGGAATACAATGATATTAGCGATATATTTACCTTGTGTAGTGGAAAAACACCTGAAGTCTCATCCACTGTAGTTGTTTTAAGAATAATTTCGAGAAGCGGCATCTTGATTGGCTGTCAGAAAGACGGACCGCGATTGGTCGGTGGAGAAGCCGCGCTGTGATTGGCTGAGAGCAAAGATGGGGAAAGATGGAAATGGAGCAACGTGATTGGACGAGATTATACAGGCTTTCGGTCTCCGGCTACCGCTATCCAGGCTTCTTGCTATTGTGCCTGACAATCAGATTTTATTTCAGTTTCCGTTGAAGGGAGCCCTGATATCTGTGAGGACTCCCATGCCACACGGAAGGTACTTCTGGGTATTATATTGTAGGGGCATTAGCTCAAGTGGTAGAGCGCTCGCTTAGCATGTGAGAGGTAGCAGGATCGATGCCTGCATTCTCCAATCAATTGCATTCTTCTGTGGTTAAACCTCTCTTGAAGTGGACTAAACTATAACTTCTTGGGATGTCATGTGAGAGGTAGCGGGATCGATGCCTGCATTCTCCAATCTATTGCATTCTTCAGCACTTCACAATATTCTCGCTTTTTCGCCCACCAGTGTCCATTATTTCATTAGAATAAGGAGAAACATACTCTCAATTGTGGAAGCCGACAAAGCCTTAGCCAGTTTCCCTGTAGTCCACATAGAGCTGCTGTTTATCAGCCCTGCAGACATGGGTTCAGGAGCTGTATCAATGGAAACAACGTCTTTTTAGAAACAACGCTATGTGAATTGTTCAGTCAATTATAACCTCTGACCTTCACACACCAAATGTCTCTGTGGTCCAGTGGAGATACTCCTCTTCTGTGCTGCAGACCTTGGTTCAAGTACCACCCGGCAGCATTGCTTTGTTTTGAGACATTACAATTCATGCCACATTGTTCTTGGCATGACTTTAACCCATGAATCAAGGTCAGATTATCAAAAGATTGTGCCAGCACGCCACTGACTGTGAATTCAATGTCTCTTTCTCAAGAGTCAATGATGCAAAGTAGATCGCAGCACATGTTTCGACAGTGCATGATGCATGATGCCAATTTATCCATTGCAAATCAACAGTCGCCTGAACAGGGACTTGAACCCTGGACCCTCAGATTAAAAGTCTGATGCTCTACCGACTGAGCTATCCAGGCTTCACGCCGGTGTTATTGTGTCTGACAATCAGATTTTATTTCAGTTTCCGTTGAAGGGAGCCCTGATATCTGTGAGGACTCCCATGCGACAGGGAAGGTACTTCTGGGTATTACATTGTAGGGGAATTAGCTCAAGTGGTAGAGCGCTCGCTTAGCATGCGAGAGGCAGCGGGATCGATGCCTGCATTCTCCAATCGACTGCATTCTTCTGTGGTTAAACCTCTCTTGAAGTGGACTAAACTATAACTTTTTGGGATGTCACTTATTCGTGACTTATTTGAAAAGTAGTCAAACCATTGGGCGAAAACAATTAACTAAAGGACTATATTTGCGTATACCAAATGACTTTATTTTATTACTTCAGCAGTCCTACTGTCCTGCTGAGGTTTGTGCTGATGACATCTTTCTGTTAAGTCATGTCTATTCTAATGTCAACCGAGATCAGCTGTTACTCTCTTAATTGTCTGACTTCTAAGTCAACGATAACCTCCGACAATGTCATAGGAAGCACTAAGGTGGTGCAGTGTACAGAGCTCCTTATGTACAGTTCTGCAGGCCAGGGCTCAAATCCCTGAATGGCCTGGTTGAGGTATTTGTTGGCTCCTTGTAATTCTCAAGGAAAAGGTTTTTTTTTTTATGTCATCTCATTTTGACACCGGTTGTTGTAAAAACTTGTAATTCCACATTGTTCTTGGCATGAGTTGAACCCATGAATCAAGGTCAGATTATCAACAGCTCCATCCATTGTGCCAGCTGACTGTGAATTCAATGTCTCTTTGTCAAGAGTCAATGATGCAAAGTAGATTGCTGCACGTGGTTTGACAGTGCTGAATGCATGATGCCATTGCAAATCAACAGTCGCCTGAACAGGGACTTGAACCCTGGACCCTCAGATTAAAAGTCTGATGCTCTACCGACTGAGCTATCCAGGCTTCTTGCTATTGTGCCTGACAATCAGATTTTATTTCAGTTTCCGTTGAAGGGAGCCCTGATATCTGTGAGGACTCCCATGCCACACGGAAGACACTTCTGGGTATTATATTGTAGGGGAATTAGCTCAAGTGGTAGAGCGCTCGCTTAGCATGCGAGAGGTAGCAGGATCGATGCCTGCATTCTCCAATCGATTGCATTCTTCTGTGGTTAAACCTCTCTTGAAGTGGACTAAACTATAACTTCTTGGGATGTCATGTGAGAGGTAGCGGGATCGATGCCTGCATTCTCCAATCTATTGCATTCTTCAGCACTTCACAATATTCTCGCTTTTTCGCCCACCAGTGTCCATTATTTCATTAGAATAAGGAGAAACATACTCTCAATTGTGGAAGCCGACAAAGCCTTAGCCAGTTTCCCTGTAGTCCACATAGAGCTGCTGTTTATCAGCCCTGCAGACCTGGGTTCAGGAGCTGTATCAATGGAAACAACGTCTTTTTAGAAACAACGCTATGTGAATTGTTCAGTCAATTATAACCTCTGACCTTCACACACCAAATGTCTCTGTGGTCCAGTGGAGATACTCCTCTTCTGTGCTGCAGACCTTGGTTCAAGTACCACCCGGCAGCATTGCTTTGTTTTGAGACATTACAATTCATGCCACATTGTTCTTGGCATGACTTTAACCCATGAATCAAGGTCAGATTATCAAAAGATTGTGCCAGCACGACTGTGAATTCAATGTCTCTTTCTCAAGAGTCAATGATGCAAAGTAGATCGCAGCACATGTTTCGACAGTGCTGAATGCATGACGCCAATTTATCCATTGCAAATCAACAGTCGCCTGAACAGGGACTTGAACCCTGGACCCTCAGATTAAAAGTCTGATGCTCTACCGACTGAGCTATCCAGGCTTCACGCCGGTGTTATTGTGTCTGACAATCAGATTTTATTTCAGTTTCCATTGAAGGGAGCCCTGATATCTGTGAGGACTCCCATGCCACAGGGAAGGTACTTCTGGGTATTACATTGTAGGGGAATTAGCTCAAGTGGTAGAGCGCTCGCTTAGCATGCGAGAGGCAGCGGGATCGATGCCTGCATTCTCCAATCGATTGCATTCTTCTGTGGTTAAACCTCTCTTGAAGTGGACTAAACTATAACTTCTTGGGATGTCACTTATTCGTGACTTATTTGAAAAGTAGTCAAACCATTGGGCTAAAACAATTAACTAAAGGACTATATTTGCGTATACCAAATCACTTTATTTTATTACTTCAGCAGTCCTACTGTCCTGCTGAGGTTTGTGCTGATGACATCTTTCTGTTAAGTCATGTCTATTCTAATGTCAACCGAGATCAGCTGTTACTCTCTTAATTGTCTGACTTCTAAGTCAACGATAACCTCCGACAATGTCATAGGAAGCACTAAGGTGGTGCAGTGTACAGAGCTCCTTATGTACAGTTCTGCAGGCCAGGGCTCAAATCCCTGAATGGCCTGGTTGAGGTATTTGTTGGCTCCTTGTAATTCTCAAGGAAAAGGTTTTTTTTTTAATGTCATCTCATTTTGACACCGGTTGTTGTAAAAACTTGTAATTCCACATTGTTCTTGGCATGAGTTGAACCCATGAATCAAGGTCAGATTATCAACAGCTCCATCCATTGTGCCAGCTGACTGTGAATTCAATGTCTCTTTGTCAAGAGTCAATGATGCAAAGTAGATTGCTGCACGTGGTTTGACAGTGCTGAATGCATGATGCCATTGCAAATCAACATTCGCCTGAACAGGGACTTGAACCCTGGACCCTCAGATTAAAAGTCTGATGCTCTACCGACTGAGCTATCCAGGCTTCTTGCTATTGTGCCTGACAATCAGATTTTATTTCAGTTTCCGTTGAAGGGAGCCCTGATATCTGCGAGGACTCCCATGCCACACGGAAGGTACTTCTGGGTATTATATTGTACATTAGCTCAAGTGGTAGAGCGCTCGCTTAGCATGTGAGAGGTAGCAGGATCGATGCCTGCATTCTCCAATCGATTGCATTCTTCTGTGGTTAAACCTCTCTTGAAGTGGACTAAACTATAACTTCTTGGGATGTCATGTGAGAGGTAGCGGGATCGATGCCTGCATTCTCCAATCTATTGCATTCTTCAGCACTTCACAATATTCTCGCTTTTTCGCCCACCAGTGTCCATTATTTCATTAGAATAAGGAGAAACATACTCTCAATTGTGGAAGCCGACAAAGCCTTAGCCAGTTTCCCTGTAGTTCACATAGAGCTGCTGTTTATCAGCCCTGCAGACATGGGTTCAGGAGCTGTATCAATGGAAACAACGTCTTTTTGGAAACAACGCTATGTGAATTGTTCAGTCAATTATAACCTCTGACCTTCACACACCAAATGTCTCTGTGGTCCAGTGGAGATACTCCTCTTCTGTGCTGCAGACCTTGGTTCAAGTACCACCCGGCAGCATTGCTTTGTTTTGAGACATTACAATTCATGCCACATTGTTCTTGGCATGACTTTAACCCATGAATCAAGGTCAGATTATCAAAAGATTGTGCCAGCACGCCACTGACTGTGAATTCAATGTCTCTTTCTCAAGAGTCAATGATGCAAAGTAGATCGCAGCACATGTTTCGACAGTGCTGAATGCATGATGCCAATTTATCCATTGCAAATCAACAGTCGCCTGAACAGGGACTTGAACCCTGGACCCTCAGATTAAAAGTCTGATGCTCTACCGACTGAGCTATCCAGGCTTCACGCATGTTATTGTGTCTGACAATCAGATTTTATTTCAGTTTCCGTTGAAGGGAGCCCTGATATCTGTGAGGACTCCCATGCCACAGGGAAGGTACTTCTGGGTATTACATTGTAGGGGAATTAGCTCAAGTGGTAGAGCGCTCGCTTAGCATGCGAGAGCCAGCGGGATCGATGCCTGCATTCTCCAATCGATTGCATTCTTCTGTGGTTAAACCTCTCTTGAAGTGGACTAAACTATAACTTCTTGGGATGTCATGTGAGAGGTAGCGGGATCGATGCCTGCATTCTCCAATCTATTGCATTCTTCAGCACTTCACAATATTCTCGCTTTTTCGCCCACCAGTGTCCATTATTTCATTAGAATAAGGAGAAACATACTCTCAATTGTGGAAGCCGACAAAGCCTTAGCCAGTTTCCCTGTAGTCCACATAGAGCTGCTGTTTATCAGCCCTGCAGACCTGGGTTCAGGAGCTGTATCAATGGAAACAACGTCTTTTTAGAAACAACGCTATGTGAATTGTTCAGTCAATTATAACCTCTGACCTTCACACACCAAATGTCTCTGTGGTCCAGTGGAGATACTCCTCTTCTGTGCTGCAGACCTTGGTTCAAGTACCACCCGGCAGCATTGCTTTGTTTTGAGACATTACAATTCATGCCACATTGTTCTTGGCATGAGTTGAACCCATGAATCAAGGTCAGATTATCAAAAGATTGTGCCAGCACGCCACTGACTGTGAATTCAATGTCTCTTTCTCAAGAGTCAATGATGCAAAGTAGATCGCAGCACATGTTTCGACAGTGCTGAATGCATGATGCCAATTTATCCATTGCAAATCAACAGTCGCCTGAACAGGGACTTGAACCCTGGACCCTCAGATTAAAAGTCTGATGCTCTACCGACTGAGCTATCCAGGCTTCTTGCTATAGTGCCTGACAATCAGATTTTATTTCAGTTTCCGTTGAAGGGAGCCCTGATATCTGTGAGGACTCCCATGCCACACGGAAGGTACTTCTGGGTATTATATTGTAGGGGAATTAGCTCAAGTGGTAGAGCGCTAGCTTAGCATGCGAGAGGTAGCAGGATCGATGCCTGCATTCTCCAATCGATTGCATTCTTCTGTGGTTAAACCTCTCTTGAAGTGGACTAAACTATAACTTCTTGGGATGTCACTTATTTATGACTTATTTGAAAAGTAGTCAAACCATCCCGCTAAAACGATTAACTAAAGGACTATATTTGCGTATACCAAATCACTTTATTTTATTACCTCAGCAGTCCTACTGTCCTGCTGAGGTTTGTGCTGATGACATCTTTCTGTTAAGTCATGTCTTTTCTAATGTCAACCGAGATCAGCGACATTAGCTGTTACTCTCTTAATTGTCTGACTTCTAAGTCAACTATAACCCCAGACAATGCCGTAGGAAGCACCATGGTGGTGCAGTGGATGAAGCTGCTTATGTGCAGCTCTGGAGATCAGGGTTCAAATCCCTGCATGTCCTGATTGAGCTTTTTGCTGGCTCCTTGTAATTCTCAAGGCATAATAGAAAAGGTTTTGTGAAACGTCATCTCAATTTTGACATTGTTTGTTGTAAAACCTTATACTTCCACATTGTTCTTGGCATGAGTTGAATCCATAAATCAAGGTCAGATCACCAACAGCTCCATCCATTGTGCCAGTAAGCCGCTGGCTGTGAAGGGAGTCAAAGTTTGTGATTGACTTTACAATTTAATGTCTCTTTGTAAAGAGTCAATGATCAAAAAGTAGCACATGCTTTGACACTGATAGATGCACAATGTCACGTTATCCATTGCAAATGATCAGTCGCCTGAACAGGGACTTGAACCCTGGACCCTCAGATTAAAAGTCTGATGCTCTACCGGCTGAGCTACCCAGGCTTCATGACTATGGCAATGTCTCTTCCACTCAGAATTTGTTTCAGTCTCCATTGAAGGGAGCCCTGATATCTGTGAGGACTCCCATGCCACAGGGTATGTACTTCTAATCTGCATGGGCTTTACGTAGTCGGGGAATTAGCTCAAGTGGTAGAGCGCTTGCTTCGCATGTGAGAGGTAGCGGGATCGATGCCTGCATTCTCCAATCTATTGCATTCTTCAGCACTTCACAATATTCTCGCTTTTTCGCCCACCAGTGTCCATTATTTCATTAGAATAAGGAGAAACATACTCTCAATTGTGGAAGCCGACAAAGCCTTAGCCAGTTTCCCTGTAGTCCACATAGAGCTGCTGTTTATCAGCCCTGCAGACCTGGGTTCAGGAGCTGTATCAATGGAAACAACGTCTTTTTAGAAACAACGCTATGTGAATTGTTCAGTCAATTATAACCTCTGACCTTCACACACCAAATGTCTCTGTGGTCCAGTGGAGATACTCCTCTTCTGTGCTGCAGACCTTGGTTCAAGTACCACCCGGCAGCATTGCTTTGTTTTGAGACATTACAATTCATGCCACATTGTTCTTGGCATGAGTTGAACCCATGAATCAAGGTCAGATTATCAAAAGATTGTGCCAGCACGCCACTGACTGTGAATTCAATGTCTCTTTCTCAAGAGTCAATGATGCAAAGTAGATCGCAGCACATGTTTCGACAGTGCTGAATGCATGATGCCAATTTATCCATTGCAAATCAACAGTCGCCTGAACAGGGACTTGAACCCTGGACCCTCAGATTAAAAGTCTGATGCTCTACCGACTGAGCTATCCAGGCTTCACGCTGGTGTTATTGTGTCTGACAATCAGATTTTATTTCAGTTTCCATTGAAGGGAGCCCTGATATCTGTGAGGACTCCCATGCCACAGGGAAGGTACTTCTGGGTATTACATTGTAGGGGAATTAGCTCAAGTGGTAGAGCGCTCGCTTAGCATGCGAGAGGCAGCGGGATCGATGCCTGCATTCTCCAATCGATTGCATTCTTCTGTGGTTAAACCTCTCTTGAAGTGGACTAAACTATAACTTCTTGGGATGTCACTTATTCGTGACTTATTTGAAAAGTAGTCAAACCATTGGGCTAAAACAATTAACTAAAGGACTATATTTGCGTATACCAAATCACTTTATTTTATTACTTCAGCAGTCCTACTGTCCTGCTGAGGTTTGTGCTGATGACATCTTTCTGTTAAGTCATGTCTATTCTAATGTCAACCGAGATCAGCGACATTAGCTGTTACTCTCTTAATTGTCTGACTTCTAAGTCAACGATAACCTCCGACAATGTCATAGGAAGCACTAAGGTGGTGCAGTGTACAGAGCTCCTTATGTACAGTTCTGCAGGCCAGGGCTCAAATCCCTGAATGGCCTGGTTGAGGTATTTGTTGGCTCCTTGTAATTCTCAAGGAAAAGGTTTTTTTTTTAATGTCATCTCATTTTGACACCGGTTGTTGTAAAAACGTGTAATTCCACATTGTTCTTGGCATGAGTTGAACCCATGAATCAAGGTCAGATTATCAACAGCTCCATCCATTGTGCCAGCTGACTGTGAATTCAATGTCTCTTTGTCAAGAGTCAATGATGCAAAGTAGATTGCTGCACGTGGTTTGACAGTGCTGAATGCATGATGCCATTGCAAATCAACAGTCGCCTGAACAGGGACTTGAACCCTGGACCCTCAGATTAAAAGTCTGATGCTCTACCAACTGAGCTATCCAGGCTTCTTGCTATTGTGCCTGACAATCAGATTTTATTTCAGTTTCCGTTGAAGGGAGCCCTGATATCTGTGAGGACTCCCATGCCACACGGAAGGTACTTCTGGGTATTATATTGTAGGGGAATTAGCTCAAGTCGTAGAGCGCTCGCTTAGCATGCGAGAGGTAGCAGGATCGATGCCTGCATTCTCCAATCGATTGCATTCTTCTGTGGTTAAACCTCTCTTGAAGTGGACTAAACTATAACTTCTTGGGATGTCATGTGAGAGGTAGCGGGATCGATGCCTGCATTCTCCAATCTATTGCATTCTTCAGCACTTCACAATATTCTCGCTTTTTCGCCCACCAGTGTCCATTATTTCATTAGAATAAGGAGAAACATACTCTCAATTGTGGAAGCCGACAAAGCCTTAGCCAGTTTCCCTGTAGTCCACATAGAGCTGCTGTTTATCAGCCCTGCAGACCTGGGTTCAGGAGCTGTATCAATGGAAACAACGTCTTTTTAGAAACAACGCTATGTGAATTGTTCAGTCAATTATAACCTCTGACCTTCACACACCAAATGTCTCTGTGGTCCAGTGGAGATACTCCTCTTCTGTGCTGCAGACCTTGGTTCAAGTACCACCCGGCAGCATTGCTTTGTTTTGAGACATTAAAATTCATGCCACATTGTTCTTGGCATGAGTTGAACCCATGAATCAAGGTCAGATTATCAAAAGATTGTGCCAGCACGCCACTGACTGTGAATTCAATGTCTCTTTCTCAAGAGTCAATGATGCAAAGTAGATCGCAGCACATGTTTCGACAGTGCTGAATGCATGATGCCAATTTATCCATTGCAAATCAACAGTCGCCTGAACAGGGACTTGAACCCTGGACCCTCAGATTAAAAGTCTGATGCTCTACCGACTGAGCTATCCAGGCTTCACGCTGTTGTTATTGTGTCTGACAATCAGATTTTATTTCAGTTTCCATTGAAGGGAGCCCTGATATCTGTGAGGACTCCCATGCCACAGGGAAGGTACTTCTGGGTATTACATTGTAGGGGAATTAGCTCAAGTGGTAGAGCGCTCGCTTAGCATGCGAGAGGCAGCGGGATCGATGCCTGCATTCTCCAATCGATTGCATTCTTCTGTGGTTAAACCTCTCTTGAAGTGGACTAAACTATAACTTCTTGGGATGTCACTTATTCGTGACTTATTTGAAAAGTAGTCAAACCATTGGGCTAAAACAATTAACTAAAGGACTATATTTGCGTATACCAAATCACTTTATTTTATTACTTCAGCAGTCCTACTGTCCTGCTGAGGTTTGTGCTGATGACATCTTTCTGTTAAGTCATGTCTATTCTAATGTCAACCGAGATCAGCGACATTAGCTGTTACTCTCTTAATTGTCTGACTTCTAAGTCAACGATAACCTCCGACAATGTCATAGGAAGCACTAAGGTGGTGCAGTGTACAGAGCTCCTTATGTACAGTTCTGCAGGCCAGGGCTCAAATCCCTGAATGGCCTGGTTGAGGTATTTGTTGGCTCCTTGTAATTCTCAAGGAAAAGGTTTTTTTTTTAATGTCATCTCATTTTGACACCGGTTGTTGTAAAAACTTGTAATTCCACATTGTTCTTGGCATGAGTTGAACCCATGAATCAAGGTCAGATTATCAACAGCTCCATCCATTGTGCCAGCTGACTGTGAATTCAATGTCTCTTTGTCAAGAGTCAATGATGCAAAGTAGATTGCTGCACGTGGTTTGACAGTGCTGAATGCACGATGCCATTGCAAATCAACAGTCGCCTGAACAGGGACTTGAACCCTGGACCCTCAGATTAAAAGTCTGATGCTCTACCGACTGAGCTATCCAGGCTTCTTGCTATTGTGCCTGACAATCAGATTTTATTTCAGTTTCCGTTGAAGGGAGCCCTGATATCTGTGAGGACTCCCATGCCACACGGAAGGTACTTCTGGGTATTATATTGTAGGGGAATTAGCTCAAGTGGTAGAGCGCTCGCTTAGCATGCGAGAGGTAGCAGGATCGATGCCTGCATTCTCCAATCGATTGCATTCTTCTGTTGTTAAACCTCTCTTGAAGTGGACTAAACTATAACTTCTTGGGATGTCATGTGAGAGGTAGCGGGATCGATACCTGCGTTCTCCAATCTATTGCATTCTTCAGCACTTCACAATATTCTCGCTTTTTCGCCCACCAGTGTCCATTATTTCATTAGAATAAGGAGAAACATACTCTCAATTGTGGAAGCCGACAAAGCCTTAGCCAGTTTCCCTGTAGTCCACATAGAGCTGCTGTTTATCAGCCCTGCAGACCTGGGTTCAGGAGCTGTATCAATGGAAACAACGTCTTTTTAGAAACAACGCTATGTGAATTGTTCAGTCAATTATAACCTCTGACCTTCACACACCAAATGTCTCTGTGGTCCAGTGGAGATACTCCTCTTCTGTGCTGCAGACCTTGGTTCAAGTACCACCCGGCAGCATTGCTTTGTTTTGAGACATTAAAATTCATGCCACATTGTTCTTGGCATGAGTTGAACCCATGAATCAAGGTCAGATTATCAAAAGATTGTGCCAGCACGCCACTGACTGTGAATTCAATGTCTCTTTCTCAAGAGTCAATGATGCAAAGTAGATCGCAGCACATGTTTCGACAGTGCTGAATGCATGATGCCAATTTATCCATTGCAAATCAACAGTCGCCTGAACAGGGACTTGAACCCTGGACCCTCAGATTAAAAGTCTGATGCTCTACCGACTGAGCTATCCAGGCTTCACGCTGGTGTTATTGTGTCTGACAATCAGATTTTATTTCAGTTTCCATTGAAGGGAGCCCTGATATCTGTGAGGACTCCCATGCCACAGGGAAGGTACTTCTGGGTATTACATTGTAGGGGAATTAGCTCAAGTGGTAGAGCGCTCGCTTAGCATGCGAGAGGCAGCGGGATCGATGCCTGCATTCTCCAATCGATTGCATTCTTCTGTGGTTAAACCTCTCTTGAAGTGGACTAAACTATAACTTCTTGGGATGTCACTTATTCGTGACTTATTTGAAAAGTAGTCAAACCATTGGGCTAAAACAATTAACTAAAGGACTATATTTGCGTATACCAAATCACTTTATTTTATTACTTCAGCAGTCCTACTGTCCTGCTGAGGTTTGTGCTGATGACATCTTTCTGTTAAGTCATGTCTATTCTAATGTCAACCGAGATCAGCGACATTAGCTGTTACTCTCTTAATTGTCTGACTTCTAAGTCAACGATAACCTCCGACAATGTCATAGGAAGCACTAAGGTGGTGCAGTGTACAGAGCTCCTTATGTACAGTTCTGCAGGCCAGGGCTCAAATCCCTGAATGGCCTGGTTGAGGTATTTGTTGGCTCCTTGTAATTCTCAAGGAAAAGGTTTTTTTTTTAATGTCATCTCATTTTGACACCGGTTGTTGTAAAAACTTGTAATTCCACATTGTTCTTGGCATGAGTTGAACCCATGAATCAAGGTCAGATTATCAACAGCTCCATCCATTGTGCCAGCTGACTGTGAATTCAATGTCTCTTTGTCAAGAGTCAATGATGCAAAGTAGATTGCTGCACGTGGTTTGACAGTGCTGAATGCACGATGCCATTGCAAATCAACAGTCGCCTGAACAGGGACTTGAACCCTGGACCCTCAGATTAAAAGTCTGATGCTCTACCGACTGAGCTATCCAGGCTTCTTGCTATTGTGCCTGACAATCAGATTTTATTTCAGTTTCCGTTGAAGGGAGCCCTGATATCTGTGAGGACTCCCATGCCACACGGAAGGTACTTCTGGGTATTATATTGTAGGGGAATTAGCTCAAGTGGTAGAGCGCTCGCTTAGCATGCGAGAGGTAGCAGGATCGATGCCTGCATTCTCCAATCGATTGCATTCTTCTGTGGTTAAACCTCTCTTGAAGTGGACTAAACTATAACTTCTTGGGATGTCATGTGAGAGGTAGCGGGATCGATGCCTGCATTCTCCAATCTATTGCATTCTTCAGGCCTTCACAATATTCTCGCTTTTTCGCCCACCAGTGTCCATTATTTCATTAGAATAAGGAGAAACATACTCTCAATTGTGGAAGCCGACAAAGCCTTAGCCAGTTTCCCTGTAGTCCACATAGAGCTGCTGTTTATCAGCCCTGCAGACCTGGGTTCAGGAGCTGTATCAATGGAAACAACGTCTTTTTAGAAACAACGCTATGTGAATTGTTCAGTCAATTATAACCTCTGACCTTCACACACCAAATGTCTCTGTGGTCCAGTGGAGATACTCCTCTTCTGTGCTGCAGACCTTGGTTCAAGTACCACCCGGCAGCATTGCTTTGTTTTGAGACATTACAATTCATGCCACATTGTTCTTGGCATGAGTTGAACCCATGAATCAAGGTCAGATTATCAAAAGATTGTGCCAGCACGCCACTGACTGTGAATTCAATGTCTCTTTCTCAAGAGTCAATGATGCAAAGTAGATCGCAGCACATGTTTCGACAGTGCTGAATGCATGATGCCAATTTATCCATTGCAAATCAACAGTCGCCTGAACAGGGACTTGAACCCTGGACCCTCAGATTAAAAGTCTGATGCTCTACCGACTGAGCTATCCAGGCTTCACGCCGGTGTTATTGTGTCTGACAATCAGATTTTATTTCAGTTTCCATTGAAGGGAGCCCTGATATCTGTGAGGACCCCCATGCCACAGGGAAGGTACTTCTGGGTATTACATTGTAGGGGAATTAGCTCAAGTGGTAGAGCGCTCGCTTAGCATGCGAGAGGCAGCGGGATCGATGCCTGCATTCTCCAATCGATTGCATTCTTCTGTGGTTAAACCTCTCTTGAAGTGGACTAAACTATAACTTCTTGGGATGTCACTTATTCGTGACTTATTTGAAAAGTAGTCAAACCATTGGGCTAAAACAATTAACTAAAGGACTATATTTGCGTATACCAAATCACTTTATTTTATTACTTCAGCAGTCCTACTGTCCTGCTGAGGTTTGTGCTGATGACATCTTTCTGTTAAGTCATGTCTATTCTAATGTCAACCGAGATCAGCGACATTAGCTGTTACTCTCTTAATTGTCTGACTTCTAAGTCAACGATAACCTCCGACAATGTCATAGGAAGCACTAAGGTGGTGCAGTGTACAGAGCTCCTTATGTACAGTTCTGCAGGCCAGGGCTCAAATCCCTGAATGGCCTGGTTGAGGTATTTGTTGGCTCCTTGTAATTCTCAAGGAAAAGGTTTTTTTTTTAATGTCATCTCATTTTGACACCGGTTGTTGTAAAAACGTGTAATTCCACATTGTTCTTGGCATGAGTTGAACCCATGAATCAAGGTCAGATTATCAACAGCTCCATCCATTGTGCCAGCTGACTGTGAATTCAATGTCTCTTTGTCAAGAGTCAATGATGCAAAGTAGATTGCTGCACGTGGTTTGACAGTGCTGAATGCATGATGCCATTGCAAATCAACAGTCGCCTGAACAGGGACTTGAACCCTGGACCCTCAGATTAAAAGTCTGATGCTCTACCAACTGAGCTATCCAGGCTTCTTGCTATTGTGCCTGACAATCAGATTTTATTTCAGTTTCCGTTGAAGGGAGCCCTGATATCTGTGAGGACTCCCATGCCACACGGAAGGTACTTATGGGTATTATATTGTAGGGGAATTAGCTCAAGTGGTAGAGCGCTCGCTTAGCATGCGAGAGGTAGCAGGATCGATGCCTGCATTCTCCAATCGATTGCATTCTTCTGTGGTTAAACCTCTCTTGAAGTGGACTAAACTATAACTTCTTGGGATGTCATGTGAGAGGTAGCGGGATCGATGCCTGCATTCTCCAATCTATTGCATTCTTCAGCACTTCACAATATTCTCGCTTTTTCGCCCACCAGTGTCCATTATTTCATTAGAATAAGGAGAAACATACTCTCAATTGTGGAAGCCGACAAAGCCTTAGCCAGTTTCCCTGTAGTCCACATAGAGCTGCTGTTTATCAGCCCTGCAGACCTGGGTTCAGGAGCTGTATCAATGGAAACAACGTCTTTTTAGAAACAACGCTATGTGAATTGTTCAGTCAATTATAACCTCTGACCTTCACACACCAAATGTCTCTGTGGTCCAGTGGAGATACTCCTCTTCTGTGCTGCAGACCTTGGTTCAAGTACCACCCGGCAGCATTGCTTTGTTTTGAGACATTAAAATTCATGCCACATTGTTCTTGGCATGAGTTGAACCCATGAATCAAGGTCAGATTATCAAAAGATTGTGCCAGCACGCCACTGACTGTGAATTCAATGTCTCTTTCTCAAGAGTCAATGATGCAAAGTAGATCGCAGCACGTGTTTCGACAGTGCTGAATGCATGATGCCAATTTATCCATTGCAAATCAACAGTCGCCTGAACAGGGACTTGAACCCTGGACCCTCAGATTAAAAGTCTGATGCTCTACCGACTGAGCTATCCAGGCTTCACGCTGGTGTTATTGTGTCTGACAATCAGATTTTATTTCAGTTTCCATTGAAGGGAGCCCTGATATCTGTGAGGACTCCCATGCCACAGGGAAGGTACTTCTGGGTATTACATTGTAGGGGAATTAGCTCAAGTGGTAGAGCGCTCGCTTAGCATGCGAGAGGCAGCGGGATCGATGCCTGCATTCTCCAATCGATTGCATTCTTCTGTGGTTAAACCTCTCTTGAAGTGGACTAAACTATAACTTCTTGGGATGTCACTTATTCGTGACTTATTTGAAAAGTAGTCAAACCATTGGGCTAAAACAATTAACTAAAGGACTATATTTGCGTATACCAAATCACTTTATTTTATTACTTCAGCAGTCCTACTGTCCTGCTGAGGTTTGTGCTGATGACATCTTTCTGTTAAGTCATGTCTATTCTAATGTCAACCGAGATCAGCGACATTAGCTGTTACTCTCTTAATTGTCTGACTTCTAAGTCAACGATAACCTCCGACAATGTCATAGGAAGCACTAAGGTGGTGCAGTGTACAGAGCTCCTTATGTACAGTTCTGCAGGCCAGGGCTCAAATCCCTGAATGGCCTGGTTGAGGTATTTGTTGGCTCCTTGTAATTCTCAAGGAAAAGGTTTTTTTTTTAATGTCATCTCATTTTGACACCGGTTGTTGTAAAAACTTGTAATTCCACATTGTTCTTGGCATGAGTTGAACCCATGAATCAAGGTCAGATTATCAACAGCTCCATCCATTGTGCCAGCTGACTGTGAATTCAATGTCTCTTTGTCAAGAGTCAATGATGCAAAGTAGATTGCTGCACGTGGTTTGACAGTGCTGAATGCACGATGCCATTGCAAATCAACAGTCGCCTGAACAGGGACTTGAACCCTGGACCCTCAGATTAAAAGTCTGATGCTCTACCGACTGAGCTATCCAGGCTTCTTGCTATTGTGCCTGACAATCAGATTTTATTTCAGTTTCCGTTGAAGGGAGCCCTGATATCTGTGAGGACTCCCATGCCACACGGAAGGTACTTCTGGGTATTATATTGTAGGGGAATTAGCTCAAGTGGTAGAGCGCTCGCTTAGCATGCGAGAGGTAGCAGGATCGATCCCTGCATTCTCCAATCGATTGCATTCTTCTGTTGTTAAACCTCTCTTGAAGTGGACTAAACTATAACTTCTTGGGATGTCATGTGAGAGGTAGCGGGATCGATGCCTGCATTCTCCAATCTATTGCATTCTTCAGCACTTCACAATATTCTCGCTTTTTCGCCCACCAGTGTCCATTATTTCATTAGAATAAGGAGAAACATACTCTCAATTGTGGAAGCCGACAAAGCCTTAGCCAGTTTCCCTGTAGTCCACATAGAGCTGCTGTTTATCAGCCCTGCAGACCTGGGTTCAGGAGCTGTATCAATGGAAACAACGTCTTTTTAGAAACAACGCTATGTGAATTGTTCAGTCAATTATAACCTCTGACCTTCACACACCAAATGTCTCTGTGGTCCAGTGGAGATACTCCTCTTCTGTGCTGCAGACCTTGGTTCAAGTACCACCCGGCAGCATTGCTTTGTTTTGAGACATTAAAATTCATGCCACATTGTTCTTGGCATGAGTTGAACCCATGAATCAAGGTCAGATTATCAAAAGATTGTGCCAGCACGCCACTGACTGTGAATTCAATGTCTCTTTCTCAAGAGTCAATGATGCAAAGTAGATCGCAGCACATGTTTCGACAGTGCTGAATGCATGATGCCAATTTATCCATTGCAAATCAACAGTCGCCTGAACAGGGACTTGAACCCTGGACCCTCAGATTAAAAGTCTGATGCTCTACCGACTGAGCTATCCAGGCTTCACGCTGGTGTTATTGTGTCTGACAATCAGATTTTATTTCAGTTTCCATTGAAGGGAGCCCTGATATCTGTGAGGACTCCCATGCCACAGGGAAGGTACTTCTGGGTATTACATTGTAGGGGAATTAGCTCAAGTGGTAGAGCGCTCGCTTAGCATGCGAGAGGCAGCGGGATCGATGCCTGCATTCTCCAATCGATTGCATTCTTCTGTGGTTAAACCTCTCTTGAAGTGGACTAAACTATAACTTCTTGGGATGTCACTTATTCGTGACTTATTTGAAAAGTAGTCAAACCATTGGGCTAAAACAATTAACTAAAGGACTATATTTGCGTATACCAAATCACTTTATTTTATTACTTCAGCAGTCCTACTGTCCTGCTGAGGTTTGTGCTGATGACATCTTTCTGTTAAGTCATGTCTATTCTAATGTCAACCGAGATCAGCGACATTAGCTGTTACTCTCTTAATTGTCTGACTTCTAAGTCAACGATAACCTCCGACAATGTCATAGGAAGCACTAAGGTGGTGCAGTGTACAGAGCTCCTTATGTACAGTTCTGCAGGCCAGGGCTCAAATCCCTGAATGGCCTGGTTGAGGTATTTGTTGGCTCCTTGTAATTCTCAAGGAAAAGGTTTTTTTTTTAATGTCATCTCATTTTGACACCGGTTGTTGTAAAAACTTGTAATTCCACATTGTTCTTGGCATGAGTTGAACCCATGAATCAAGGTCAGATTATCAACAGCTCCATCCATTGTGCCAGCTGACTGTGAATTCAATGTCTCTTTGTCAAGAGTCAATGATGCAAAGTAGATTGCTGCACGTGGTTTGACAGTGCTGAATGCACGATGCCATTGCAAATCAACAGTCGCCTGAACAGGGACTTGAACCCTGGACCCTCAGATTAAAAGTCTGATGCTCTACCGACTGAGCTATCCAGGCTTCTTGCTATTGTGCCTGACAATCAGATTTTATTTCAGTTTCCGTTGAAGGGAGCCCTGATATCTGTGAGGACTCCCATGCCACACGGAAGGTACTTATGGGTATTATATTGTAGGGGAATTAGCTCAAGTGGTAGAGCGCTCGCTTAGCATGCGAGAGGTAGCAGGATCGATCCCTGCATTCTCCAATCGATTGCATTCTTCTGTTGTTAAACCTCTCTTGAAGTGGACTAAACTATAACTTCTTGGGATGTCATGTGAGAGGTAGCGGGATCGATGCCTGCATTCTCCAATCTATTGCATTCTTCAGCACTTCACAATATTCTCGCTTTTTCGCCCACCAGTGTCCATTATTTCATTAGAATAAGGAGAAACATACTCTCAATTGTGGAAGCCGACAAAGCCTTAGCCAGTTTCCCTGTAGTCCACATAGAGCTGCTGTTTATCAGCCCTGCAGACCTGGGTTCAGGAGCTGTATCAATGGAAACAACGTCTTTTTAGAAACAACGCTATGTGAATTGTTCAGTCAATTATAACCTCTGACCTTCACACACCAAATGTCTCTGTGGTCCAGTGGAGATACTCCTCTTCTGTGCTGCAGACCTTGGTTCAAGTACCACCCGGCAGCATTGCTTTGTTTTGAGACATTAAAATTCATGCCACATTGTTCTTGGCATGAGTTGAACCCATGAATCAAGGTCAGATTATCAAAAGATTGTGCCAGCACGCCACTGACTGTGAATTCAATGTCTCTTTCTCAAGAGTCAATGATGCAAAGTAGATCGCAGCACATGTTTCGACAGTGCTGAATGCATGATGCCAATTTATCCATTGCAAATCAACAGTCGCCTGAACAGGGACTTGAACCCTGGACCCTCAGATTAAAAGTCTGATGCTCTACCGACTGAGCTATCCAGGCTTCACGCTGGTGTTATTGTGTCTGACAATCAGATTTTATTTCAGTTTCCATTGAAGGGAGCCCTGATATCTGTGAGGACTCCCATGCCACAGGGAAGGTACTTCTGGGTATTACATTGTAGGGGAATTAGCTCAAGTGGTAGAGCGCTCGCTTAGCATGCGAGAGGCAGCGGGATCGATGCCTGCATTCTCCAATCGATTGCATTCTTCTGTGGTTAAACCTCTCTTGAAGTGGACTAAACTATAACTTCTTGGGATGTCACTTATTCGTGACTTATTTGAAAAGTAGTCAAACCATTGGGCTAAAACAATTAACTAAAGGACTATATTTGCGTATACCAAATCACTTTATTTTATTACTTCAGCAGTCCTACTGTCCTGCTGAGGTTTGTGCTGATGACATCTTTCTGTTAAGTCATGTCTATTCTAATGTCAACCGAGATCAGCGACATTAGCTGTTACTCTCTTAATTGTCTGACTTCTAAGTCAACGATAACCTCCGACAATGTCATAGGAAGCACTAAGGTGGTGCAGTGTACAGAGCTCCTTATGTACAGTTCTGCAGGCCAGGGCTCAAATCCCTGAATGGCCTGGTTGAGGTATTTGTTGGCTCCTTGTAATTCTCAAGGAAAAGGTTTTTTTTTTAATGTCATCTCATTTTGACACCGGTTGTTGTAAAAACGTGTAATTCCACATTGTTCTTGGCATGAGTTGAACCCATGAATCAAGGTCAGATTATCAACAGCTCCATCCATTGTGCCAGCTGACTGTGAATTCAATGTCTCTTTGTCAAGAGTCAATGATGCAAAGTAGATTGCTGCACGTGGTTTGACAGTGCTGAATGCATGACGCCATTGCAAATCAACAGTCGCCTGAACAGGGACTTGAACCCTGGACCCTCAGATTAAAAGTCTGATGCTCTACCAACTGAGCTATCCAGGCTTCTTGCTATTGTGCCTGACAATCAGATTTTATTTCAGTTTCCGTTGAAGGGAGCCCTGATATCTGTGAGGACTCCCATGCCACACGGAAGGTACTTCTGGGTATTATATTGTAGGGGAATTAGCTCAAGTGGTAGAGCGCTCGCTTAGCATGCGAGAGGTAGCAGGATCGATGCCTGCATTCTCCAATCGATTGCATTCTTCTGTGGTTAAACCTCTCTTGAAGTGGACTAAACTATAACTTCTTGGGATGTCATGTGAGAGGTAGCGGGATCGATGCCTGCATTCTCCAATCTATTGCATTCTTCAGCACTTCACAATATTCTCGCTTTTTCGCCCACCAGTGTCCATTATTTCATTAGAATAAGGAGAAACATACTCTCAATTGTGGAAGCCGACAAAGCCTTAGCCAGTTTCCCTGTAGTCCACATAGAGCTGCTGTTTATCAGCCCTGCAGACCTGGGTTCAGGAGCTGTATCAATGGAAACAACGTCTTTTTAGAAACAACGCTATGTGAATTGTTCAGTCAATTATAACCTCTGACCTTCACACACCAAATGTCTCTGTGGTCCAGTGGAGATACTCCTCTTCTGTGCTGCAGACCTTGGTTCAAGTACCACCCGGCAGCATTGCTTTGTTTTGAGACATTAAAATTCATGCCACATTGTTCTTGGCATGAGTTGAACCCATGAATCAAGGTCAGATTATCAAAAGATTGTGCCAGCACGCCACTGACTGTGAATTCAATGTCTCTTTCTCAAGAGTCAATGATGCAAAGTAGATCGCAGCACATGTTTCGACAGTGCTGAATGCATGATGCCAATTTATCCATTGCAAATCAACAGTCGCCTGAACAGGGACTTGAACCCTGGACCCTCAGATTAAAAGTCTGATGCTCTACCGACTGAGCTATCCAGGCTTCACGCTGGTGTTATTGTGTCTGACAATCAGATTTTATTTCAGTTTCCATTGAAGGGAGCCCTGATATCTGTGAGGACTCCCATGCCACAGGGAAGGTACTTCTGGGTATTACATTGTAGGGGAATTAGCTCAAGTGGTAGAGCGCTCGCTTAGCATGCGAGAGGCAGCGGGATCGATGCCTGCATTCTCCAATCGATTGCATTCTTCTGTGGTTAAACCTCTCTTGAAGTGGACTAAACTATAACTTCTTGGGATGTCACTTATTCGTGACTTATTTGAAAAGTAGTCAAACCATTGGGCTAAAACAATTAACTAAAGGACTATATTTGCGTATACCAAATCACTTTATTTTATTACTTCAGCAGTCCTACTGTCCTGCTGAGGTTTGTGCTGATGACATCTTTCTGTTAAGTCATGTCTATTCTAATGTCAACCGAGATCAGCGACATTAGCTGTTACTCTCTTAATTGTCTGACTTCTAAGTCAACGATAACCTCCGACAATGTCATAGGAAGCACTAAGGTGGTGCAGTGTACAGAGCTCCTTATGTACAGTTCTGCAGGCCAGGGCTCAAATCCCTGAATGGCCTGGTTGAGGTATTTGTTGGCTCCTTGTAATTCTCAAGGAAAAGGTTTTTTTTTTAATGTCATCTCATTTTGACACCGGTTGTTGTAAAAACTTGTAATTCCACATTGTTCTTGGCATGAGTTGAACCCATGAATCAAGGTCAGATTATCAACAGCTCCATCCATTGTGCCAGCTGACTGTGAATTCAATGTCTCTTTGTCAAGAGTCAATGATGCAAAGTAGATTGCTGCACGTGGTTTGACAGTGCTGAATGCACGATGCCATTGCAAATCAACAGTCGCCTGAACAGGGACTTGAACCCTGGACCCTCAGATTAAAAGTCTGATGCTCTACCGACTGAGCTATCCAGGCTTCTTGCTATTGTGCCTGACAATCAGATTTTATTTCAGTTTCCGTTGAAGGGAGCCCTGATATCTGTGAGGACTCCCATGCCACACGGAAGGTACTTCTGGGTATTATATTGTAGGGGAATTAGCTCAAGTGGTAGAGCGCTCGCTTAGCATGCGAGAGGTAGCAGGATCGATCCCTGCATTCTCCAATCGATTGCATTCTTCTGTTGTTAAACCTCTCTTGAAGTGGACTAAACTATAACTTCTTGGGATGTCATGTGAGAGGTAGCGGGATCGATGCCTGCATTCTCCAATCTATTGCATTCTTCAGCACTTCACAATATTCTCGCTTTTTCGCCCACCAGTGTCCATTATTTCATTAGAATAAGGAGAAACATACTCTCAATTGTGGAAGCCGACAAAGCCTTAGCCAGTTTCCCTGTAGTCCACATAGAGCTGCTGTTTATCAGCCCTGCAGACCTGGGTTCAGGAGCTGTATCAATGGAAACAACGTCTTTTTAGAAACAACGCTATGTGAATTGTTCAGTCAATTATAACCTCTGACCTTCACACACCAAATGTCTCTGTGGTCCAGTGGAGATACTCCTCTTCTGTGCTGCAGACCTTGGTTCAAGTACCACCCGGCAGCATTGCTTTGTTTTGAGACATTAAAATTCATGCCACATTGTTCTTGGCATGAGTTGAACCCATGAATCAAGGTCAGATTATCAAAAGATTGTGCCAGCACGCCACTGACTGTGAATTCAATGTCTCTTTCTCAAGAGTCAATGATGCAAAGTAGATCGCAGCACATGTTTCGACAGTGCTGAATGCATGATGCCAATTTATCCATTGCAAATCAACAGTCGCCTGAACAGGGACTTGAACCCTGGACCCTCAGATTAAAAGTCTGATGCTCTACCGACTGAGCTATCCAGGCTTCACGCTGGTGTTATTGTGTCTGACAATCAGATTTTATTTCAGTTTCCATTGAAGGGAGCCCTGATATCTGTGAGGACTCCCATGCCACAGGGAAGGTACTTCTGGGTATTACATTGTAGGGGAATTAGCTCAAGTGGTAGAGCGCTCGCTTAGCATGCGAGAGGCAGCGGGATCGATGCCTGCATTCTCCAATCGATTGCATTCTTCTGTGGTTAAACCTCTCTTGAAGTGGACTAAACTATAACTTCTTGGGATGTCACTTATTCGTGACTTATTTGAAAAGTAGTCAAACCATTGGGCTAAAACAATTAACTAAAGGACTATATTTGCGTATACCAAATCACTTTATTTTATTACTTCAGCAGTCCTACTGTCCTGCTGAGGTTTGTGCTGATGACATCTTTCTGTTAAGTCATGTCTATTCTAATGTCAACCGAGATCAGCGACATTAGCTGTTACTCTCTTAATTGTCTGACTTCTAAGTCAACGATAACCTCCGACAATGTCATAGGAAGCACTAAGGTGGTGCAGTGTACAGAGCTCCTTATGTACAGTTCTGCAGGCCAGGGCTCAAATCCCTGAATGGCCTGGTTAAGGTATTTGTTGGCTCCTTGTAATTCTCAAGGAAAAGGTTTTTTTTTTAATGTCATCTCATTTTGACAGGTTGTTGGTTGTTACAACCGGTTGTTGTAAAAACGTGTAATTCCACATTGTTCTTGGCATGAGTTGAACCCATGAATCAAGGTCAGATTATCAACAGCTCCATCCATTGTGCCAGCTGACTGTGAATTCAATGTCTCTTTGTCAAGAGTCAATGATGCAAAGTAGATTGCTGCACGTGGTTTGACAGTGCTGAATGCATGATGCCATTGCAAATCAACAGTCGCCTGAACAGGGACTTGAACCCTGGACCCTCAGATTAAAAGTCTGATGCTCTACCAACTGAGCTATCCAGGCTTCTTGCTATTGTGCCTGACAATCAGATTTTATTTCAGTTTCCGTTGAAGGGAGCCCTGATATCTGTGAGGACTCCCATGCCACACGGAAGGTACTTCTGGGTATTATATTGTAGGGGAATTAGCTCAAGTGGTAGAGCGCTCGCTTAGCATGCGAGAGGTAGCAGGATCGATGCCTGCATTCTCCGATCGATTGCATTCTTCTGTGGTTAAACCTCTCTTGAAGTGGACTAAACTATAACTTCTTGGGATGTCATGTGAGAGGTAGCGGGATCGATGCCTGCATTCTCCAATCTATTGCATTCTTCAGCACTTCACAATATTCTCGCTTTTTCGCCCACCAGTGTCCATTATTTCATTAGAATAAGGAGAAACATACTCTCAATTGTGGAAGCCGACAAAGCCTTAGCCAGTTTCCCTGTAGTCCACATAGAGCTGCTGTTTATCAGCCCTGCAGACCTGGGTTCAGGAGCTGTATCAATGGAAACAACGTCTTTTTAGAAACAACGCTATGTGAATTGTTCAGTCAATTATAACCTCTGACCTTCACACACCAAATGTCTCTGTGGTCCAGTGGAGATACTCCTCTTCTGTGCTGCAGACCTTGGTTCAAGTACCACCCGGCAGCATTGCTTTGTTTTGAGACATTACAATTCATGCCACATTGTTCTTGGCATGAGTTGAACCCATGAATCAAGGTCAGATTATCAAATGATTGTGCCAGCACGCCACTGACTGCGAATTCAATGTCTCTTTCTCAAGAGTCAATGATGCAAAGTAGGTCACAGCACATGTTTCGACAGTGCTGAATGCATGATGCCAATTTATCCACTGCAAATCAACAGTCGCCTGAACAGGGACTCGAACCCTGGACCCTCAGATTAAAAGTTGGATGCTCTACCGACTGAGCTATCCAGGCTTCACGCTGGTGTTATTGTGTCTGACAATCAGATTTTATTTCAGTTTCCATTGAAGGGAGCCCTGATATCTGTGAGGACTCCCATGCCACAGGGAAGGTACTTCTGGGTATTACATTGTAGGGGAATTAGCTCAAGTGGTAGAGCGCTCGCTTAGCATGCGAGAGGCAGCGGGATCGATGCCTGCATTCTCCAATCGATTGCATTCTTCTGTGGTTAAACCTCTCTTGAAGCTGACTAAACTATAACTTCTTGGGATGTCACTTATTCGTGACTTATTTGAAAAGTATTCAAACCATCGGGCTAAAACAATTAACTAAAGGACTATATTTGCGTATACCAAATCACTTTATTTTATTACTTCAGCAGTCCTACTGTCCTGCTGAGGTTTGTGCTGATGACATCTTTCTGTTAAGTCATGTCTATTCTAATGTCAACCGAGATCAGCGACATTAGCTGTTACTCTCTTAATTGTCTGACTTCTAAGTAAATTATAATCCCAGACAATGCCGTAGGAAGCACCATGCTGGTGCAGTGGATAAAGCTGCTTATGTGCAGCTCTGGAGATCAGGGTTCAAATCCCTGCATGTCCTGATTGAGCTCTTTGCTGGCTCCTTGTAATTCTCAAGGCATAATAGAAAAGGTTTTGTGAAACGTCATCTCAATTTTGACGTTGTTTGTTGTAAAACCTTATACTTCCACATTGTTCTTGGCATGAGTTGAATCCATAAATCAAGGTCAGATCACCAACAGCTCCATCCATTGTGCCAGTAAGCCGCTGGCTGTGAAGGGAGTCAAAGTTTGTGATTGACTCTACAATTTAATGTCTCTTTGTAAAGAGTCAATGATCAAAAAGTAGCACATGCTTTGACACTGCTGGATGCACAATGTCACTTTATCCATTGCAAATTATCAGTCCCCTGAACAGGGACTTGAACCCTGGACCCTCAGATTAAAAGTCTGATGCTCTACCGGCTGAGCTACCCAGGCTTCATGACTATGGCAATGTCTCTTCCACTCAGAATTTATTTCAGTCTCCATTGAAGGGAGCCCTGATATCTGTGAGGACTCCCATGCCACAGGGTAGGTACTTCTAATCTGCATGGGCTTTATGTAGTCGGGGAATTAGCTCAAGTGGTAGAGCGCTTGCTTCGCATGTGAGAGGTAGCGGGATCGATGCCTGCATTCTCCAATCTATTGCATTCTTCAGCACTTCACAATATTCTCGCTTTTTCGCCCTCCAGTGTCCATTATTTCATTAGAATAAGGAGAAACATACTCTCAATTGTGGAAGCCGACAAAGCCTTAGCCAGTTTCCCTGTAGTCCACATAGAGCTGCTGTTTATCAGCCCTGCAGACCTGGGTTCAGGAGCTGTATCAATGGAAACAACATCTTTTTAGAAACAACGCTATGTGAATTGTTCAGTCAATTATAACCTCTGACCTTCACACACCAAATGTCTCTGTGGTCCAGTGGAGATACTCCTCTTCTGTGCTGCAGACCTTGGTTCAAGTACCACCCGGCAGCATTGCTTTGTTTTGAGACATTACAATTCATGCCACATTGTTCTTGGCATGAGTTGAACCCATGAATCAAGGTTAGATTATCAAAAGATTGTGCCAGCACGCCACTGACTGCGAATTCAATGTCTCTTTCTCAAGAGTCAATGATGCAAAGTAGGTCACAGCACATGTTTCGACAGTGCTGAATGCATGATGCCAATTTATCCATTGCAAATCAACAGTCGCCTGAACAGGGACTTGAACCCTGGACCCTCAGATTAAAAGTCTGATGCTCTACCGACTGAGCTATCCAGGCTTCTTTCCATTGTGCCTGACAATCAGATTTTATTTCAGTTTCCGTTGAAGGGCGCCCTGATATCTGTGAGGACTCCCATGCCACAGGGAAGGTACTTCTGGTTATTACATTGTAGGGGAATTAGCTCAAGTGGTAGAGCGCTCGCTTAGCATGCGAGAGGCAGCAGGATCGATGCCTGCATTCTCCAATCGATTGCATTCTTCTGTTGTTAAACCTCTCTTGAAGCTGACTAAACTATAACTTCTTGGGATGTCACTTATTCGTGACTTATTTGAAAAGTAGTCAAACCATCGGGCTAAAACAATTAACTAAAGGACTATATTTGCGTATACCAAATCACTTTATTTTATTACTTCAGCAGTCCTACTGTCCTGCTGAGGTTTGTGCTGATGACATCTTTCTGTTAAGTCATGTCTATTCTAATGTCAACCGAGATCAGCGACATTAGCTATTACTCTTTTAATTGTCTGACTTCTAAGTCAACGATAACCTCCGACAATGTCATAGGAAGCACTAAGGTGGTGCAGTGTACAGAGCTCCTTATATACAGTTCTGCAGACCAGGGCTCAAATCCCTGAATGGCCTGGTTGAGGTATTTGTTGGCTCCTTGTAATTCTCAAGGAAAAGGTTTTTTTTTAATGTCATCTCAATTTTGACACCGGTTGTTGTAAAAACTTGTAATTCCACATTGTTCTTGGCATGAGTTGAACCCATGAATCAAGGTCAGATTATTCAGATTATCAACAGCTCCATCCATTGTGCCAGCTGACTGTGAATTCAATGTCTCTTTGTCAAGAGTCAATGATGCAAAGTAAATTGCTGCACGTGGTTTGACAGTGCTGAATGCATGATGCCATTGCAAATCAACAGTCGCCTGAACAGGGACTTGAACCCTGGACCCTCAGATTAAAAGTCTGATGCTCTACCGACTGAGCTATCCAGGCTTCTTTCCATTGTGCCTGACAATCAGATTTTATTTCAGTTTCCGTTGAAGGGAGCCCTGATATCTGTGAGGACTCCCATGCCACAGGGAAGGTACTTCTGGTTATTACATTGTAGGGGAATTAGCTCAAGTGGTAGGGTGCTCGCTTAGCATGCGAGAGGCAGCAGCATCGATTCAGCATTTGACAGTGCTGAATGCATGATGCCATTGCAAATCAACAGTCGCCTGAACAGGGACTTGAACCCTGGACCCTCAGATTAAAAGTCTGATGCTCTACCGACTGAGCTATCCAGGCTTCTTTCCATTGTGCCTGACAATCAGATTTTATTTCAGTTTCCGTTGAAGGGAGCCCTGATATCTGTGAGGACTCCCATGCCACAGGGAAGGTACTTCTGGTTATTACATTGTAGGGGAATTAGCTCAAGTGGTAGGGTGCTCGCTTAGCATGCGAGAGGCAGCAGCATCGATGCCTGCATTCTCCAATCGATTGCATTCTTCTGTGGTTAAACCTCTCTTGAAGTGGACTAAACTATAACTTCTTGGGATGTCACTTATTCGTGACTTATTTGAAAAGTAGTCAAACCATCGGGCTAAAACAATTAACTAAAGGACTATATTTGCGTATACCAAATCACTTTATTTTATTACTTCAGCAGTCCTACTGTCCTGCTGAGGTTTGTGCTGATGACATCTTTCTGTTAAGTCATGTCTATTCTAATGTCAACCGAGATCAGCGACATTAGCTGTTACTCTCTTAATTGTCTGACTTCTAAGTCAACGATAACCTTAAATGTCATAGGAAGCACTAAGGTGGTGCAGTGTACAGAGCTCCTTATATACAGTTCTGCAGACCAGGGCTCAAATCCCTGAATGGCCTGGTTGAGGTATTTGTTGGCCCTTGTAATTTTCAAGGAAAAGGTTTTTTTTTTAATGTCATCTCAATTTTGACACCGGTTGTTGTAAAAACTTGTAATTCCACATTGTTCTTGGCCTGAGTTGAACCCATGAATCAAGGTCAGATTATCAACAGCTCCATCCATTGTGCCAGCTGACTGTGAATTCAATGTCTCTTTGTCAAGAGTCAATGATGCAAAGTAGATTGCTGCACGTGGTTTGACAGTGCTGAATGCATGATGCCATTGCAAATCAACAGTCGCCTGAACAGGGACTTGAACCCTGGACCCTCAGATTAAAAGTCTGATGCTCTACCGACTGAGCTATCCAGGCTTCTTTCCATTGTGCCTGACAATCAGATTTTATTTCAGTTTCCGTTGAAGGGAGCCCTGATATCTGTGAGGACTCCCATGCCACAGGGAAGGTACTTCTGGTTATTACATTGTAGGGGAATTAGCTCAAGTGGTAGAGTGCTCGCTTAGCATGCGAGAGGCAGCAGCATCGATGCCTGCATTCTCCAATCGATTGCATTCTTCTGTGGTTAAACCTCTCTTGAAGTGGACTAAACTATAACTTCTTGGGATGTCACTTATTCGTGACTTATTTGAAAAGTAGTCAAACCATCGGGCTAAAACAATTAACTAAAGGACTATATTTGCGTATACCAAATCACTTTATTTTATTACTTCAGCAGTCCTACTGTCCTGCTGAGGTTTGTGCTGATGACATCTTTCTGTTAAGTCATGTCTATTCTACTGTCAACCGAGATCAGCGACATTAGCTGTTACTCTCTTAATTGTCTGACTTCTAAGTCAACGATAACCTCTGACAATGTCATAGGAAGCACTAAGGTGGTGCAGTGTACAGAGCTCCTTATATACAGTTCTGCAGACCAGGGCTCAAATCCCTGAATGGCCTGGTTGAGGTATTTGTTGGCTCATTGTAATTCTCAAGGAAAAGGTTTTTTTTTTAATGTCATCTCAATTTTGACACCGGTTGTAGTAAAAACTTGTAATTCCACATTTTTCTAGGCATGAGTTGAACCCATGAATCAAGGTCAGATTATCAACAGCTCCATCCATTGTGCCAGCTGACTGTGAATTCAATGTCTCTTTGTCAAGAGTCAATGATGCAAAGTAGATTGCTGCACGTGGTTTGACAGTGCTGAATGCATGATGCCATTGCAAATCAACAGTCGCCTGAACAGGGACTTGAACCCTGGACCCTCAGATTAAAAGTCTGATGCTCTACCGACTGAGCTATCCAGGCTTCTTTCCATTGTGCCTGACAATCAGATTTTATTTCAGTTTCCGTTGACGGGAGCCCTGATATCTGTGAGGACTCCCATGCCACAGCGAAGGTACTTCTGGGTATTATATTGTTGGGGAATTAGCTCAAGTGGTAGAGCGCTCGCTTAGCATGCGAGAGGCAGCAGGATCGATGCCTGCATTCTCCAATCGATTGCATTCTTCTGTGGTTAAACCTCTCTTGAAGCTGACTAAACTATAACTTCTTGGGATGTCACTTATTCGTGACTTATTTGAAAAGTATTCAAACCATCGGGCTAAAACAATTAACTAAAGGACTATATTTGCGTATACCAAATCACTTTATTTTATTACTTCAGCAGTCCTACTGTCCTGCTGAGGTTTGTGCTGATGACATCTTTCTGTTAAGTCATGTCTATTCTAATGTCAACCGAGATCAGCGACATTAGCTGTTACTCTCTTAATTGTCTGACTTCTAAGTAAACTATAATCCCAGACAATGCCGTAGGAAGCACCATGGTGGTGCAGTGGATAAAGCTGCTTATGTGCAGCTCTGGAGATCAGGGTTCAAATCCCTGCATGTCCTGATTGAGCTTTTTGCTGGCTCCTTGTAATTCTCAAGGCATAATAGAAAAGGTTTTGTGAAACGTCATCTCAATTTTGACGTTGTTTGTTGTAAAACCTTATACTTCCACATTGTTCTTGGCATGAGTTGAATCCATAAATCAAGGTCAGATCACCAACAGCTCCATCCATTGTGCCAGTAAGCCGCTGGCTGTGAAGGGAGTCAAAGTTTGTGATTGACTTTACAATTTAATGTCTCTTTGTAAAGAGTCAATGATCAAAAAGTAGCACATGCTTTGACACTGCTAGATGCACAATGTCACGTTATCCATTGCAAATTATCAGTCGCCTGAACAGGGACTTGAACCCTGGACCCTCAGATTAAAAGTCTGATGCTCTACCGGCTGAGCTACCCAGGCTTCATGACTATGGCAATGTCTCTTCCACTCAGAATTTATTTCAGTCTCCATTGAAGGGAGCCCTGATATCTGTGAGGACTCCCATGCCACAGGGTAGGTACTTCTAATCTGCATGGGCTTTATGTAGTCGGGGAATTAGCTCAAGTGGTAGAGCGCTTGCTTCGCATGTGAGAGGTAGCGGGATCGATGCCTGCATTCTCCAATCTATTGCATTCTTCAGCACTTCACAATATTCTCGCTTTTTCGCCCTCCAGTGTCCATTATTTCATTAGAATAAGGAGAAACATACTCTCAATTGTGGAAGCCGACAAAGCCTTAGCCAGTTTCCCTGTAGTCCACATAGAGCTGCTGTTTATCAGCCCTGCAGACCTGGGTTCAGGAGCTGTATCAATGGAAACAACATCTTTTTAGAAACAACGCTATGTGAATTGTTCAGTCAATTATAACCTCTGACCTTCACACACCAAATGTCTCTGTGGTCCAGTGGAGATACTCCTCTTCTGTGCTGCAGACCTTGGTTCAAGTACCACCCGGCAGCATTGCTTTGTTTTGAGACATTACAATTCATGCCACATTGTTCTTGGCATGAGTTGAACCCATGAATCAAGGTTAGATTATCAAAAGATTGTGCCAGCACGCCACTGACTGCGAATTCAATGTCTCTTTCTCAAGAGTCAATGATGCAAAGTAGGTCACAGCACATGTTTCGACAGTGCTGAATGCATGATGCCAATTTATCCATTGCAAATCAACAGTCGCCTGAACAGGGACTTGAACCCTGGACCCTCAGATTAAAAGTCTGATGCTCTACCGACTGAGCTATCCAGGCTTCTTTCCATTGTGCCTGACAATCAGATTTTATTTCAGTTTCCGTTGAAGGGCGCCCTGATATCTGTGAGGACTCCCATGCCACAGGGAAGGTACTTCTGGTTATTACATTGTAGGGGAATTAGCTCAAGTGGTAGAGCGCTCGCTTAGCATGCGAGAGGCAGCAGGATCGATGCCTGCATTCTCCAATCGATTGCATTCTTCTGTTGTTAAACCTCTCTTGAAGCTGACTAAACTATAACTTCTTGGGATGTCACTTATTCGTGACTTATTTGAAAAGTAGTCAAACCATCGGGCTAAAACAATTAACTAAAGGACTATATTTGCGTATACCAAATCACTTTATTTTATTACTTCAGCAGTCCTACTGTTCTGCTGAGGTTTGTGCTGATGACATCTTTCTGTTAAGTCATGTCTATTCTAATGTCAACCGAGATCAGCGACATTAGCTATTACTCTTTTAATTGTCTGACTTCTAAGTCAACGATAACCTCCGACAATGTCATAGGAAGCACTAAGGTGGTGCAGTGTACAGAGCTCCTTATATACAGTTCTGCAGACCAGGGCTCAAATCCCTGAATGGCCTGGTTGAGGTATTTGTTGGCTCCTTGTAATTCTCAAGGAAAAGGTTTTTTTTTAATGTCATCTCAATTTTGACACCGGTTGTTGTAAAAACGTGTAATTCCACATTGTTCTTGGCATGAGTTGAACCCATGAATCAAGGTCAGATTATTCAGATTATCAACAGCTCCATCCATTGTTACAGCTGACTGTGAATTCAATGTCTCTTTGTCAAGAGTCAATGATGCAAAGTAAATTGCTGCACGTGGTTTGACAGTGCTGAATGCATGATGCCATTGCAAATCAACAGTCGCCTGAACAGGGACTTGAACCCTGGACCCTCAGATTAAAAGTCTGATGCTCTACCGACTGAGCTATCCAGGCTTCTTTCCATTGTGCCTGACAATCAGATTTTATTTCAGTTTCCGTTGAAGGGAGCCCTGATATCTGTGAGGACTCCCATGCCACAGGGAAGGTACTTCTGGTTATTACATTGTAGGGGAATTAGCTCAAGTGGTAGGGTGCTCGCTTAGCATGCGAGAGGCAGCAGCATCGATTCAGCATTTGACAGTGCTGAATGCATGATGCCATTGCAAATCAACAGTCGCCTGAACAGGGACTTGAACCCTGGACCCTCAGATTAAAAGTCTGATGCTCTACCGACTGAGCTATCCAGGCTTCTTTCCATTGTGCCTGACAATCAGATTATATTTCAGTTTCCGTTGAAGGGAGCCCTGATATCTGTGAGGACTCCCATGCCACAGGGAAGGTACTTCTGGTTATTACATTGTAGGGGAATTAGCTCAAGTGGTAGGGTGCTCGCTTAGCATGCGAGAGGCAGCAGCATCGATGCCTGCATTCTCCAATCGATTGCATTCTTCTGTGGTTAAACCTCTCTTGAAGTGGACTAAACTATAACTTCTTGGGATGTCACTTATTCGTGACTTATTTGAAAAGTAGTCAAACCATCGGGCTAAAACAATTAACTAAAGGACTATATTTGCGTATACCAAATCACTTTATTTTATTACTTCAGCAGTCCTACTGTCCTGCTGAGTTTTGTGCTGATGACATCTTTCTGTTAAGTCATGTCTATTCTAATGTCAACCGAGATCAGCGACATTAGCTGTTACTCTCTTAATTGTCTGACTTCTAAGTCAACGATAACCTTAAATGTCATAGGAAGCACTAAGGTGGTGCAGTGTACAGAGCTCCTTATATACAGTTCTGCAGACCAGGGCTCAAATCCCTGAATGGCCTGGTTGAGGTATTTGTTGGCTCCTTGTAATTTTCAAGGAAAAGGTTTTTTTTTTAATGTCATCTCAATTTTGACACCGGTTGTTGTAAAACTTGTAATTTCACATTGTTCTTGGCATGAGTTGAACCCATGAATCAAGGTCAGATTATCAACAGCTCCATCCATTGTGCCAGCTGACTGTGAATTCAATGTCTCTTTGTCAAGAGTCAATGATGCAAAGTAAATTGCTGCACGTGGTTTGACAGTGCTGAATGCATGATGCCATTGCAAATCAACAGTCGCCTGAACAGGGACTTGAACCCTGGACCCTCAGATTAAAAGTCTGATGCTCTACCGACTGAGCTATCCAGGCTTCTTTCCATTGTGCCTGACAATCAGATTTTATTTCAGTTTCCGTTGAAGGGAGCCCTGATATCTGTGAGGACTCCCATGCCACAGGGAAGGTACTTCTGGTTATTACATTGTAGGGGAATTAGCTCAAGTGGTAGAGTGCTCGCTTAGCATGCGAGAGGCAGCAGCATCGATGCCTGCATTCTCCAATCGATTGCATTCTTCTGTGGTTAAACCTCTCTTGAAGTGGACTAAACTATAACTTCTTGGGATGTCACTTATTCGTGACTTATTTGAAAAGTAGTCAAACCATCGGGCTAAAACAATTAACTAAAGGACTATATTTGCGTATACCAAATCACTTTATTTTATTACTTCAGCAGTCCTACTGTCCTGCTGAGGTTTGTGCTGATGACATCTTTCTGTTAAGTCATGTCTATTCTACTGTCAACCGAGATCAGCGACATTAGCTGTTACTCTCTTATTTGTCTGACTTCTAAGTCAACGATAACCTTAAATGTCATAGGAAGCACTAAGGTGGTGCAGTGTACAGAGCTCCTTATATACAGTTCTGCAGACCAGGGCTCAAATCCCTGAATGGCCTGGTTGAGGTATTTGTTGGCTCCTTGTAATTCTCAAGGAAAAGGTTTTTTTTTTAATGTCATCTCAATTTTGACACCGGTTGTAGTAAAAACTTGTAATTCCACATTTTTCTAGGCATGAGTTGAACCCATGAATCAAGGTCAGATTATCAACAGCTCCATCCATTGTGCCAGCTGACTGTGAATTCAATGTCTCTTTGTCAAGAGTCAATGATGCAAAGTAAATTGCTGCACGTGGTTTGACAGTGCTGAATGCATGATGCCATTGCAAATCAACAGTCGCCTGAACAGGGACTTGAACCCTGGACCCTCAGATTAAAAGTCTGATGCTCTACCGACTGAGCTATCCAGGCTTCTTTCCATTGTGCCTGACAATCAGATTTTATTTCAGTTTCCGTTGAAGGGAGCCCTGATATCTGTGAGGACTCCCATGCCACAGCGAAGGTACTTCTGGGTATTATATTGTTGGGGAATTAGCTCAAGTGGTAGAGCGCTCGCTTAGCATGCGAGAGGCAGCAGGATCGATGCCTGCATTCTCCAATCGATTGCATTCTTCTGTGGTTAAACCTCTCTTGAAGTGGACTAAACTATAACTTCTTGGGATGTCACTTATTCGTGACTTATTTGAAAAGTAGTCAAACCATCGGGCTAAAACAATTAACTAAAGGATTATATTTGCGTATACCAAATCACTTTATTTTATTACTTCAGCAGTCCTACTGTCCTGCTGAGGTTTGTGCTGATGACATCTTTCTGTTAAGTCATGTCTATTCTAATGTCAACCGAGATCAGCGACATTAGCTATTACTCTCTTAATTGTCTGACTTCTAAGTCAACGATAACCTCCGACAATGTCATAGGAAGCACTAAGGTGGTGCAGTGTACAGAGCTCCTTATATACAGTTCTGCAGACCAGGGCTCAAATCCCTGAATGGCCTGGTTGAGGTATTTGTTGGCTCCTTGTAATTCTCAAGGAAAAGGTTTTTTTTTTAATGTCATCTAAATTTTGACACCGGTTGTTGTAAAAACTTGTAATTCCACATTGTTCTTGGCATGAGTTGAACCCATGAATCAAGGTCAGATTATCAACAGCTCCATCCATTGTGCCAGCTGACTGTGAATTCAATGTCTCTTTGTCAAGAGTCAATGATGCAAAGTAAATTGCTGCACGTGGTTTGACAGTGCTGAATGCATGATGCCATTGCAAATCAACAGTCACCTGAACAGGGACTTGAACCCTGGACCCTCAGATTAAAAGTCTGATGCTCTACCGACTGAGCTATCCAGGCTTCTTTCCATTGTGCCTGACAATCAGATTTTATTTCAGTTTCCGTTGAAGGGAGCCCTGATATCTGTGAGGACTCCCATGCCACAGGGAAGGTACTTCTGGTTATTACATTGTAGGGGAATTAGCTCAAGTGGTAGGGTGCTCGCTTAGCATGCGAGAGGCAGCAGCATCGATGCCTGCATTCTCCAATCGATTGCATTCTTCTGTGGTTAAACCTCTCTTGAAGTGGACTAAACTATAACTTCTTGGGATGTCACTTATTCGTGACTTATTTGAAAAGTAGTCAAACCATCGGGCTAAAACAATTAACTAAAGGACTATATTTGCGTATACCAAATCACTTTATTTTATTACTTCAGCAGTCCTACTGTCCTGCTGAGGTTTGTGCTGATGACATCTTTCTGTTAAGTCATGTCTATTCTAATGTCAACCGAGATCAGCGACATTAGCTGTTACTCTCTTAATTGTCTGACTTCTAAGTCAACGATAACCTCCGACAATGTCATAGGAAGCACTAAGGTGGTGCAGTGTACAGAGCTCCTTATATACAGTTCTGCAGACCAGGGCTCAAATCCCTGAATGGCCTGGTTGAGGTATTTGTTGGCTCCTTGTAATTCTCAAGGAAAAGGTTTTTTTTTTTAATGTCATCTCAATTTTGACACCGGTTGTAGTAAAAACTTGTAATTCCACATTTTTCTTGGCATGAGTTGAACCCATGAATCAAGGTCAGATTATCAACAGCTCCATCCATTGTGCCAGCTGACTGTGAATTCAATGTCTCTTTGTCAAGAGTCAATGATGCAAAGTAGATTGCTGCACGTGGTTTGACAGTGCTGAATGCATGATGCCATTGCAAATCAACAGTCGCCTGAACAGGGACTTGAACCCTGGACCCTCAGATTAAAAGTCTGATGCTCTACCGACTGAGCTATCCAGGCTTCTTTCCATTGTGCCTGACAATCAGATTTTATTTCAGTTTCCGTTGAAGGGAGCCCTGATATCTGTGAGGACTCCCATGCCACAGGGAAGGTACTTCTGGGTATTATATTGTTGGGGAATTAGCTCAAGTGGTAGAGCGCTCCCTTAGCATGCGAGAGGCAGCAGGATCGATGCCTGCATTCTCCAATCGATTGCATTCTTCTGTGGTTAAACCTCTCTTGAAGCTGACTAAACTATAACTTCTTGGGATGTCACTTATTCGTGACTTATTTGAAAAGTATTCAAACCATCGGGCTAAAACAATTAACTAAAGGACTATATTTGCGTATACCAAATCACTTTATTTTATTACTTCAGCAGTCCTACTGTCCTGCTGAGGTTTGTGCTGATGACATCTTTCTGTTAAGTCATGTCTATTCTAATGTCAACCGAGATCAGCGACATTAGCTGTTACTCTCTTAATTGTCTGACTTCTAAGTAAACTATAACCCCAGACAATGCCGTAGGAAGCACCATGGTGGTGCAGTGGATAAAGCTGCTTATGTGCAGCTCTGGAGATCAGGGTTCAAATCCCTGCATGTCCTGATTGAGCTTTTTGCTGGCTCCTTGTAATTCTCAAGGCATAATAGAAAAGGTTTTGTGAAACGTCATCTCAATTTTGACGTTGTTTGTTGTAAAACCTTATACTTCCACATTGTTCTTGGCATGAGTTGAATCCATAAATCAAGGTCAGATCACCAACAGCTCCATCCATTGTGCCAGTAAGCCGCTGGCTGTGAAGGGAGTCAAAGTTTGTGATTGACTCTACAATTTAATGTCTCTTTGTAAAGAGTCAATGATCAAAAAGTAGCACATGCTTTGACACTGCTGGATGCACAATGTCACTTTATCCATTGCAAATTATCAGTCGCCTGAACAGGGACTTGAACCCTGGACCCTCAGATTAAAAGTCTGATGCTCTACCGGCTGAGCTACCCAGGCTTCATGACTATGGCAATGTCTCTTCCACTCAGAATTTATTTCAGTCTCCATTGAAGGGAGCCCTGATATCTGTGAGGACTCCCATGCCACAGGGTAGGTACTTCTAATCTGCATGGGCTTTATGTAGTCGGGGAATTAGCTCAAGTGGTAGAGCGCTTGCTTCGCATGTGAGAGGTAGCGGGATCGATGCCTGCATTCTCCAATCTATTGCATTCTTCAGCACTTCACAATATTCTCGCTTTTTCGCCCTCCAGTGTCCATTATTTCATTAGAATAAGGAGAAACATACTCTCAATTGTGGAAGCCGACAAAGCCTTAGCCAGTTTCCCTGTAGTCCACATAGAGCTGCTGTTTATCAGCCCTGCAGACCTGGGTTCAGGAGCTGTATCAATGGAAACAACATCTTTTTAGAAACAACGCTATGTGAATTGTTCAGTCAATTATAACCTCTGACCTTCACACACCAAATGTCTCTGTGGTCCAGTGGAGATACTCCTCTTCTGTGCTGCAGACCTTGGTTCAAGTACCACCCGGCAGCATTGCTTTGTTTTGAGACATTACAATTCATGCCACATTGTTCTTGGCATGAGTTGAACCCATGAATCAAGGTCAGATTATCAAAAGATTGTGCCAGCACGCCACTGACTGCGAATTCAATGTCTCTTTCTCAAGAGTCAATGATGCAAAGTAGGTCACAGCACATGTTTCGACAGTGCTGAATGCATGATGCCAATTTATCCACTGCAAATCAACAGTCGCCTGAACAGGGACTTGAACCCTGGACCCTCAGATTAAAAGTCTGATGCTCTACCGACTGAGCTATCTAGGCTTCTTTCCATTGTGCCTGACAATCAGAATTTATTTCAGTTTCCGTTGAAGGGAGCCCTGATATCTGTGAGGACTCCCATGCCACAGGGAAGGTTCTTCTGGTTTTACATTGTAGGGGAATTAGCTCAAGTGGTAGAGCGCTCGCTTAGCATGCGAGAGGCAGCAGGATCGATGCCTGCATTCTCCAATCGATTGCATTCTTCTGTGGTTAAACCTCTCTTGAAGTGGACTAAACTATAACTTCTTGGGATGTCACTTATTCGTGACTTATTTGAAAAGTAGTCAAACCATCGGGCTAAAACAATTAACTAAAGGATTATATTTGCGTATACCAAATCACTTTATTTTATTACTTCAGCAGTCCTACTGTCCTGCTGAGGTTTGTGCTGATGACATCTTTCTGTTAAGTCATGTCTATTCTAATGTCAACCGAGATCAGCGACATTAGCTATTACTCTCTTAATTGTCTGACTTCTAAGTCAACGATAACCTCCGACAATGTCATAGGAAGCACTAAGGTGGTGCAGTGTACAGAGCTCCTTATATACAGTTCTGCAGACCAGGGCTCAAATCCCTGAATGGCCTGGTTGAGGTATTTGTTGGCTCCTTGTAATTCTCAAGGAAAAGGTTTTTTTTTTAATGTCATCTCAATTTTGACACCGGTTGTTGTAAAAACTTGTAATTCCACATTGTTCTTGGCATGAGTTGAACCCATGAATCAAGGTCAGATTATCAACAGCTCCATCCATTGTGCCAGCTGACTGTGAATTCAATGTCTCTTTGTCAAGAGTCAATGATGCAAAGTAAATTGCTGCACGTGGTTTGACAGTGCTGAATGCATGATGCCATTGCAAATCAACAGTCACCTGAACAGGGACTTGAACCCTGGACCCTCAGATTAAAAGTCTGATGCTCTACCGACTGAGCTATCCAGGCTTCTTTCCATTGTGCCTGACAATCAGATTTTATTTCAGTTTCCGTTGAAGGGAGCCCTGATATCTGTGAGGACTCCCATGCCACAGGGAAGGTACTTCTGGTTATTACATTGTAGGGGAATTAGCTCAAGTGGTAGGGTGCTCGCTTAGCATGCGAGAGGCAGCAGCATCGATGCCTGCATTCTCCAATCGATTGCATTCTTCTGTGGTTAAACCTCTCTTGAAGTGGACTAAACTATAACTTCTTGGGATGTCACTTATTCGTGACTTATTTGAAAAGTAGTCAAACCATCGGGCTAAAACAATTAACTAAAGGACTATATTTGCGTATACCAAATCACTTTATTTTATTACTTCAGCAGTCCTACTGTCCTGCTGAGGTTTGTGCTGATGACATCTTTCTGTTAAGTCATGTCTATTCTAATGTCAACCGAGATCAGCGACATTAGCTGTTACTCTCTTAATTGTCTGACTTCTAAGTCAACGATAACCTTAAATGTCATAGGAAGCACTAAGGTGGTGCAGTGTACAGAGCTCCTTATATACAGTTCTGCAGACCAGGGCTCAAATCCCTGAATGGCCTGGTTGAGGTATTTGTTGGCTCCTTGTAATTCTCAAGGAAAAGGTTTTTTTTTTAATGTCATCTCAATTTTGACACCGGTTGTTGTAAAAACTTGTAATTCCACATTGTTCTTGGCATGAGTTGAACCCATGAATCAAGGTCAGATTATCAACAGCTCCATCCATTGTGCCAGCTGACTGTGAATTCAATGTCTCCTTGTCAAGAGTCAATGATGCAAAGTAAATTGCTGCACGTGGTTTGACAGTGCTGAATGCATGATGCCATTGCAAATCAACAGTCGCCTGAACAGGGACTTGAACCCTGGACCCTCAGATTAAAAGTCTGATGCTCTACCGACTGAGCTATCCAGGCTTCTTTCCATTGTGCCTGACAATCAGATTTTATTTCAGTTTCCGTTGAAGGGAGCCCTGATATCTGTGAGGACTCCCATGCCACAGGGAAGGTACTTCTGGTTATTACATTGTAGGGGAATTAGCTCAAGTGGTAGAGTGCTCGCTTAGCATGCGAGAGGCAGCAGCATCGATGCCTGCATTCTCCAATTGATTGCATTCTTCTGTGGTTAAACCTCTCTTGAAGTGGACTAAACTATAACTTCTTGGGATGTCACTTATTCGTGACTTATTTTAAAAGTAGTCAAACCATCGGGCTAAAACAATTAACTAAAGGACTATATTTGCGTATACCAAATCACTTTATTTTATTACTTCAGCAGTCCTACTGTCCTGCTGAGGTTTGTGCTGATGACATCTTTCTGTTAAGTCATGTCTATTCTAATGTCAACCGAGATCAGCGACATTAGCTGTTACTCTCTTAATTGTCTGACTTCTAAGTCAACGATAACCTCCGACAATGTCATAGGAAGCACTAAGGTGGTGCAGTGTACAGAGCTCCTTATATACAGTTCTGCAGACCAGGGCTCAAATCCCTGAATGGCCTGGTTGAGGTATTTGTTGGCTCCTTGTAATTCTCAAGGAAAAGGTTTTTTTTTCAATGTCATCTCAATTTTGACACCGGTTGTTGTAAAAACTTGTAATTCCACATTGTTCTTGGCCTGAGTTGAACCCATGAATCAAGGTCAGATTATCAACAGCTCCATCCATTGTGCCAGCTGACTGTGAATTCAATGTCTCTTTGTCAAGAGTCAATGATGCAAAGTAGATTGCTGCACGTGGTTTGACAGTGCTGAATGCATGATGCCATTGCAAATCAACAGTCGCCTGAACAGGGACTTGAACCCTGGACCCTCAGATTAAAAGTCTGATGCTCTACCGACTGAGCTATCCAGGCTTCTTTCCATTGTGCCTGACAATCAGATTTTATTTCAGTTTCTGTTGAAGGGAGCCCTGATATCTGTGAGGACTCCCATGCCACAGGGAAGGTACTTCTGGGTATTATATTGTTGGGGAATTAGCTCAAGTGGTAGAGCGCTCGCTTAGCATGCGCGAGGCAGCAGGATCGATGCCTGCATTCTCCAATCGATTGCATTCTTCTGTGGTTAAACCTCTCTTGAAGCTGACTAAACTATAACTTCTTGGGATGTCACTTATTCGTGACTTATTTGAAAAGTATTCAAACCATCGGGCTAAAACAATTAACTAAAGGACTATATTTGCGTATACCAAATCACTTTATTTTATTACTTCAGCAGTCCTACTGTCCTGCTGAGGTTTGTGCTGATGACATCTTTCTGTTAAGTCATGTCTATTCTAATGTCAACCGAGATCAGCGACATTAGCTGTTACTCTCTTAATTGTCTGACTTCTAAGTCAACGATAACCTCCGACAATGTCATAGGAAGCACTAAGGTGGTGCAGTGTACAGAGCTCCTTATATACAGTTCTGCAGACCAGGGCTCAAATCCCTGAATGGCCTGGTTGAGGTATTTGTTGGCTCCTTGTAATTCTCAAGGAAAAGGTTTTTTTTTTTAATGTCATCTCAATTTTGACACCGGTTGTAGTAAAAACTTGTAATTCCACATTTTTCTTGGCATGAGTTGAACCGATGAATCAAGGTCAGATTATCAACAGCTCCATCCATTGTGCCAGCTGACTGTGAATTCAATGTCTCTTTGTCAAGAGTCAATGATGCAAAGTAGATTGCTGCACATGGTTTGACAGTGCTGAATGCATGATGCCATTGCAAATCAACAGTCGCCTGAACAGGGACTTGAACCCTGGACCCTCAGATTAAAAGTCTGATGCTCTACCGACTGAGCTATCCAGGCTTCTTTCCATTGTGCCTGACAATCAGATTTTATTTCAGTTTCCGTTGAAGGGAGCCCTGATATCTGTGAGGACTCCCATGCCACAGGGAAGGTACTTCTGGGTATTATATTGTTGGGGAATTAGCTCAAGTGGTAGAGCGCTCCCTTAGCATGCGAGAGGCAGCAGGATCGATGCCTGCATTCTCCAATCGATTGCATTCTTCTGTGGTTAAACCTCTCTTGAAGCTGACTAAACTATAACTTCTTGGGATGTCACTTATTCGTGACTTATTTGAAAAGTGTTCAAACCATCGGGCTAAAACAATTAACTAAAGGACTATATTTGCGTATACCAAATCACTTTATTTTATTACTTCAGCAGTCCTACTGTCCTGCTGAGGTTTGTGCTGATGACATCTTTCTGTTAAGTCATGTCTATTCTAATGTCAACCGAGATCAGCGACATTAGCTGTTACTCTCTTAATTGTCTGACTTCTAAGTAAACTATAATCCCAGACAATGCCGTAGGAAGCACCATGGTGGTGCAGTGGATAAAGCTGCTTATGTGCAGCTCTGGAGATCAGGGTTCAAATCCCTGCATGTCCTGATTGAGCTTTTTGCTGGCTCCTTGTAATTCTCAAGGCATAATAGAAAAGGTTTTGTGAAACGTCATCTCAATTTTGACGTTGTTTGTTGTAAAACCTTATACTTCCACATTGTTCTTGGCATGAGTTGAATCCATAAATCAAGGTCAGATCACCAACAGCTCCATCCATTGTGCCAGTAAGCCGCTGGCTGTGAAGGGAGTCAAAGTTTGTGATTGACTCTACAATTTAATGTCTCTTTGTAAAGAGTCAATGATCAAAAAGTAGCACATGCTTTGACACTGCTGGATGCACAATGTCACTTTATCCATTGCAAATTATCAGTCGCCTGAACAGGGACTTGAACCCTGGACCCTCAGATTAAAAGTCTGATGCTCTACCGGCTGAGCTACCCAGGCTTCATGACTATGGCAATGTCTCTTCCACTCAGAATTTATTTCAGTCTCCATTGAAGGGAGCCCTGATATCTGTGAGGACTCCCATGCCACAGGGTAGGTACTTCTAATCTGCATGGGCTTTATGTAGTCGGGGAATTAGCTCAAGTGGTAGAGCGCTTGCTTCGCATGTGAGAGGTAGCGGGATCGATGCCTGCATTCTCCAATCTATTGCATTCTTCAGCACTTCACAATATTCTCGCTTTTTCGCCCTCCAGTGTCCATTATTTCATTAGAATAAGGAGAAACATACTCTCAATTGTGGAAGCCGACAAAGCCTTAGCCAGTTTCCCTGTAGTCCACATAGAGCTGCTGTTTATCAGCCCTGCAGACCTGGGTTCAGGAGCTGTATCAATGGAAACAACATCTTTTTAGAAACAACGCTATGTGAATTGTTCAGTCAATTATAACCTCTGACCTTCACACACCAAATGTCTCTGTGGTCCAGTGGAGATACTCCTCTTCTGTGCTGCAGACCTTGGTTCAAGTACCACCCGGCAGCATTGCTTTGTTTTGAGACATTACAATTCATGCCACATTGTTCTTGGCATGAGTTGAACCCATGAATCAAGGTTAGATTATCAAAAGATTGTGCCAGCACGCCACTGACTGCGAATTCAATGTCTCTTTCTCAAGAGTCAATGATGCAAAGTAGGTCACAGCACATGTTTCGACAGTGCTGAATGCATGATGCCAATTTATCCATTGCAAATCAACAGTCGCCTGAACAGGGACTTGAACCCTGGACCCTCAGATTAAAAGTCTGATGCTCTACCGACTGAGCTATCCAGGCTTCTTTCCATTGTGCCTGACAATCAGATTTTATTTCAGTTTCCGTTGAAGGGAGCCCTGATATCTGTGAGGACTCCCATGCCACAGGGAAGGTACTTCTGGTTATTACATTGTAGGGGAATTAGCTCAAGTGGTAGAGTGCTCGCTTAGCATGCGAGAGGCAGCAGCATCGATGCCTGCATTCTCCAATCGATTGCATTCTTCTGTGGTTAAACCTCTCTTGAAGTGGACTAAACTATAACTTCTTGGGATGTCACTTATTCGTGACTTATTTGAAAAGTAGTCAAACCATCGGGCTAAAACAATTAACTAAAGGACTATATTTGCGTATACCAAATCACTTTATTTTATTACTTCAGCAGTCCTACTGTCCTGCTGAGGTTTGTGCTGATGACATCTTTCTGTTAAGTCATGTCTATTCTACTGTCAACCGAGATCAGCGACATTAGCTGTTACTCTCTTAATTGTCTGACTTCTAAGTCAACGATAACCTCCGACAATGTCATAGGAAGCACTAAGGTGGTGCAGTGTACAGAGCTCCTTATATACAGTTCTGCAGACCAGGGCTCAAATCCCTGAATGGCCTGGTTGAGGTATTTGTTGGCTCCTTGTAATTCTCAAGGAAAAGGTTTTTTTTTTAATGTCATCTCAATTTTGACACCGGTTGTAGTAAAAACTTGTAATTCCACATTTTTCTAGGCATGAGTTGAACCCATGAATCAAGGTCAGATTATCAACAGCTCCATCCATTGTGCCAGCTGACTGTGAATTCAATGTCTCTTTGTCAAGAGTCAATGATGCAAAGTAGATTGCTGCACGTGGTTTGACAGTGCTGAATGCATGATGCCATTGCAAATCAACAGTCGCCTGAACAGGGACTTGAACCCTGGACCCTCAGATTAAAAGTCTGATGCTCTACCGACTGAGCTATCCAGGCTTCTTTCCATTGTGCCTGACAATCAGATTTTATTTCAGTTTCCGTTGAAGGGAGCCCTGATATCTGTGAGGACTCCCATGCCACAGCGAAGGTACTTCTGGGTATTATATTGTTGGGGAATTAGCTCAAGTGGTAGAGCGCTCGCTTAGCATGCGAGAGGCAGCAGGATCGATGCCTGCATTCTCCAATCGATTGCATTCTTCTGTGGTTAAACCTCTCTTGAAGCTGACTAAACTATAACTTCTTGGGATGTCACTTATTCGTGACTTATTTGAAAAGTATTCAAACCATCGGGCTAAAACAATTAACTAAAGGACTATATTTGCGTATACCAAATCACTTTATTTTATTACTTCAGCAGTCCTACTGTCCTGCTGAGGTTTGTGCTGATGACATCTTTCTGTTAAGTCATGTCTATTCTAATGTCAACCGAGATCAGCGACATTAGCTGTTACTCTCTTAATTGTCTGACTTCTAAGTAAACTATAATCCCAGACAATGCCGTAGGAAGCACCATGGTGGTGCAGTGGATAAAGCTGCTTATGTGCAGCTCTGGAGATCAGGGTTCAAATCCCTGCATGTCCTGATTGAGCTTTTTGCTGGCTCCTTGTAATTCTCAAGGCATAATAGAAAAGGTTTTGTGAAACGTCATCTCAATTTTGACGTTGTTTGTTGTAAAACCTTATACTTCCACATTGTTCTTGGCATGAGTTGAATCCATAAATCAAGGTCAGATCACCAACAGCTCCATCCATTGTGCCAGTAAGCCGCTGGCTGTGAAGGGAGTCAAAGTTTGTGATTGACTTTACAATTTAATGTCTCTTTGTAAAGAGTCAATGATCAAAAAGTAGCACATGCTTTGACACTGCTAGATGCACAATGTCACGTTATCCATTGCAAATTATCAGTCGCCTGAACAGGGACTTGAACCCTGGACCCTCAGATTAAAAGTCTGATGCTCTACCGGCTGAGCTACCCAGGCTTCATGACTATGGCAATGTCTCTTCCACTCAGAATTTATTTCAGTCTCCATTGAAGGGAGCCCTGATATCTGTGAGGACTCCCATGCCACTTCACAATATTCTCGCTTTTTCGCCCTCCAGTGTCCATTATTTCATTAGAATAAGGAGAAACATACTCTCAATTGTGGAAGCCGACAAAGCCTTAGCCAGTTTCCCTGTAGTCCACATAGAGCTGCTGTTTATCAGCCCTGCAGACCTGGGTTCAGGAGCTGTATCAATGGAAACAACATCTTTTTAGAAACAACGCTATGTGAATTGTTCAGTCAATTATAACCTCTGACCTTCACACACCAAATGTCTCTGTGGTCCAGTGGAGATACTCCTCTTCTGTGCTGCAGACCTTGGTTCAAGTACCACCCGGCAGCATTGCTTTGTTTTGAGACATTACAATTCATGCCACATTGTTCTTGGCATGAGTTGAACCCATGAATCAAGGTTAGATTATCAAAAGATTGTGCCAGCACGCCACTGACTGCGAATTCAATGTCTCTTTCTCAAGAGTCAATGATGCAAAGTAGGTCACAGCACATGTTTCGACAGTGCTGAATGCATGATGCCAATTTATCCATTGCAAATCAACAGTCGCCTGAACAGGGACTTGAACCCTGGACCCTCAGATTAAAAGTCTGATGCTCTACCGACTGAGCTATCCAGGCTTCTTTCCATTGTGCCTGACAATCAGATTTTATTTCAGTTTCCGTTGAAGGGCGCCCTGATATCTGTGAGGACTCCCATGCCACAGGGAAGGTACTTCTGGTTATTACATTGTAGGGGAATTAGCTCAAGTGGTAGAGCGCTCGCTTAGCATGCGAGAGGCAGCAGGATCGATGCCTGCATTCTCCAATCGATTGCATTCTTCTGTTGTTAAACCTCTCTTGAAGCTGACTAAACTATAACTTCTTGGGATGTCACTTATTCGTGACTTATTTGAAAAGTAGTCAAACCATCGGGCTAAAACAATTAACTAAAGGACTATATTTGCGTATACCAAATCACTTTATTTTATTACTTCAGCAGTCCTACTGTTCTGCTGAGGTTTGTGCTGATGACATCTTTCTGTTAAGTCATGTCTATTCTAATGTCAACCGAGATCAGCGACATTAGCTATTACTCTTTTAATTGTCTGACTTCTAAGTCAACGATAACCTCCGACAATGTCATAGGAAGCACTAAGGTGGTGCAGTGTACAGAGCTCCTTATATACAGTTCTGCAGACCAGGGCTCAAATCCCTGAATGGCCTGGTTGAGGTATTTGTTGGCTCCTTGTAATTCTCAAGGAAAAGGTTTTTTTTTAATGTCATCTCAATTTTGACACCGGTTGTTGTAAAAACTTGTAATTCCACATTGTTCTTGGCATGAGTTGAACCCATGAATCAAGGTCAGATTATTCAGATTATCAACAGCTCCATCCATTGTTACAGCTGACTGTGAATTCAATGTCTCTTTGTCAAGAGTCAATGATGCAAAGTAAATTGCTGCACGTGGTTTGACAGTGCTGAATGCATGATGCCATTGCAAATCAACAGTCGCCTGAACAGGGACTTGAACCCTGGACCCTCAGATTAAAAGTCTGATGCTCTACCGACTGAGCTATCCAGGCTTCTTTCCATTGTGCCTGACAATCAGATTTTATTTCAGTTTCCGTTGAAGGGAGCCCTGATATCTGTGAGGACTCCCATGCCACAGGGAAGGTACTTCTGGTTATTACATTGTAGGGGAATTAGCTCAAGTGGTAGGGTGCTCGCTTAGCATGCGAGAGGCAGCAGCATCGATGCCTGCATTCTCCAATCGATTGCATTCTTCTGTGGTTAAACCTCTCTTGAAGTGGACTAAACTATAACTTCTTGGGATGTCACTTATTCGTGACTTATTTGAAAAGTAGTCAAACCATCGGGCTAAAACAATTAACTAAAGGACTATATTTGCGTATACCAAATCACTTTATTTTATTACTTCAGCAGTCCTACTGTCCTGCTGAGGTTTGTGCTGATGACATCTTTCTGTTAAGTCATGTCTATTCTAATGTCAACCGAGATCAGCGACATTAGCTGTTACTCTCTTAATTGTCTGACTTCTAAGTCAACGATAACCTTAAATGTCATAGGAAGCACTAAGGTGGTGCAGTGTACAGAGCTCCTTATATACAGTTCTGCAGACCAGGGCTCAAATCCCTGAATGGCCTGGTTGAGGTATTTGTTGGCTCCTTGTAATTTTCAAGGAAAAGGTTTTTTTTTTAATGTCATCTCAATTTTGACACCGGTTGTTGTAAAAACTTGTAATTCCACATTGTTCTTGGCATGAGTTGAACCCATGAATCAAGGTCAGATTATCAACAGCTCCATCCATTGTGCCAGCTGACTGTGAATTCAATGTCTCCTTGTCAAGAGTCAATGATGCAAAGTAAATTGCTGCACGTGGTTTGACAGTGCTGAATGCATGATGCCATTGCAAATCAACAGTCGCCTGAACAGGGACTTGAACCCTGGACCCTCAGATTAAAAGTCTGATGCTCTACCGACTGAGCTATCCAGGCTTCTTTCCATTGTGCCTGACAATCAGATTTTATTTCAGTTTCCGTTGAAGGGAGCCCTGATATCTGTGAGGACTCCCATGCCACAGGGAAGGTACTTCTGGTTATTACATTGTAGGGGAATTAGCTCAAGTGGTAGAGTGCTCGCTTAGCATGCGAGAGGCAGCAGCATCGATGCCTGCATTCTCCAATCGATTGCATTCTTCTGTGGTTAAACCTCTCTTGAAGTGGACTAAACTATAACTTCTTGGGATGTCACTTATTCGTGACTTATTTGAAAAGTAGTCAAACCATCGGGCTAAAACAATTAACTAAAGGACTATATTTGCGTATACCAAATCACTTTATTTTATTACTTCAGCAGTCCTACTGTCCTGCTGAGGTTTGTGCTGATGACATCTTTCTGTTAAGTCATGTCTATTCTACTGTCAACCGAGATCAGCGACATTAGCTGTTACTCTCTTAATTGTCTGACTTCTAAGTCAACGATAACCTTAAATGTCATAGGAAGCACTAAGGTGGTGCAGTGTAGAGAGCTCCTTATATACAGTTCTGCAGACCAGGGCTCAAATCCCTGAATGGCCTGGTTGAGGTATTTGTTGGCTCCTTGTAATTCTCAAGGAAAAGGTTTTTTTTTTAATATCATCTCAATTTTGACACCGGTTGTAGTAAAAACTTGTAATTCCACATTTTTCTTGGCATGAGTTGAACCCATGAATCAAGGTCAGATTATCAACAGCTCCATCCATTGTGCCAGCTGACTGTGAATTCAATGTCTCTTTGTCAAGAGTCAATGATGCAAAGTAGATTGCTGCACGTGGTTTGACAGTGCTGAATGCATGATGCCATTGCAAATCAACAGTCGCCTGAACAGGGACTTGAACCCTGGACCCTCAGATTAAAAGTCTGATGCTCTACCGACTGAGCTATCCAGGCTTCTTTCCATTGTGCCTGACAATCAGATTTTATTTCAGTTTCCGTTGAAGGGAGCCCTGAGCCACAGGGAAGGTACTTCTGGGTATTATATTGTAGGGGAATTAGCTCAAGTGGTAGAGCGCTAGCTTAGCATGCGAGAGGTAGCGGGATCGATGCCTGCATTCTCCAATCGATTGCATTCTTCTGTGGTTAAACCCCTCTTGAAGTGGATTAAACTATAACTTCTTGGGATGTCACTTATTTGTGACTGAAAAGTAGTCAAAATCATCGGGCTAAAACAATTAACTAAAGGACTATATTTGCGTATACCAAATCACTTTATTTTATTACTTCAGCAGTCCTACTGTCCTGCTGAGGTTTGTGCTGATGACATCTTTCTGTTAAGTCATGTCTTTTCTAATGTCAACCGAGATCAGCGACATTTGCTGTTACTCTCTTAATTGTCTGACTTCTAAGTCAACTATAACCCCAGACAATGCCGTAGGAAGCACCATGGTGGTGCAGTGGATAAAGCTGCTTATGTGCAGCTCTGGAGATCAGGGTTCAAATCCCTGCATGTCCTGATTGAGCTTTTTGCTGGCTCCTTGTAATTCTCAAGGCATAATAGAAAAGGTTTTGTGAAACGTCATCTCAATTTTGACGTTGTTTGTTGTAAAACCTTATACTTCCACATTGTTCTTGGCATGAGTTGAATCCATAAATCAAGGTCAGATCACCAACAGCTCCATCCATTGTGCCAGTAAGCCGCTGGCTGTGAAGGGAGTCAAAGTTTGTGATTGACTTTACAATTTAATGTCTCTTTGTAAAGAGTCAATGATCAAAAAGTAGCACATGCTTTGACACTGCTGGATGCACAATGTCACTTTATCCATTGCAAATTATCAGTCGCCTGAACAGGGACTTGAACCCTGGACCCTCAGATTAAAAGTCTGATGCTCTACCGGCTGAGCTACCCAGGCTTCATGACTATGGCAATGTCTCTTCCACTCAGAATTTATTTCAGTCTCCATTGAAGGGAGCCCTGATATCTGTGAGGACTCCCATGCCACAGGGTAGGTACTTCTAATCTGCATGGGCTTCATGTAGTCGGGGAATTAGCTCAAGTGGTAGAGCGCTTGCTTCGCATGTGAGAGGTAGCGGGGTCGATGCCTGCATTCTCCATTCTGTTGCAATGTTTTGTGGTTAAACTTCTCTTCTCTATCTCTGGGATTTCACCGTCACTAATATTTGTGTTACTTATTTGTAGTCAAAACAAAAAAAAAAAAATCAAAACATCGGGCTGAAACAAGTACCTAAATACATATTCCTGTGTCCCAAATCACTATATTTTGCCAACGTTGAATGTTGAATAATTACAAAAACAGCGCCATCTAGTGTCTAATTGTAATTTATTTAAAGTCATGCTAGGTCATTGTAATTCTTGTAATTCTCAAGGCATTATAGAAAAGGTTTTGTGAAATGTCATCTCAATTTTGACATTGTTTGTTGTAAAAACTTCTACCTCCACATTGTTCTTGGCATGAGTTGAACTCATGACTCATGGTCAGATCACCATCAGCTCGATCCCTTGTGCCAGTAAGCCGCTGACTGTGAAGGGAGTCAAAGGTTGTGATTGACTTTACAATTCAATATCTCTCTGTAAAGAGTCAATGATCCAAAAGTACACATCCAAAAGCACATTGTTTTGACAGTGCTGAATGCACAATGTCAACTTATCCAATGCAAATAAACAACCGCCTGAACAGGGACTTGAACCCTGGACCCTCAGATTAAAAGTCTGATGCTCTACCGACTGAGCTATCCAGGCTTCATGCCAATGTTATTGTGTCTTCCAATCAGAATTTATTTCAGTTTCCATTGAAGGGAGCCCAGCTGTCTGTGAGGAGTCCTATGCCACATCGATGCCTGCATTCTCCAATCTGTTGCATTCTTCTGTGGTTAAACTTCTTGGGATGTCCCTTGTTTGTGGGACTTTGTTGTAGACAAAAAAAACATTAAATTGTCAAAACATGGGGGTGAAACAATTAACTATATTCATGTTTCCCAAAACACTATTTTCCACAATGCCAACAATGAATGTCGAATAATTACAAAAACAGCGCCATCTAGTGTCCAGTTGTAATTTATTTTACGTCATAATGGGTATTTGATTAAACCAATGTATACTTTGGAATGGACCGTCGCTAGGGACGCGCTCTGTGCGTCCCCCCCCCCCCCCCCCCCCGAGATACATAAATCCCATCCCTGTCTGTGTTCTCCATCAGTCTACCTGATTCTTCTTGAGTACAGTACGTGTTTCACCACCGCTCTGTCTTTGGTTTTTCGACATGGATTTTTCGCCGTCCTCTCAGAGCTCCTGTCAAGGTAAGCTGTCGCTTCCACTTCACCAACTTCGTGCGCTTTTCAGAAGTCGTAACAGGAGAATCAGCCGCACGGCCTAGAAACCCCCACGTTAGAAAATAAAAAAGTGGAAGGTTAAAAAAAAAAAAGTGTTGGTACGACGAATTCACCGTGCGTGCGGTTGGTTTTCAGGTAGTCCTAGACCTAGAGGACCGCCGGACGCCGGCTCCGTCACCGGGGCACCGGTCGGCTCCACCCCCGCCTCGGAGACGCCGTGGCGGCTGGTGGTGGCCGGCGACGCCCTCACAGATGTGATCTCTCAGCTGCTGACCCAGGTGCGGACCCCCAGTCTCCACAATGCACGACCATTTATTTGTTGTGACAAGACTTTTGCCATCAGTCATTTTATTTTATACACGTTTAGAAAATGACAGACTATCATGGAGGGGGGGAAAACTGCATTTAGCTACAAACTAGGGACACCACCATTAGCTGCTAGCCAACTGTGGTGCAATCACTGTGAATTGTGCGCTCTCCTTACACAACTAAACAATAAAAGAAATAGATAAGCCGATAACAATTGCCATCTGTAAAATATGTTGTTACGAACGAAGTAATGAGTTAGTATGTAGCGTGTCTAAGTTAAGTTATGTGTGTGCGGTTAATGCAGCAGCGTTCTGATAGGCTCTTTTACCTTGGCCAGTGTTTGGGGGGGGGGGGGGGTACCGCCCCCTTTCGGGTTAATATGTGGCGTTTTGGGCGTGAAAGCCTCGAGATATATGGGAGACGCGTGTGAGTTGGTGCTCCTGTGTATGAGATATAGTGTTTATCAGTGGCCGACAACAGTCGCCATTAAAAGTACCTGTTCATGGTGGACCGTCTCGTCCTTATAGCGAAACGCTACAATACGTTCGGGGAGTGGGAAACCAGGCTCTTATGGTGAACCTCGTGGTTGATGGCGGTGTTGCTCCACCTTCCAGGTCGGCCGTGGCTCCCTGCCACCCAGGGGTGCTGAGATCATCACCACGGTCTCCGTGGAGACCCAGCGCCTCGTCTGCTCCTCCTTCCCCTGGGTCAGGGTGACCGAGGACAGGCAGCAGGCCAACTGCCTTCTGCTGCCCACCGCTCCTCACCAGGTCTCTCCACCCTTGTCTTGTCTGTGTTGGATTAACACGCCTAAACACTAGATAGATGGGGACCCTATGCATGTGTTGCCTTTAATAAAGTTGTATTGTTGTCACACGTTCCCGAACGCCAACGCAGCACAGTATAAAATGACACGCTCTCATGGGTCCCATCTTCCAGGTGGCCGAGTCCATCCTGGCTGACTTGGAGCAGGTGTTGGGCAGCAGGGGGCAACTGGAGCGGGCTCTCTCCACCGTGCCGCACATCCTCCAGCACCATATGGCCTACCAGGTGGCTCTGGCCATCGCCCGGCTGGTCCCAGACCAGCTGGATGCTAGCCAGGAAGACGTGCTGGTCAGTCACGGATGAGTTTACTCAAAACTGCTAATCTGGGATTTTGTTGGGAGTTCATATTATTTCATAACTGTTTAGATGTTGGCTCGGGAAGCAATCATTGTCCTGATACTACTTAAATACCACATATACTACATACACACCAAAGAACACTGCACGAATCCCCAAAATATAATACAGGGTAAAAAAGTGCCCATGTGGTGAGCTCTAATCATCCATCTCCATTTTATTTACCCAGAGGATGGAGGCGGCTCTACAGAGCCTTCCTCCAGTTACCATGGTCACAGTCAGCAGTGACCTGGTAGGCGACATGCTGGTCAAGCTCATCTTGAAGCTCCACCCCCTGATTGGGCACGGCAGCTCACAGCTGGACCAGCAGCAGCTCCTGGCCCTCACTATCCAGGTAGGGCCTGGTCCTCGTACAAAACAACCACAAGTGGCACAATAATGTCTCTTATGTTGACACAATGTCAGCAATTGATTTCTATCCTCTGTAAAAACAATCCTCTCTCTTGGTTCATCCTCCCTCTCCCCCAGCTGAGTCTTCTCAGCCTGGAGACCCTGAGGAAGATGCCCGGGGTTGCCGTGGACACCCGTCTCCCGCGCCCCGGCTGGAGCATGACATGGCTCACCTTCCTGCTGCAGAGCCGCCTCATGAAGGACTTTGGGTCGGCCCTCCGGGTACCACACCTTTCCAACACCAGCTACAGGCGCGCTAGGCTCACGACGCTAGCTGATCGTGACTCTCCTCCGCTCCCTCTCTCTCTCTCTCTCTCCTCTCCAAGCTCAAGGAGCTGATGGCCACGGGGAACCCTGATCTCCTCTGCTCCATTCCAGACCACATCGTGGAGGTTCTGCTGGCCCAGTACCGTTCGCGGGGCCCAGATGCAAACTCCATCCCTGCCCCAGGTATGTCCACGCTTAAGCCGATAAGACATCCATTATTAGTGCAATTTTACATTCAAATTGGATGTACAATTGTAATGATAATTCAGGCAGTGTATTTTATCAAAACAAGATATGATTACAATTATGAAGTCGAGAACGAGAAGTTGTATTGCTTGTTGACTTGTTAGCTAGCCGAGTATAACTACAGTCCACATACCAAAGTCTGTTCAATAAACCTTATTGAACAAACCTCATTGTTCATCATCTGTTACCTTGCTATTGAATTTAAATCTACAACTAATTGTCATAGATACACACAGAACTACAACCAGGTGTTTCTTGTGCTCACAGTGGAGGTGGACCTGATGGAAGACAGGCTGTTCAGCCAGTCGCTCCCGGTGTCAGTCAGGGAGGGGGCGTACCACGACTTTGGCACGTGGGTTCTCTGCTGCAGAGTCTTCCGCCGGGCCATGGTACCCCCGAGTACCAAGCAGGTCCAGGAGTACCGCCGGAGCCTGAGCCAGCCGGGCTTCTCCAGCAGGGGGGTGGTGTGGGTCCGGGGGTACCTCGGGGGGAACTACGCCGAGGTCACCTCCGCGGCTGGCGCCGTCGCTCTGGCCCCCAATCCGCTGGCCCTGGGCTGCACCGTGGACGCCCTGCAGAGACACTTCCCACAGGCCCACCTGTGTTTGACCAGCCGGGGCGGGGTCAAAGGTCGGCCGGCGGAGGCTGACGGTGCCCCTGGGGAGGCCCCGTCGGAGGCCCCGGGAGGTGCGGGGCACACGGGACAACAGAGTCCGGCCAGCGGCCCTCTGCCCCCTGGAGCCACGCCGCTCCTTCCGGCGACGCCCCGGGAGTCTGGTGGCGGGGCCCGTCCTATTCTGACCACCGTAGGTTCCTCACACCCACACCAGATAGGACTCTAGGTGTTCACCTGTGTTAGCCACGAAAACAGCACTTACTTAGAAACGCCTTACCCTCCGAGCTCGGTCCAGACCCACAGAACTGTCCATGTCTGTTCCTCTGTCAAACAGCACAACGTTCTGATCCCGCGGTCCTTCACGGAGCGCATCATAGCCGAGCTGTTCGGAGAGAAGCAGCAGGTGCACCTCCACCTGGCGGAGCAGGTGCACCTCCACCTGGTGCAGGGGGCCACCAAATACTGCAAGAATAAAGTGTTTGGACGTACCGTGAGGCGCCTGAAGACCCCTGAGGAAGAGGTCTGCTTTAAGTCTAGGGTCAGAGTTATAGAGTGAGAGTATATCAGCACAGAGACATGAAGGATGAGGTTATTCAACAGGTCAAACGTGCCAAGGAGGTGTGTCGGCCCCTGAAGGAGGCCTTGACCAGCGGCTGGCTGACCAGGGAGGGCCTGATGGAGGACCCTGAGATCGCCGTGCTGGCCTCCTATTTGATCGCCATGGAGGTGCTCCACCACCTGAAGCCCTCTGTGAGATTTTGGGAGGACGTGAAGGCGGTCGACTCCCCCTGCTGCAGCAACCTCCCCGTGTGCCAGGAGAGCAGGGAGATGGCGGAGGCTGGCGGTGCCCCTGGGGAGGTCCCGTCAGAGGGGCACACGGGGCACACGGGACAACCGAGCCCGGCCGGCGGCCCTCTGCCCCCTGGAGCCACGCCGCTCCTTCCAGCGACCCCCCTGGAGTCTGGTGGAGGGGCCTGGCTTATTCTGACCACCGTAGGTTCCTCACACCCACACCAGATAGGACTCTAGGTGTTCACCTGTGTTAGCCACGAAAACAGCACCTACTTAGAAACGCCTTACCCTCTGAGCTCGGTCCATACCAACGGAACTGTCCATGTCCTTTCCTCTGTGAAACAGGACAAGGTTCTGATCATGCGGTCCTTCGCCGCGCGCATCATGGCAGAACTGATCGGAGAGATGGAGCTAGGGGAGCAGGTGCACCTCCACCTGGTGCAGCAGGTGCATCTCCACCTGGTGCAGGGTGCCACCGAATACTGCGACAACCAAGTGTTTGGATGCAACCTGGAGCGCCTGAAGACCCCTGAGGAAGAGGTCTGCTTTAGGTCTAGGGTTAGAGTTGTATCAGTGTCTCCTCTCGTGATTAAAGACCACATGTTTCATGGAACCAGTGGCGTCAATCGCAAGGCGCCATCCACAACTTTATGCATGGTGTCATGATGTAACATGTTAACAAAACATGTAGAAGTTGCATTAATGGGAGATTTGTAAAACAGTGTAATTTTTGGAATAAACATGTACATATAGTTGTAATATGTCAGTACAAAGACATGAATTATGAGTTATTCAACAGGTCAAACTTGCCAAGGAGGTGTGTCGGCCCCTGAAGGAGGCCTTGCCCAGCGGCTGGCTGACCAGGGAGGACCTGATGGAGGACCCCCAGATCACTGTGCTGGCCTGCTACTTCGTCGCCACGAAGGTGCTCCACCACCTGGACCACCTGGACCACTTGGACCACCTAGACAAGCCGGAGCCCTCTGTGAGCTTTCGGGAGGCGGCGGAGGTGGCGAGACCCCCCACCCTGCTGGAGGAGTGGCTCCACAGGGAGGGCCAGGAGAGCAGAGAGACAATCCTCAGCTCTGTTGACGAGGTCAGCCATCTTAGATCCTAGGGCCAATCACAAATGCTCATCTAATACAGAGCGAGGTTTTTGACTGTACGGAAAGTGCTTCTGAGTAACATCAGTACAACAGATATATTGCACAAGGATTTGATGGTTGAAGAACCGTTTTAGAAATGATCAGCATACAATTTGCTGCAGGAGTTTCCAGCTGCTGCCGGGGACTAAATAGCTGAGTTTTGTGTACAGGAGTCTAAGGAGGTGAAAAAGGGAAAAAAGAAAAGGAAGTGGTGGTCCAGGTTCTGGCGGTTCTTCTCCTACACCAAGACCACGGAGGCCCCGTAAAAACAACATTCTGGCTTATTGTCATATTTATTTTTATAGATCTTGTATATATATATGTATATATATATATATATATATATGTACATATTTTTTGTTTTGTTTTTCACCGTGGACACCCTGCAGAGACACTTCCCGCAGTCCCACCTGTGTTTGACCAGCCGGGGCGGGGTCAAGGGTCGGTTGACGGTGCCCCTGGGGAGATCCCGTCGGAGGCCCCGGGGGGTGCAGGGCACACGGGACAACAGAGTCCGGCCGGCGGCCCTCTGCCCCCTGGAGCCACGCCGCTCCTTCCAGCGACCTCCCTGGAGTCTGGTGGGGGGGGCCCGGCCTATTCTGACCATCGTAGGTTCCTCACACCCACACCAGATAGGACTCAAGGTGTTCACCTGTGTTAGCCACAAAAATGGCGCTGACTTAGAAACGCCTTACCCTCTGAGCTCGGTCCACACCAACGGAACTGTTCATGTCCGTTCCTTTGTGAAACAGGACAAGGTTCTGATCACGCGGTCCTTCACGGCGCGCATCATCGCAGAACTGATCGGAGAGATGGAGCTAGGGGAGCAGGTGCACCTCCACCTGGTGCAGCAGGTGCATCTCCACCTGGTGCAGGGTGCCACCGAATACTGCCACAACCAAGTGTTTGGATGCAACCTGGAGCGCCTGAAGACCCCTGAGGAGGAGGTCTGCTTTAGGTCTAGGGTTAGAGTTGTATCAGTGTCTCCTCTCGTGATTAAAGACCACATGTTTCATGGAACCAGTGGCATCAATCGCAAGGCGCCATCCACAACTTTATGCATGGTGTCATGATGTAACATGTTAACAAAACATGTAGAAGTTGCATTGATGGGAGATTTGTAAAACTGTGTAATTTTTGGAATAAACATGTACATATAGTTGTAATATATCAGTACACAGACATGAAGGGTGAAGTTATTCAACAGGTCAAACTTGCCAAGGAGGTGTGTCGGCCCCTGAAGGAGGCCTTGCCCAGCGGCTGGCTGACCAGGGAGGACCTGATGGAGGACCCCCAGATCGCTGTGCTGGCCTGCTACTTCGTCGCCATGAAGGTGCTCCGCGGCGGCGGAGGTGAAGAGAAACCCCCACCCTGCTGGAGGAGTGGCTCCACTCTTATTCTTCTACATCTTGTGTGTGTGTATATATATATATATATATCTATACTGATATATACATACATTTTTGTTTGTTAATTTTTTTTGCCGTGGACACCGGTCTCCCGCGCCCCGGCTGGAGCATGACATGGCTCACCTTCCTGCTGCAGAGCCGCCTCATGAAGGACTTTGGGTCGGCCCTCCAGGTTCCACACCAGCTACAGCCGCGCTAGGCTAGCGACGCTAGCTGACCGTGACTCTCCTCCACTCCCTCTCTCTCTCTCTCTCCTCTCCAAGCTCAAGGAGCTGATGACCATTCCAGACCACATTGTGGAGGTTCTGCTGGCCCAGTACCATTCGCGGGGCCTGGATGCAAACTCCATCCCTGCCCCAGGTATGTCCACGCTAAAGCCGAGAAAGACATGCATTAGGCCATCCTTAAAAATATTTGGGTTTGGTGTAACCCGACCGACCCTGTCAGTTTCGGACTGACCCAAATATTTTTTTTTCCCCCTTTTAGTTCGACTGACTTGCTGGTTGTAAACTTGTGTTAAGACCGACCATTTTTTTACTCTTCAAAAAACTAATGCAAATACAATAAAACCCTATTAATTATATTTTAGTCAGTTTAGTCTTACAGTGACCGTGTCGTGTCGACTGATGTCAAGGAGACCCAGTCAGTGACGTCACGATATGAAAATGTGTTTAAATTCATACCGACGTATTCACCATGACCAAAATCTTTTTTACTTTGAATTTTGAAAAAAAATAGACCTACCTACCTACTCTTTTTTTGGGGGGGGGCATATTTTTAAGGATGGCCATATTAGTGTAATTTTACATTCAAATTGAATGTACAATTGTGATGATAATTTGGGCATTGTCTTTTATCATAACAAGTCATGACTACTATTATGAAGTGGACAACGAGAATTTGTACTGCTTGTTGACTTGTTAGCTAGCAAAGTATAACTACAGTACACATACAAAAGTCTGTTCAATAAACCTTATTGAACAAACCTCATTGTACAAATATATATTTGTACACTACAACTAATCGTCATTGATAACAGACACACACACAATTACAACCCCATGTTTCTTGTGTTCACAGTGGAGGTGGACCTGATGGAGGCCATGCTGTTCAGCCTTACCTCCACACATGGAGGCCAGACATCATCGGGGAGAACTACGCCGAGGTCACCTGCGCGGCCAGCGGTGTTCCTCTGGCCCCCATCCGCTGGCCCTGGGCTGCACTGTGGACACCCTATCACTCAATAAGCCAGCCCTCAGTGGTAGAGCTGACCACCAAGGAACAGAATCAGGACGCTGGGGATCTGTGGGTGGAAAACACAAATTCAGAATCACCAAACCATCATGGAATTAATGATGGAGCTTCCGGAAGTGGATATTTGGAACTGAATGACACGTTGCCATGGGATGGTCCCCCAACTGTGGGCGAAGATTCTGATGCAGTTATTGTTATAAGTGGGGATGACAGGCTGGATGTAAGTGTGGATGAACCAAACCTTGAAACACTCTTTCCAGAAAAAGAGGATGATGCACCTCATCAAACAGTGGATCTGTCACCGGTGCTTGCAGGGAAGGCCAATGTTCCAGCCCAAGCACGTCCTGAACCACAATCTTGCCCTGTAACGCTAATTGTAAGAAGAGGTCACTGTCTCACTGACTTGATCTGTGCCTTCAAGGACCCAAACATTATTGCATCTGAGGTCAACATCAAAATGCGTTTACCAAATGGAGAGCCTGAACAGGGGGAAGGAAGTGGTGTTTTGCGAGACTGCCTGACAGAATTTTGGATGGATTTCTATGACAGCTGCACACTGGGAGTTGAGATGAAAGTCCCCTTCATCAGGCATGACCTTCAGTGTGAAGAATGGCAGGCTGTAGCTAGAGTGTTTGTAGTAGGGTGGAAACAAGCTGTTTACTTCCCAGTGAAACATGCAATACCATTTCTGGAAGAGGTGCTTTATGGCTCAACAACCAGTAGTTTCAAGGATTCCCTTTTGCTGTACGTATCAAAAGAAGAAAGATCTGTCCTCCTGAAGGCTTTGGAGGACTTTGATTCAGTGGACACAGATGAATTGCTGGATGTGCTCGATGCACATGAGTGCAATCAAGTCCCTACCATGTCTGTCTGTCTGTCTGTCTGTCAGGACACACTGCTCCCTGCTTTGGCACAGATTGGGCACAAAGTAATCGCTCAGGCCCCAATGTATGTAATTAAGTGCTGGCGTCCTGTTGTGGGTTCTGTAGGTTTACTACCACCAGAAGGACTGCATCATTTCATTGCACAAAAAACCAACTGCAAAGACAGTGAAGGGGCTTCTAAACTTTCCAGAGGAGATGACAGCAGCCCAGTCAACAGTTTCTCGTTACCTGAAAAGGTACATGTGGGAAAAGACAAAGACATTGCATTTTACTCTGCCACTACAGATATGTGGTCAAGCTCAAACATGACCCCCGACATGAGCTTGACCATACATTATATAACTGCTGACTGGACCCTGCACTCCAAGTGTTTAGAGACCAGATTATGTCCCTGATAACCATACTGCTGACACCCTTGCAGAAAACCTTAAGGCAGCTTTAGCAGACTGGGGACTGGATGAGAACGAACTAGCCTGCATCACTACAGACAATGGTGTGAACAATTGTAGCTGCAATAACGAATCTTGGCTGGATTAAGCTGGATTAAGAAGAGAGACCTGAGGAAGGCACAGACTGAGGCCAATCTCAGCCAACACAGTCTGGTGCTGGTGAGTGATGTTTAATTCATTGATAGTTTAGTTAATATGCAACACTATATATATGTGTGTGTGTGTGTGTGTGTGTGTGTGTGTGTGTTGCATATTAGCCAATATATAAACAATATAATTATTGGACAAATTATTAATGATAAATAATTGAAATGTATAAAAAGTTATATTTGTTTAAGACTGTTGATGTAGACCAACTAATGACAAATAACAAATAGGCCTATTATCTCTCCCACAGGAAGTTGCCACACCATGGGGCACTAAGCAGAAGATGGTAGAGAGGGTGCTGGAGCAGCTCCCAGCCATAAGACGTGTCCTGGTTGAGGACAGAAAACATGGCCACCTCAACCCAACCTGGCAGGGTGTTTCTGTGTGTTTCTGTCCATCAACGCAGCAATGAAGCCACTGGCTGAGGGGAAAAATACATCACAGTGTCCTCAGTTAAGCCTGTACTGGAACTGCTTAAAGGTGACCTTCTCTCTCCAGCACCCAATGACACTGCACTGACAGCCAATGTTAAAGGAAACGTGTGCAGGATACTGACTGAAAAATACAGCTCACCTGCAATCCAAGTCCTCCTGAGAAAGGCCACCATCTTGGATCCAAGATATCGTAGCACCATGGAGGAGGCAGAGGCATTGGATGATGTCAAACATCAGTTGGTGCAAGAGCTGCTGGACTTAAAAGAGAAGAGGTTGGATGCGCTGGGGAGGACGTCGTAGACTGACTGGATCAAAAACTTTATCCAGAGCGGCTCCGCCTTCTAATGCTCTGACCAAGAAATCTTCCGATCCAGTGTCTGCTCCCATCTAGTCCACGCCCCCTGTTGTCTCATCCCGACCATCCTGCTCGAGCGGGTCTCCTCCAGTCCTTCTCGAACCTCTTCCTGGATAAGCTGCCACCTCTCCTTTCCCTGGGCCTTGTTGTACTGAGGTCTTGGGTTGCTCCCAAGCCCTGCCCGGCCTGTCGCCACTGCTCCCACCAGAACACCGTGACGCAGCCGTGCTTCAGCTTGCTCAACCGTCTCCTGGGCTCTCCACTTCCGACCAGTCCACACTTCAATCCCAGCTGAGGAGACGTTGGTGTCACTCGAGTCTCTGTACAGCAGCACTTCTCTTGCACGGGTAACCATGAACTCCTCCGACAGATTACTGAAGGGAAGTCGCAGCTTGTTCTTATGCCCATACAAGGCTATGCTGCTGAGGCTTCTTGGTAGGCCCAACCACCTGCGAAGGAAGCCACTTACCTTACTCTCGAAGCCCTCAACGGTGGTTAGTGGGAAGTCGTAGACCAGTAGTGGCCAGAGGAGGCGTGGCAGGATGCCATGCTGATATATCCATGCTTTATACTTACCTGGCAGCCCTGACTTATCCACTGCCACTAGCCAGGTTCCCAGGTCTCTGCTGGTCACCTTGAGCGCTGCTTTGTCCCTCAGGGTGCCATCAAAGATCTTCCCCAGGCTCTTCACTGGCTCCTCTGAAACCGATGGAACCTGGACACCTCCCAGCAAGAACCGGAACTTGTCTGTGACCTTCACCTTCTTCACCACCAGGGAACGGGACTTAGCAGGCTTAAAGCACATACGCGCCCAGTTGATGAGCCGCTCAAGGCCTTGGAGAACCCACCTACAGCCTGGAACCGATGTTGTGGTAACAGTCAGGTCATCCATAAACGCTCTGATGGGAGGCTGCCGTACATCTGACTTGGTGAGAGGTCCTCTTCACTCCACCTCTGCTGACTTAACGAGCATGTTCATGGCCAAGGCAAACAAAATCACTGAGACTGTGCACCAAGTGATTGTGCCCTTCTCCAGCATCCATTTGATGCTGATGTTACTGTTCCCGAGGTGACTCTCAAACTGTAGCAGTTGTAATAGTCCAGTATGTGGTCCCTGATCTTGCCTGGAACATGATGCCGGTCAAATTAGGTCACCAGTTTGTTAGGAATTGACCCGTAGTCAAGCCACAAAACCGCCAGGTCCCCACTGCCCTCCCGGGCCTCCCGGATGAGCTGAGTGACAACTCCCGTGTGCTCGATGCATCCTGGTACCTTTGGGATCCCCCCCTTCTGCACAGAGGTGTCGATGTATGCATTCTTCAGGAAGAAATCTGTCATGCGTCGGGCAACAATGGAGAAAAACACCTTGCCCTCCCACACTCAGGAGTGAGATGTTTCTAAACTGCTCGATGGTGCGTGCGTTCTCTTCCTTCGGAATCCATACGCCCTCCGCATGCCTCCACTGCTGAGCCACCTTCCCCCTCCTCCAGATGACCCTGAGGATCTTACACAGTCGCTGCAAGAGCCTAGGGCACCTCTTGTAGACTAAAGTAGCTACAGATTTGCATATGGCCTGTTAAGACATCTGCTTATATGGAAGTGTTTGTGTTGTTACGCTGCACTTTTTATTTACAAAGGTCCTAACTGGATTGGCAGTGTTACCTGTTAAGGAATGTACAACTCTATACCTCTGTGCCTAAATGTTTAATATTTTTTGAAGTGCAATTTTGTTTGTCGAGACTTAATAAGCCATTTTATTTATTGTTTTGGTTGTGTGTGGTTTCATATTTGTGTGCTGTTTTTCTTAACAGAGACAGGGTCTATTTTATTATTTTGGGTTGTGATTTTTATTCAAGTGCAATTTTTGTTAACAGAGTCTATTTTATTTTTTGTTTTTGTTTGTTTTATTTATTTAGGATATTTAAACGTTCTTGAAATTACAATTACAATGGTAAAAAAACACTCTTATTGTTTATTGTATTTATTTATTTGTATTTATTTATTGTTTGTTATATTTATTGTTTAAAAGTTTATTGTATTTGAAAGGGTGTGCTGTGAATTATCATGGACCACGACCCGTTGTGCTTCTTAAATAAGATGCTCAATTCCAACCAACGCCTTATGCGTTGGAGCCTTATCCTCCAACCTTATGACCTTGAAATAATGCATGTGTGATGTGTGCGGGGTAGATAACATTCTAGCCGATGCATTATCTCGTGGTCATTAGGTTGAGGATTTGTTTTGAGTTTAGTTTGAACAGGCTTTAGTTCTTAATTAGAGAAAAAAAACATCTCAAAGCTTGCAGAAGCAAGAATGCATATGAGTGTGTGTGAATGCTCTGACTTGAATGGGTGACTGTATTCTATACTCACAATTGTACATATGAGTGAGTGGTTGTATCTACTTTATGATGGCTAGAGCCACCATTTCGGTGGGAGGGTGTTACCAACCCTCATTATTTCATTATTTTAGTTGGCATTCATTTTGGCTCTCCCTGCTGGGGCAGGTATATTTCTGTTCTGCTTTTTGCTTTCACCTTTTCTCCATGTGCCTGCAGGTTAATTGGTTATTGGACTCATCTGGCACACCCTACTTAAGGGAACGGTCTCTCTCTCTCTCTCTCTCTCTCTCTCTCTCTCTCTCTCTCTCTCTCTCTCTCTCTCTCTCTCTCTCTCTCTCTCTCTCTCTCTCTCTCTCTCTCTCTCTCTCTCTCTCTCTCTCTCTCTCTCTCTCTCTCTCTCTCTCTCTCTCTCTCTCTCTCTCTCTCTCTCTCGCTCTCTCTCTCGCTCTCTCTCTCTGACTGTCTCCCGGCTTCGCCACCACCTTTAGTCTTCTGTTTTCTAAATACTATCCCCTGCGCGGGATCTTGATTTTTGGGCCTCTAGGCCACCTGACCACTGATTCACACGGGTTACAAATAAATACCCTTGTTTTGTGTTAACTCCATCTCATGGTCTCTCAATTCATGTTGGTGCTCAGTATGAGCCGTAACAATTGGGAATATTTTCTGTGCTTCACCTGGTGGGAAAACAGCCGTTTCTTCTCCCATATGCATACGCCTGGAGTCAATCGGTATTACTGTATTACTCTGGTTAGTGCCAAAAGAAACAACTACTTTATGAGCAGGTGAAGAGCTCAAAATATTCCAAATATAGCATAGATACAGTTCTACAAACTGGAAGAGTGCCGAGCGCTACTGCAGGTACACTGACTATAGGCATGAGTACAGCTCCTCTTCAAATAACTAAATTCAATTGATTAAGCATGTTTTCTATTATTATTGCAGTTGTTTGGCAACCCCAGTAGAAACAAGAATGTGAGCCTTGGCTGATGTTTCAAAGGTGTTTAGAAATAAATAGGTTGTTTACAGAAGTTGTTTAAAGAACGCTTTAAAGAAGTTTCAATATCATTATTTTGTAACTATCAGTATTATGCTGGCTAACTGGAGGTGTGACACTTGTTGATGTGAAAACTTTTTAGACATTTCACGTAAGACATCAGCTTTGCCTGACACCTACTATTGTATCTGTGAAACTTTTATTTTATTTCTGAAAATGCTAAAGGGGAGATTTCACCGTTTTTTAAACCAAGACGTCAATAGGCCATGTCCAGATCAAAAACCACTGTGCCTAGACTTCTCAAATATGGACTGGATTGATGTACAGACCTTTAACAGTAAAGATTAATCAGAAACTCAGGAAAATGGAGGATTTAGGGACATAGGTTTAATTTGTTATTGTACAAGAAACCAACAAACTGAAAAACTAAAGGGTTGAGCAGGAAAGAGCTTTAAAAAAAAAAGTAGGTAAGACTCATTGCAGGAAGGCAGTTCATGCAACATAGGGTAGCTACAGCCTTACAAAAATAAATGTATTCCGGTATGCAATGGATGTACTTATAGCACACCTCAATAATTAATAGTAAACAAATATAACACCTGAATTACCTTAATTTTTGTAAAGTATGTCTGTAGGAGATACAATATACTGTGTGACAAATGATAAGCAAGACAAAAATTTTTAAACTCTGGACAATATAGGGTCATGTCTGTAGGTAGGTATTTGGTCAGGTGATGAGGAAATGGAGGAACACAAAGAGGACAAGTGGTGAGCAAGAACGGGAGAGCAAGAACAGGCTCTGAAATGATGGCAGATGTTAGTAAAGCCAACAAACTATTTTAATCAATCAGGTATTCACATTGGTGGACAGTAAAGAAGCACAAGTAATTCGTTACCGTACTTAAGTACCTTTTTTAGCGTATCTGTACTTTACATGACTATAATTATTATTTGAGACTTTATACTTTTACTCAACTACATTTCGTAGGGGAAAACGTTACTTTTTACTCCACTACATTTAAAAAACCTGTCGTTCCTTTCATCGTTCCTTTCCAGTTTCCACGACATGCATGCGCGTGACCATAGACAGTAAAGTGACAGGTCCAAATAAGTGCACGTGCACCGCAGCTGTACAGCTGTACCAATCAGAACGTGCACCGCAGCTGTACCAATCAAACACAGGTGTAGTTTGGGCGGGTTTCTCACAACTTAAATTGCTTCTCAGTCCTCCATTCGTATGTCGTGTTTTCGCTATGCGTTGTCACGTTTGGTTTGACTTTTGTAGCAAACACACAAAATGGAAGATAGTATTGAGCACCCGTGCTCTTTGAAGTAGTGGAAAGGAAGAACAACTTGTTCATTTTTAAGTGCCTTCTGTCTGTCTCAGAAGCGTAGGATTTCATCTTTCAAGAATTCACCGTCCACTCTAAAGAAACTCATAGAGGTAAGTAATTTTCAGTTTGACTGAAACTAAGTAAAGGCTAATATACCTGTCTGAAGCAAACTGGATACGCTCATACATTGTGTTGGCAATAAACGTGGACATCGGTTGCATTGTCCAACGTTAACTAAACTAGGAAACAGCAGCTAATTCTAGGCAGTCAATGGTTCTAGGTCATTCACACCAAGGCACTTGGCTAGAAATAGCCTACCCCCTAAAAATGCTACTTACTCGGCAATCTCGTTCATAGTTAGAACGAATGTGTAGTGTGTTTAAAGAAATTCAATGTAAAATTGTGAAAATGCATTTAGGCTGATGCATTCCTCTGACATTTCGGCTTCTATATGACCAGGTTAACATGTGTGGCAGGTTAGGGGTTTCATTCCCTTTTCACCTGCCTGGGCGTGTGTGTGTGTGTGTCTTGGTCCAGGGGCCTCATTTATCAACCGTGCGTAATTTTATTTCTTCTTTCTTTCGTAGGAATGAAATTTGGAATGTAAGTACAAAAAAAATATCTGTATTTATCAAACGTGCGGACACCGGTTTTACGCACACCAGTAAGTAATCCGTGATGATAAATCCCACCTGTTCTCAACTACCATGCTCGTGCATGGTTAGTCATTTGCTTTCAGAAACGCCTCCAATTGACCATATATGGTAGCGGCAATCCCTTTTATAATACGTCGATGGAAACCCCCTCACCGAAATCATCATGGCAAAGAGGGCGAAAAAGAGGAACTTCTCTGACACTGGGATAGAGGTACTTGTTAATGACGTTGAATCCAACCAAAATATATTGTTTGGCACACTGAATGCTGGTGTGACTAATAAACGTAAAACCGCTGCTTGGGAGAAAGTGACGGCTGGTGTCAACTCTGGGATCAGAAAGATCACCAGAAATAAAATAAAAAAATGGTTTGACGTGAAACGCGTCACTGCCCACAGACGCGAAACATCACAAACTGGAGGACAAGCAACGACCCAGCTGACGCCCATGGATGGCCAGCATAATCGGGGACGCTGCATTATATGGTATTATCCCCGGTGGTGATACAGACACTCTTTCAACAGAACCAGCTGTACCATCAATCACACTGCAGGTCAAATAAAAAGCTGGGCTGATGTGTTTCATAAACATTTATTGTGACAGTTTAATTTGTGGATTTAACTTAAAGTAAACGTGGCTATAATGTGATGTTAATTTGTTGAACTCAGAAACCCAAGCCAGTCCGCCCTGCGCCCAGGAGCCTGATGGCGGTGCTCACGGCGTGGCGGAGTCGTTTGGTGTGGCGGTGTGGCAGCGCATCATTTTCGGGCCGCCGAAAATCTATCCCAGTTGTAAGTGATGCCTTTCCAGTTTTGTCATTTTGTAAATCGCCGGTTCTGGCATTACATCTTTCGCCCTGCGTGTTGTTGTAGCGCGGCCGGCTTGTCCCCCCGCGTGACCACGTTAAGTGGCGACCGTCAGCCAAATGCGTCTGTGGTTGTCGTAGAAACGACAGATGTTGAAAATAGGAAAAAGGGGGACGTAGCTGTCCTCGCAGATGCCTTTGTTCAGTTTCTGTTCAGTTTCAATAACAACTCTTGAATACATTTGTCTATGGAGCCTGCTTCAGTAAACATGTATCAGAAGAAATATTCTGCCTTTTTGAATGGCCTTATAAAAAATAAAAAAAACATTTTCACGAGAGTTATTTTCCTGGGATGATGATTTTCATGTGGGGGACAAGGTGTTGAAAAGCAACATCCGGGAACAGCAGAGAAAGGGGGGTAAAATGGAAAGCGACATGCTGGGACCCTTCACTATTACTGCAATTGAGGGCAAAGTTGTTACTTTGGGCAATAAGACTGCAAAAACGATGGTGAATGTGGACCAACTGACGCCCTTTATAGAGCCAGAGGAGAGGATTCCTTCTAAACTCCAGCATGTTGGAAAATCTCTGGCTCCCCTCTCCCCAACACGCTGCAGTCAGCCCAGCCATATCAGTGAATGAAAGTGACCCCATTCATGGTAATACTGAATACCAATCAATGTGACATCAAATATAATATGTTCTTTATCCATGTTAAATGAGAAATCTATGTAATTTCCATATTGCAGATATCTGGAAATCCTATGGGCGAAGTTGGGGCCCTATAGGCTATTTACAGCAGATTTTCAGAGCCTGGCTCCAGAGGGAGAATCAGAGAGTGAAGTGAGTTTCATTTCATAAATTGCTTCAGATTTTCCTACTTTTGCAACTTAATGTGGATAGTTTCTTTAAAAAACAAAGATTGTGAATGCATATTTGTCTTTGCTCGCCAAACGGCAAGAAAGTCAAGGTCATTGACACATTTGCAATGACTGCTATCTGGGATGGCACAGAGAGGGGGATGAAGAAGGTAAAGATAATGGCTGCTCTTAAATGTTAGTGATGCCAGCTTAAACACTGATCATTTGCAGCTCGACATTATGGAGTGGGATGTGGTCATCGCAGCTATATATATAAGAACATACATATATATATGCAAGAACCGTCACTGGACGCGTGTAGTGAGTGCATTTCAATTAATGAAAGTTTACAACTAAGAATTGTGTAATCTTGTATCTCAAGGCCATGTAGGTTCGCTGACCCATTTGGTGCCACGGATGCTCAGGTCAGGCCCTGTAGGGAGTCGACAAGGAAAGGAAATGAAACGATGCATTTCATTTGTAAGCATTTAAGTTGACTTGTTTCTGATCAAGTAACACTCTTCGTTGATTTGTGCTTTAGGGTGTTCTTGTGGAAAAATAACCTCCATTTGTCCCAATGGCAGTGTGTCTCAGTGACAAACCCTAAACAGGACTCCACATCTTGTGGAGTCCTTATATGCAAAGTAAGACTATAGTAAGCATGTGAAACCTTTTCTTTAGTGAAGACCACGAATAACAGTAATCTGTATTTTAAGATGGCAGAACTGCTGCTGCAAGGCAGGCCCATGGACTTTGGGGTGGAGAAGTCCAACATAAATGCCATGCCCCTTGCAATGGCCAGGACCCTGATGGCAGATTCTGGTAAGCATCACTCAACTGTGCGTCAACCTTGTTGTGGAGAAATTACCTAAGTCAAAGATCAATGGTGAGGTCAGAAGTGTTCAGGAGCCACTGATGACTGGCACCTACTGTTCCCAGTCATCGTCGGATAATTAATACTGCCGAGGACGTCAAGGCCCACACCTGACCTTGTGTAACCTAGAAAATTCCATAACAAACTTGACTGAAACATTTACTTGTACTAGATCCACTGATTAAAACTGGAATATATTTTGATAGAAGACACAGCAGAACTCTGCATCATCTGTGGCCAGAAGGAGACGGATGAAAGCGACAACCCTGTGGACCACTGGGTAGGAACCCATTTAAGTTCTTTAAATGGAGAAAGCAGTTTGTTAAATGAAATTGATTATTTTCTCTTTCAGGTCTCTGCGGGAAGGCCACAGACGGACAAGGCTTTTTTTTTTGTCCAGTTTGTTAATGTTTGGGTTTGTTTTTTGTTGTTTTGCTTCAATAAATACCACTAACTTAACAACTTTGTCTCTTTTTGGTTAGGCTGTAAGCAGTGAAGGGACTTAGTACTTTTTTTTTTTTGTTCTTTTTAAGAAACATACTATAATGCAGCATGTTCAGACTTCACTCTTTTAATGTGACTACATAAACACTTTCAACAGCTATGGCTCTACATTCAAAATGTAGCCATCAAATATGCATTTAGGAATACTTGTTTCTAAATGGCAGGGTGTGTAAAATACCCAAGTGTTTTTAGATGCCAGTTCATTTCTTTGCAGTTTATTTAAAACACTTTTGTGGAATACAATCTCTAGTGGTAGCAACAATGTCTTGCATTCCAAAAAACGATAAATGTATTCAGCAAGGCTATATATTGACAATTATTATATCCATATAAATCTTAATTATTGTCAACAATTGTATGAACAACTACACAAATACACTTGCGGCATGCATCTGTGTTGAAACTACATCTCTACACAACCAAATATGAAATAGTGTAAATCATTCGTATCTGCAAGTTACACATGGGGTGACAGAGCGCACAGAGTTTTACTATCGGTTGGCTTTAGATGCCGTTCTGCTAGCCTATTGAGTATTGCGCCAAATTTGTATCAATAAACATGGCTATGGATTAAAAGGGACCGGCGTTCTCCTTAGGCTATATTGCGATAACAATATTTGTCAGTAGGTGGCTCATGGCTGTAATGGTCCAGGAGCATGTCAACATTTCGTCAATACACAAGAAAGGTAAGAGGACACAAGGCTGAGTTTGTTCATGTTTATTTTGCCTGCACAAACGTGCTCAAACGATCCCAACCCTTTTTGAGTCATTTGGATGTTGATGGGGTGCTGAGTGACGTAAGGTCACCAACCTGTTAAATGTTGAATATCAAGACGGTTTGTGCACAAACGTTCATTTTACCTGCACAAACGTGCACAAACGATGCACAAAGGAATGAAAATACTTTTATTCATTTTCAACATATGGGGTGCCAACTTCACGCAGGTTACCTAGACTTCTCAAATCTTGACTGAATTGATGTATGGATCCTGAAGATTCATAAAAACACGAACACGACCTCCAACAACTGAGCAACTATGTGTGATTTAGTAAGAGTTTGTCTTTTACTTATCATTAACATTACATTGTTTAATGTCAAAACTTAAAAAGAAACAAAAAAATAAAAAGTAAAAACAATAAATGACTACAATTACCTACAATACTCAAGCTGTGGTTAAACTTCTCTGTAGGTTGACTAAAACTATATAACTTCTTGGTATGTCACTTATTTGTATGACTTATTTGAAAAATAGTCCAAACAGCGGGCTAAAACAATTAACTAAAGGATTTAATTTAATTCATTAAATTCATGAATCTAAAATCACTTTATTTTCCACAAGGCAAACATTGAATGTCGAATAATTTGAAAAACAGCACTATAGTGTCTAATTGTAATTTATTTTACGTCATACTAGGTAATTGTAATTCTTGTAATTCTCAAGGCATTATAGAAAAGGTTTTGTAAAATGTCATCTCAATTTTGACGTTTGTTGTAAAACCTTGTACTTCCACATTGTTCTTGGCATGAGGTGAATCCATAAATCAAGGTCAGATCACCAACAGCTCCATCCATTGTGCCAGTAAGCCGCTGGCTGTGAAGGGAGTCAAAGTTTATAATTGACTTTACAATTCAATGTCTCTTTGTAAAGAGTCAATGGTCAAAAAGTAGATTGCAGCACATGCTTTGACACTGCTGAATGCACAATGTCACTCCATACATTGCAAATTATCAGTCGCCTGAACAGGGACTTGAACCCTGGACCCTCAGATTAAAAGTCTGATGCTCTACCGACTGAGCTATCCAGGCTTCATGATGATGAACTTGTATCTTCCACTCAGAATCTATTTCAGTTTCCATTGAAGGGAGCCCTGATATCTGTGAGGACTCCCATGCCACAGGGACCTGCAAGGACCTGCATTCTTCTGTGATTGGGGCGGCGGTAGCTCAGTGGGTAGGGTGGGTTGTCCAGTAATCGCAGGGTCGGCGGTTCGATTCCCTCCTTCAACTGCCGCATGTCAAAGTGTGCTCCTATGTACCATAGGATTGGTTCTTCTAGGATGGAGAGCCCGAATCCCCTCCAAGAACCAATCCCCTCCACCCCCCTTCCCGAAGGGAAGGGGGGTGGAGGGGATTGGTTCTTCTAGGATGGAGAGACCGAATCCCCTTCAAGAACCAATCCCCTCCACCCCCTTCCCGAAGGGAAGGGGGTGGAGGGGATTGGTTCTTGAAGGGGATTAACTAAACTTACTTACTCCACTAAACTAATTGGTTCTTCTAGGATGGAGAGACCGAATTTCGCTCCATGTCTAAAAAACATGGGAATGAAGACCGAAGGGTCCCAATAAATTAACCTTCTCTTAAAGTGGACTGTAACTTCTTGGCATGTTACTTGTTTTTGTAGAAAACATTTTTTTTAAATTGTCAAAACATCAGGCTAAAACAATTAACTATATGCATGTTTCCCAAAGCACTTTATTTTCCACATCCAACATTGAATTGTCCAGTTGTAACTTATTTTACATCATTAAGGGTATTTTATGAAACCAGTACAGTGTATACTTTGGAATCACCCGTCACTAGGGACGCGTTCTGTGCGTCCCCCCCCAGAGAAACATAAATCCCATCCCTCGTCTGTGTTCTCCATCAGTGGTTCTTCTTGAGTACAGTACGTGTTTCACCACCGCTCTGTCTTTGGTTTTTTTCGATGGATTTTCCGCCATCCACTCAGAGCTCCTGTCAAGGTAAGCCGTCGCTTCCACTCTACCAACTTTGTGCACTTTTCAGAATTCGTACCTCTCAGAATAAGTCATGATTACTATTATGAAGTGGACAACAAGCAGTTGATTGTTGTCTTGTTAGCTAGCCGAGTATAACTACACATAGTTCAATAAACCTTTACGATATTGTGCAAATATACATTTCTCCATATCTACAACTAATCATCATATATAACAGACACACACACACACAACTACAACCACATGTTTCTTGTGTTCACAGTGGAGGTGGTGATGGAGGCCAGGCTCTTCAGCCAGCCGCTCCCAGAGTCCCTCAATGGCCCCCCATCCGCTGGCCCTGGGCTGCACCGCGGACGCCCTGCAGAGACACTTCCCACAGGCCCACCTATGTAATGACCAGCCGGGGTCAAGGGTCGGCCGGCGGAGGCTGACAGTGCCCCTGGGGAGGTCCCGGCGGAGGCGCGGGGCACACGGGACAACCGAGCCCGGCCGGGGGCCCTCTGATGCAACATGTTAACATAACATGTTGAAGGTGCGTGAGGTTCATGTTTGTAAAACAGTGTATTTTTGGAATAAACATGTACACACACACTGTAGTTGTAATATATATCAGTACAGAGACATGAAGGTTGAGGTTATTCAACAGGTCAAACTTGCCAAGGCCCCTGAAGGAGGCCTTGCCCAGCAGCTGGCTGACCAGGGAGGACCTGATGGAGGACCCACAGATCACTGTGCTGGCCTGCTACTTCGTGGCCACGAAGGTGCTCCACCACCTGGACCACCTGGACCACCTAGACAACCCGGAGCCCTCTGTGAGCTTTCAGGAGGCGGCGGAGGTGGCGAGACCCCCCACCCTGCTGGAGGAGTGGCTCCACAGGGAGGGCCAGGAGAGCAGGGAGACAATCCTCAGCTCTGTTGACGAGGTCAGCCATCTTGGATCCTAGGGCTAATCACAAATGCTCATCTAATGCAGAGCGCGGTTTTTGACTGTACAGAAAGTTTCTTTCTGCTGCAGGGGACTAAAATAGCTGAGTTTTGTGTACAGGAATCTAAGGAGATGAAAAAGGACAGAAAGAAAAGGAACTGCTGGTCCAGGTTCTGCCGGCTCTTCTCCTGCACCGAGACCACGGAGGCCCCGTAAAGACAACATGGCACCTTATTCTTATATACGTTATATACACACATATTGTAACGAAATAAAATCTACCAGGAGACGTCATGTCACGTTCCTCATGAGCGCCACAACAACAATTCCAATCGGCAAAAGTTACTCGGACACGGAAATCACTTTAACTGGTTTATTTAGGTTCAACTCACGGTCGTTATTACGGCGACGACATTGATGCTGTGCTGTTCCAAACCCACTCACACACACACACACACACACACACTCACACAACAACCTGTAAGTTCTTCTGATACCCACGCCCCCTGGCTACTCTGCCAATCCCCTGCATCGCCTGACATCGCTCTACAGGCGCTGTCAGCAGCAGTTAACAGAGAGCAAGGACATAGGCACCGAGACAACATAAAGCACACAAAACACTAACACACCATGGGCACATTATACAAGAACTTAAACTGTGCACAACAAACACATCCAGGACGTTACACTGTTTTTTTTTGTTAGAATTGTACAATCAAACACAAAAATGGAATAAAAAAATAAAATAAAACAATGAAAGACTCCTATTTTCTTACCGGTCGCTCTCCGGTACACACACTCGAGCCTCGCACGCTCTTTCATGGTCACATGGTTGTATAGGTTGTTGTGGGTTTGTATGTGTTGAGTACAACACAACTCCTTCAACACGTCTTTCATTTTGTTAGTTGACAGTTATAGTTTACCTGTACACTGTTTTTTTATGACTGGAGGAAGATTGCTGCTCGTGATGATGAATATTAGTAAAAACTGTCAAAAAATAAATACAATAAATTACTATCAACTACAATGCTAAAGTTGACTAAAGTTAGACTTCTTTCAGTTGACAATATAACATCTTGGGATGTCACTTATTTACGTGACATGGCATTTGAAAAAGTAAAAAAATCTGGCCTGAACCATTTACTAAAGTATATTAATATTATATTCAATTCAGTATCCCAATTCACTTTCAGCAATACCAAATTTGAATGTCGGAAGAATTCCCCCCAAAAAACTAGTGTCCAATTGTTATTTCTCATACATCATACTGAGTACCTATATGCTCGTTTTTATAAAACTAGGGCAATGTATACTTTTGAATCAAACATTCGTTGTTTAGCACGCTTTATCTGCATCTTACTCACTATCCTCCGACAGATATATTTCTAGCTGCCATTTTCGTTGTGACCAGCAGGGGGCAATGTTGTAACGCCTCAAAGCTTAACATGTCAAATCCAGACAAACGTACGTTCATCGTTCATATCTCAATTCGACTCGTTTGGGTTGCTTTATGTCTGCATAAATGTCAAAGTAAATCATTCTATTCTTGTTAATTTTTAACTGCTGCAATACTTCGTGTAAAAGCAGGTGTCAGTCTGCTGCAACTCATAATTCCCTAAATGTTAATGTTAAAACAAACATTACACAAGTAAAATGAGAACATACGAAACTGCCATTGCTCAAACATTTAATTGTTAAATAACCGAGTCTCTCGATTTTGTGTTACATGCTGTCTTGGAAATGATGCTATAAGTACTGTGATGGTTGAGCAACAGGACACACGTTCGACGACCTCAAATGTTACATAACATAAAATGAGTCGATTCGTCTTCATACTCCCAGATTGAATTAACCAAACAATTAAGGCGTTCTTCCGTGAAAGTATTTTTTTTTTTTTTTTTTTAAACACCCACCCCACTCACTCAGAATGTCGCTCGTACAGAACAACCAAAAGGCCAACACTCCCAGTCCCTGGGGTTACCCCTGTCCCTGGGGGGGGGGGGGGGGGGGGTGTGTATCAGCCCACCACTTCACTGACCAGTGTGGTGGGCTGACACTGTTCCTGGTGGCTTCTTCTCTGGCTCTGAGGATTTGAGGAGAGCTATTTCGTATCCACTCTTCAGACCTTGTTCACAGTGCATGGGGATCAATTAAGATCCTGGTGCGCCATATGCTTGCGTTATAAACACCGTCTCATCTTTAATTGGCCTGATAGGAGGTATAACTTGTGTTTTTATACAAATGGTTCAACAATAAATCACACACTGGCTTTGACCACACTCTACATCAAACATTTGTAATGTTTAAAGCAGAACAAACGTTTTAGAATTGTACAATTATAAAAGTACAAATCTCTGCCCCCCCACCCTGTATATATATTTATAACTCTGAAGCTGATTCTGCTGTTTGCTCATGCTTGTCAACACACATACATACACACATACATACGTATGTCTACACACACATACATATGTATACATGCATATGCTGCCCTGCTGTAAAAGTGACCAGTTCCCTCCCGCTCCCAGTGCATGGGGTATATCGATGATGCACGGCTTTTCCCCACCAATTGAAACGCGTGCATCCTTTCCACGTTCTTAAGTACGGACACTTGATTTCAAATTAAGACATTGACCATGGGAAGGACGGCCATGCGATGATGATGGCATTGAGGTGGGCGGGTCCACCAATCAGAACTTAATTTAAGCCCTCCCTCGTCATCGAGTTAGGCTAAGGGGTGTTGTCGTGAGCCTGACGAGGACTTAAACACAGAGTGGGGACCAAACATAATTTTTCTGACGTCTCCGTCCCCCCCCACCCCCCGAAGATCCTGTTGACATTACGACGATGCGATCGGTTCCTGGGAACCGAGCATCCATCACAGCGCTGAGGATTTACAGGCAGCGCGGTGCCGCTGCCGACCTGCATTGCCCACGCCGACCCAGTGATCAGCGGTTTGAAGGATGAAAGACACAAACAGTTAAAAGTCGTTTGTTTTTTTTCCCCCACTGTGGCAAACCCTGCCATTAGATCTACCTCGTCCAAGGCCATCTGGCTGGGCCTCAAACCGCTGTAATTTACTTGTCACACGGGCTGGACAACCACCATTTAGAACCGCTTGATAAAAATAAAAAAAAAGGCCTACTAATGTTGAGAGGGGAAAACAATCGAGGCCTTTTGTCTCGCCGCCACCGGTGTCACTCAAAGCCTGTGGCGGCGTGAGCCGTGCCCCCGCCTACGCTATTGTTACTGCTTTCCAACGGCAGCCGCGCGACGTTAACGCTAATGTGCTCCACTTTCCAAAACTGGCCGCACCATGCTAATGCTATTGCGCTCCGCTTTTCAACGCCACCTGCGCGATGTTAATGCTATTGCTACTGCTACCGCGCTCCACTTTCCAACGCCAGCCGCGCAACGTTAATGCTAATGCTATTGCGCGCCGCTTTCCAATGTTAGCCACGCAGGGGATACGCACGGCTAACGTTAGAAAGCGGCGCTCCTTGTGTTGGGTAGCCTACGTCTGTCGTCACCGCCGCTAAGTGGCTACGGACATTTTACGTTTGGTAGGAACAAACGAGATTACGCAAGCAGATACAGATCTGCACGTCACGGTTTAAAAATCGAGGAACGCCGGTACGCTCGCTAATCGCTAAGCTAATCGCTAACCGCGTTCGAAAAAAAACAAAAGCTACGAAGCGAACGCAGACCACGTCGACCGTGTGGGCGGCGAGCCACCCCCGGTTTCCTCCCGCGCCCGTCGGCCTCCTTCCCCCGCTCTCCCATCACGCCCCAGGGAGAGAAGAGCAGGCGGTGCTCCTGTTAATCATCCTCTGGTCTTAATCATGACTCTTCTTAATAGACCGCATCAGCGTAACGACGCCATCTCCCCCCTCGCACCGCACGGTCGCTCCGAGCTAATCAGGGAGGTTGATAAGCGCACGTGCCTGTGTGGGTGTGTGTGGATGTAGTGCTAACCAGCAGTCACACAAGCTGGCTGACATTTACCGCGTGTAATTGAAGATCGGTATGAACTCTCACGTTTCAGAGATGGGACGGATATCAAGAGGGTTTTTTTTTTCTCTTTGGGACCAATGTCATTGGATGGGCGAGATAAGAGCCAAACAAACGAAGCGAGATCCCGCGGTGGTGTCGGTGGTGGCCGGACTGCATGGGCACAGGGGGGGGGGGGGGGGGGGAAGGGAAAAAGGGTCCAAAACAAGCTTCTAAACGACAAGACGTCTCAGGGGGGGATGACACACGCAGTCCCTCGAGACTCGTTTACGACCGAGTGGCACTACAGACGAAAGAGACGTGCGCACGAGAGAGGTTTATCAGCGGCGGTCCCACGATGCTAACTCCACCCCGGCTTCCACTGGCCTGGGCAGCCGCACCTTAAACACCAGCAGCCAGCCAGTCGGAGTCCGCGACGCAGGAGCAAAAAGAAGAAGATGGACAGAGAAAAAGGCGCCGCATACCTGGACAACGCGCTGACTATCGGGATGTCCGACGGACTGCTCGGCTTTGTGACTCGCTGTCCGTTACGCCGCGGCTCCAAACCTTCTGCTGCTGCTGCTTGTCATTTTTAACCTGGCGACTCCTGTCAGTGTACCGGCTCCCCTTCCAGTGGTCCTGTCCAGTCTGGCTTCACGCACCTTCCTTGACAAGACCGACAAGTGACTCTCTCTCAAAGTGCGCCGCAAGCTGGGAAACCCATGGGGGAAAGTATTAGTTTGCAAGGTTATCTGCTCATCATGCCGTCGGCAGTTCAAGTCGTGGAGATGTTAATACCGCTGAAATACTGACGCGTTTTCAACCGCCTGTATACGTCAATGGCGCACAAAATGTTGACAGGAGAAAGGGAAACAATCTAAAATATTTATTACATTTTACATTATATAACCACGATTAAAGTATAATACCGAAACGGCAACATTGGATTTGGACGAGTCACAACATCTCTAAAAACTGAATGTTACAAACAAATAGTGCACTATACTGACAAACCAGTGTGTTTCACGTTCCCCGTGTACGGAATACAGTTACATGTCACACAAACCCATCGCTTTTATTTTTGCTTCCTTCCGCTGAACTCGGCCGTGCCGCCCTTTCAGGAGACCCTGGCTCAGACGGGCCGCGGTTACGGGTCTGTCGCCGAGTGCCGCCGCTCACCACCGGCCCCCGGGGGCCCAAGGTCCGGGGTGCCCGGGTCCGGAGTTCCTGGGTCCGGGGTGCCAAGGTCTGGAGTGCCCGGGTCCAGGATGTCCGGGTCCAGGGTGCCACAGTCTGGAGTGCCCGGGTCCGGGGTTGCTGGGTCCGCGGAGCCCTGGTCTGCAGTTCCCGGGTCCGGAGTTCCTGGGTCCAGGGTGCCACGGTCTGCAGTGCCCGGGTCCGGGGTGCCACGGTACGGAGTTCCTGGGTCCAGGGTGCCACGGTCTGGGGTGCAATGGTCCAGGGTGCCATGGTCTGGAGTGCAATGGTCCAGGGTGCCATGGTCTGGAGGGCCCGGGTCCAGGATGTCCGGGTCCGGGGTGCCTGGGTCCGGGGTGCCAGAAGGCCGGGCGATAGGGGTGCGCCCTGGCCCGCCACGGGGGGAACATGTGGCGCCTCCTCATCACGGCGTGGGGCGGCCAGCACGGGGGAGGGGCCACGACGGCTCTTCCTGGGAGAGGGTGGAGGGAATTCAAATATTTAAAAAAAAAAAAAATCTTCCTCTCTCGCCCTCCCTCTCTCCCTGACTCTCACCCTCCCTCTGGCTCTCTCTCGCTCTCTCTCCCTCCCTCTCTCTCTCTCTCCCTTCCTCTCGCTCTCTCCCTCCCTCCCTCTCTCTCCCTTCCTCTCGCTCTTCCTCCCTCCCTCTCTCTCTCTTCCTCCCTCTCCCTTCCTTCCTCCCTCCCTCCCCCTCTCTCTCTCTTCCTCCCTTCCTCCCTCCCTCCCTGTCTGTCTGTCTGTCTCCCTCCCTCTGTCTCTCCCCGTCTCACTCGCTCTCTCCTTTCCTCCCTCCCTCTCTCTCCCTTTCTCTTCCTCCCTCCCCCCCTTCCCCCTCTCTCCCTCCCTGCCTCCCCCCCCCTCTCGTCGTTACTGCAGGCCTCTTTGACACGGGTCATTTAAAAAGCGGTAAAAGTCAAGGACAGATGCACCTACCCGTGCGGGCGCCCGGGGGCTGGCAGGGCCGTCTCCGTGCTGCCTCGGTGACATGGTTCCGACTCACACTCGCGTTGGCGCTGCGCCAGGCGAAGGGCGGGGCTTGTGGCCCGTCGACGGGCGCGGCGTCAGGCGAACCCGAGCTCTGGCGGCGCCGGGCCGGTCCGGAGCGCTCCGGGCGCCGCCTCGCCGCGTTTGCCAGGATCTCTGGATGTGGCAGAAATCAGCAGGGGAACGCATCATCAGAACTCAGGACGTAGACGCGGCACCAGAGCACAGGGTCACGACACTTAAAAAAACTACAAAAACAAAAAAAAGCAACCAACGCTGCCTGGGTCGACGTCCAGGACAAGTCCACAGAGACGAAGCCTTCCCGGAGGATTCTGTCTCTAGTGCAATCTCTACGCCTTTCATCGCCACCCTTTGTTTGGAAATAAAACCGACGGCAATGAAAGTAAATTGGGTTCACCCCCCCTCATACAAAACATCCACACTGAACTAAACTGTCGTATTGGGTATAAAAAAATAAAGTAAAATAAAAAAGCGAGCAGTGTCTCAATGACACCCGGTGTGAAGGTAATTCCAATACAGCCCAAATGGGTCTACAGAAATGCTGTCTTCACGAAGGGTCCGCGGTACTCGGGTTCAACAAAGACCATGGCCTGATGAAAGGAGGAGTGCAGTGACGACCAAACCCAATGACGGGGGTGCATTTGTTGAGCCGAGTCCTTAATTGGTTTCACCCTGAACGTCTAAAAAAAGGTGATTGGACGATTGCCCCCAACTCTGTTAGGGCTGCCAAAGCATTCACATCGGTTACCATCTACCACAAAACAAGGTGGGACTGGTGCAGACCTTAAAATGGACAGATGCACGCCGAGCAAGGCAAAAAGGGGAGCGTGGTGGAAGAGGAACGTTGGGATGGATCTGCAAAGCACCTTGACCGACATCTGTGGTCGTCCTGGACCAGAGCAGGCAGGGCAGTGGGGCTGTCACGTCCCTGCTTAAAAAGCCCCATCCATTCATGCAACAGTTGCCTGGATACAGGAGGCTGAGGAAGTAGGGTCGGAAAATTCTTGAGTTGGTGGGTGTGAGTGAGTGAGTGAGTGAGTGAGGGAGGGAAAAAAAGCACAAAAAAAGGGCAGCAATGACACATAAAGAGGCTCTTATACGCCATTGTGAATTCTCAGAGGTCTGCCGGGTGCTACTTGAACGAGGTGATTATTGTTCTGTTGCAATCAATAAGGCCTTCTCTCGGGGGACAGACGCTTTTGATTGCCTAGTGGGCTTTCAAAAAAAGAAAAAAAGAAGAGAAAAAAAAGTATGCAATAAAACCACTGTGTGCCACCAGACATGTTTTCATACAGCTATATACAAGGCACTACGCAGGTGCCGCGCAATCAAATGGCTTGTTTAGAACAAGAAGCATGTGGGGGAAAAAAAAGAAAAAGAAAAAAAGGCTATAAGAGTTAAAGAAATTTCCAGAGTCATTGGGCAACGTTTTCAGTTCCGGCGGAGTTCCAAACCAAAATCAAATGTGTGCGCACACAGTGAGATAGGGTCCAACAGCCCTCGCCTAGCCTTCCCTGTTCACGTTTTGGCTCCTCTATGGGCATTCCCCCCCACACACCAGGACACCTGCCAACCTGGGGACAACACGACTCCAAGCCTTATTTCAAGTGCTGGATGACATGCGTCATAGTGAACTTAATGAGCGTCAGCTGGCCGATGGTCTCAAGACTCTTGATTTGCATGCAGCAGCGGCAACTTTCTCGTGACGATATCGTACTTTAGTGAGCACCTCCGAAGAGTCACTTCTCGGGGGGAAAATGTGTAACGATTGTAATACCACGAGTTTCTTCAATAGCAACACAACTCACATGGAAATGGAATCACCTCTGTCAGGTCAGGGGTCAGTGAATCAAGTCTGCGCGCAGACCAAAAAAAAAAAGGTCAGATTCAGTGACCTCCGCCCGGACAACAAAATAACAGATTCTGACTCTTCTCGTTCAGGTTTGGATTCAGCACAGTGGTCGCGTCTGCAGCTGACCCCGACCTCCTGAATATGTGGTCAGTGTGCGGGAAAACGCCCGTGACCTGTTCACCCGGCCTGACCTGGACTAACACGCACACCTGAGAGAGGGGGAGACATTCAATTTAAACAATGTCTGTCTCTTTTTTAAACTTTTTTCTTATGAGTCCATGTAGATATTATGATTTTAGCATTTCATTAAAAAAAAAGTTGAAAATAACATGTTGAAGTTTACTGAATGCAAGTTGATTACATTTGAATAAAAATTTTGCCCGTTTTTTCGCACAAGTGTATTTGGGTTATCATCAGTTATTCAAACACACAAAGTAATCACAAAACGAAAAACGTCAACTTTTGCATCGTTTTTTTTACCTTGAAGACGGTACCGGCGTACTGTCCACCACAATTTCCATACCTGGTACATGAAATACACGCGGGGTTGGACCGCGAAGAGCGACACGCAACTCATGCAGAACCAGCGGCCGTACAGCGGGCCCCGAAAGCGCTGTGTCGCCGGACTTAGTGGAAGGCTGAGGCTGGGCCGGGCTTACAAGGACCAGCTGGGCGGGGCTTAAGGCATACAAGGCCCAGCTGGCCGCTACCTCCAATACAACAGAGGCGAGCACGCACTTCAGCCCCAAGTGTTCCTCAGTGGCTTGGGCGGACGGGGAGGGGGGGGGGGACTTTAGTTGTTCACAGCGCTCAGATTTCCCAGAATTGCCCCGCGCTTTTGAAACCCCGACACAATGCGGCTGAACTTGAGACTCGTCTCCGAGTGGGGATTTTTAACGTAGATCGAGACAACTGCGTCACCGTTGGCTGGAGAGGGCGGCGGCGGCGGCGGCGGCGGCGGGGGGGGCGGGGGGGGGCTTGACGCCGTGCCTTCACACTCCCGTTGTGCGTCACACCGCCAGGATGACGAACACACAAACAGGAACGCAAGCAGCGGCCAAACACGTTCATGTTAACCCAACTCATCCCACGTTAGCCTCCTTCCTTGACCAAACGGTGTCGTCGTACCCCCCCCCCCCCTCCTCACACACACACACTCTGGAGGCAGACCACGATGCTCTTCAGAGCAGAGGCAGCAACTCCTGTCCTCACGGACGATGGCCGTGTGTGTGTGTGTGTGTGTGTGTGTGTGTGCGCGTGGGGGAACACAAAACTATCCCATAATCCCATTCTCCCCCATCCACCCCCCGCCCCCCGAGTGGGCATAAGCTTCTGTAAAGCTTTGGGCTTTGGCGTCATCGATCAACTCTGAACCCGCCGGCCGTCCTGCGCTGGCCGGGTCCGTTTGCACAACCCAGAAGTTCTGTGTGGCAACAAGGTCGTTGGGGAGCCACACACACACACACACACACACACACACACACACACACACACACACACACACACACACACACACACACACACACACACACACACACACACACACACACACACACACACACACACACACACACACACACACACACACACAGAGAGTGAGCTTAAAGAAAAGGTCTCTTTCTACACGACTTTATCACTCTTGCACTTTCCAATGGCTTCACAAAGACACCCCCAGTGTAAGGGGGGGGGGGAGGCAATCAAGACGATGAAAAATGGTAAAAAATAAATAAATAAATAAAAAGCCAAGACGAACGGGAGGGGAAGACTTCCTAATAAAATCCACTGAGGACTTACGACGCGCACATGACAAATAAAATGCATTAAAAAAAAGTAACTGCGACGTTGCATCAATATAAAACGGGAAGCGAGTGCCAAAGCGATCCTGAAACCAAGCAACGCACAGCAAACAGTGATTTAAGGGGAGGTGTAGACACAGATTCTCAACGTCACATTCATCAAAATGACAAATAAACATGCAGCGATATCTCACCCCGAGTTTGGTGGCATGTTATATGGTGCCATATTAAGTGGGCTCTGATTGGTGGGAATTGATTGCACTGGAAAGGAGGTCGTGAAGGGAACTGCATCGGTTCCCGGCGTCAGGTGAGCGAACACCTCAAACACGCACGCGCCACCGAAAACGCACAGCCGGCGACAACATGGCCGCCTACAGGACACACTTCCAAGACGCAATCCGTTTCACTGCTTTACATCATAACACCCAGGCGCTGTTAACAGGCCATCGGGCCCACCGGAACCCCCCCTGCCACTCACCGACTGGACCGGTCCCGCCCTGGCCGGGCCCGCCGGTCGGCCCGGGGTCCGTGGGCGGCGGCGGCGGCGGTGGGCTCATCTTCACCCCCCAGGCGGCGGCGGCGTGGAACAGCAGCAGCGCGGTGACCCAGCGGTGGGCGTAGGCGTCCCAGTGGACGCCGTCGGCCATGCGGTGACGCAGGCTGAGGCGGAAGTGAAAGTGCAGGTCCAGGACGTCCAGGCCATGGGCCAGGGCCAGCTGGGCACAGCGGAGGTCGGCCTCCGGCGCCTGGGAGCGCGTGCGGCACTTCCACTGGTGACCGACCTGTGGGAGCCGGGCAAACTGAAACCACGTCAAAACTGAAACCATGTCAAAACTGAAACACCGTCAAGTCAACGCAACGCAACGCAGATGGTTCCCGTGCGGCTTTGTGAAGGTTCATCAACATCGACACACCGCCGTCGATGTAGCCTATGGTAGTAGCTGCGTGGAGCAAAACATAATTTTCCACGGCAGCAGGAGAACTGGAATGACACTGGATGGATGGATGGAATTTCTGCTGGCATTCTTTGCGTATTTCCCCGTGCTCAGGAAAGGGCCAATTATTTTCTAGTCTGTGAATCGCTTGGCGTCGGCGGTGATTGTGATGCTGCCGAGAAATATTCGAATACTAAAAGCATGTGCGCATCGACGCACGGCGCTGACAAATTGTAATTGCGTTTCATGCTTATGGATCGAGAGATGCCTTTTTGCCGTGATCAGTGCTTAGCTTCGTCGCGAGGCGTTTCTGTACACGCCACTGAATACATTGTCTCATCTACTGCATCGGCACTGAAAAATGAAAAAAAACCCAAACAACTCCTGCACTTGAGCGTCCTACTTCTTTGCAATGTCACAGCCTGCTGCCGACTATTTGCAGAGCGGCGCTGCTGAATTCTCCTTGCACCGGGCCGTAATTGCGCGTGAATGTCAGGTGGGCCCGGGGAAGGCCCGGGGCGCGCGGCGTGGACCCCCACCTCGGGGACGGGGGGCCCTCCCTTGCTCTCGTCGCCCAGCGGCAGGGTGAGGAGCCACACGCGGAGGCAGTCGTCGCTGGTGGCGGTCTTCAGCCCCTCGAAGAACCGACGGAGATTCTCGTGGTAACCGGGCAACCGGCTGCATCTGTGAACGCAGGAAGCCCCGGGGGTCACGTCATGGTAATCTGCGACCTCACGCTGGACGTGTCGTGACACGACGCGCCTGCCAGCCTGCCCGCCCGGCCCCCCTATCAGTTCAGACAGACTTCCAGCAGACCTGGCCGGGGCCAATCACAACCTTTTATCCAATAGGGGGCGGGTTTGTAGGCTGTACTGTACAGGAGCAGCACCCTATTAAGAGTGTTGTTGAGCCGTTTGCCACGTTCCCTTGCTCTGATTGGTTGGAGGTCTATCCAAATGCTTACACAGGGATTTTGCGATTCGCCCCTTGTAAATTGAACTGAGAGGTTGCAGACTAATATTCATTTTTGAATTGCTCTGTCGAGGTGAGGCTCGCATAATCATTAAAAAATATGCATAATGTTAATTGCATTTATTCAAATGGTTTTCTTTAACACCGGGCTCTTATGCAAGGGAACGTTCCACTTGAGGACGCGTGGGCTGTCAGGTCATTCGTAGAAGTAATAAAGCGTGGGACAAAAGGAACCAACGTCGACGGCATTTCTCAGAAAAAATATACAATTTTTCACTTTGAGGTGAGTTCACATCATTTGTAAAGCCAATGTACAGTCAGGATCGTACAGATTGTACAGTCATCCCTATGTCACCCCAGCTTCACAATAAGTACCACCATTGAAATTGGACAGCCTCCAATTTGCGTTAAAACGTACGGTGTGATACGGACTCTTAAGAAATGGCCCTTAAGACTACCGGAGTCCTTTCAACGCGGCCTTCAGTTAACTCTATCGGGCGCTGAGGACAACGGTAATAATATTAAGGCCGCGGGCGGCAGCTACTGCAAGCCTAGCAGATTGGATTTGTTTGTTTTGTCGTTTTTCTTCAAATACACCATTTATAACTAATGTATCCAACCCTCTCCTTTAGCCAGTCTGACAAAGCCAGGGTCATTACCACTGTCTTTACTTAAAATATGTGCATTGGTTAATAGTCACGTCCACTGTGTGGAAAGTTCAGAGAGAAGTTCAGGGATGCTGTTGTGAAAAAAAAAAAAGACAAAAGTTTACACTTTTTTAAAAGTCTCCCATCACCGTACGGTGGTTCGGTTCACGGTGGTCCTGGGACACACAAGACCACCATGAACCGTACCGGTGGGGCGCACGCACAGCAGAACAGTGTGTACGGTCGGACACCTGGAGACGTCCCCGACAGAGGAGTTGACGAAGACCAGGTCCGGCTTGAGGTCACCACCGCGGAGGTCTTCCAGGATGCTCTCCATGTAGGGCGAGTAGATGCGAGTCAGGAAGTAGAAGCGCACCAGGTGATGCTTGCTGCAGTACTGCCGCACCTCCCGGTAGCCGGCGCCGCCGTTGCTCATGGGTTCCTGCCCGCCACCTTCCACAAGGCAGTCGCGTTCAAACGAAGCCTCTCCCTTTTATTCAGCGGTTGGGTGTGTCACGGGGGGGGGGAAGATGAGATTAAATGACATGCTTTTTAGCACAGGCCTGACAGCCCGCATCGCCATTCTCCACACGCCTGCTCACAAACACTTTGCCCTGCGCTCCATAACAGCACTTAACGTTGTGGATATGATTTGGATTGCTATGTAATATATTGCTGGATAATGTTAAACAGGACAAGATGCAGTGATATTCTCGCCACAATCACAGCTCCTTTTTTTTTTTTTTTTTTTAAAGGGAGCTGTTTGATAGACATTGCTTAAATTATAATTTTTTTAAATTTGAGAAACCTTGCCAGGGTAATCTTGATTTTTCAACTATCCAACTGAAAAAAAAAATCCCAACCCTTCCTCTCAAGCCACTCCACGCCAAAAGTCATGACCGGAAGTTGACCGTGAGGGTCAATGAGTACATGGACGCAGTGCGCAGGCGCAGCCATCCAACCGCATGTTAAATTTTGGTTTGTCAAAGGACAAGTTTTAAATATATATTTTCATTCAATTTTATTTTTTTTAATAAAAAATAACCAATTGACATAAGATGTATATTGTGCTATCGAGGTTAACTTTTTTTTTTAAAAACAAATATGACAATAAAGCTTAAACAAACCGCCTACCCTTGCTTTATCCTCACAACGGGATAATGTCAAAATATGCAAAACGTCATTCAGTCCTACTATGGTCGGTAAGACACTTCACCTTGGTCATCAACTGAGGGGGAGTCAAGAAGATGTCCTGTTGAAGGAGTAGAACTAGGTCTTTGTACATACAGCGCTGTACTGAAACGAACAAAAAGGCAAAACGTTGCTTTTACTGTATTGTTCAAGTATATGCATGAGAATTAACGTGCAAACGATTGATGTCCTCACCCGAACCACCGAGAATCACCACAAACTTGTTGTGCAGCAGATGGCTAGCTTCATTTTGAGTCACAAATCTGACCATGGTTGGCAGCCTCTGGTTAAAAAAAATACTAACTCAGAAAAAACGTTTCACAAGATTAAGAAGGCTGTAAACCCAACGATTAAAAATGACCAACTTTAACACCCTTGTATTTTGCACAGTAAAGTTACCAAGGGCATGTTACATTCTTATAAAAACACCACTCGGCATGCCTGCTACCGAAAGAGATACATCAAAAAATACCCAGACTGCAGAAGAAGCGACATAGTGCGTGATTTGGGTACATAGTGGGCACCCACCGACCAATGGATGATTGGCTTTAAACAGCCGCAGCTGTTGGGATGCAGCCGGAAGTAGTGATGTTGCCGGAAGTGGTGATGCTGCCAGAAGTAGTGCGCGGAGTACGACGGCGGTGACGCAGAACACGCACTGTGCATTAATAAGGGCATTCAGCAATGCCTGTTTGGTTTCTTTTTAAGTTTAGCGGTCAATTAAATAAACTAGGGTTAGAGTAGGTGGGCAAAGTGGTCTTCATTTTAGCTGGAAATCTAAATTCAAGTTTTAATGTCATTTCTCAAAAATACATTTCAAGGTATCTCCAGTACGTTAACTGAAACTGATGCATTTAACAAATTGGCTGGAACCAAATATATATATTTTTTAAAAAGATGAGACAGAAAAAAAGCCTGAACCAAAAAAAAAAAACCCAAACATTGCAGGACTTTGTTTTCTGAATTTGAATTCTGTCAGCACTATTCCACTAGTTCACTCACAAATGAACATTCCAAATCTACCCTGGTTCCCTTTTAAGTCTGGAGGCTCAGGATTAGGAGGTGCCTATCTAATCCATGTGTTTGTGTGCCTGTGAAGCCGCTGGAGACTATTATTGTGATAAGGGCTATACAAATAAAACTTGAATGTGGATTTCGACTCTCATACTCTTGTGTCCTCATGGGTCCCCCTTATTTTCCTGCCGGTACCAACAAAGAGAAGCCACTCAACAGTAAACCTTCCATCTGCCAAATACAAGTGGGTATCAACATGGAGACATGACAACCTCGGTCTCTGAACACTGTCACAGTGTGCTCCTGAGAAGGGGGCACACACGCGCGCACACACACACACACACACACACATGCACACACACACACACACACACACACACACACACACACACACACACACACACACGCACACACACACACACACACACACACACACACACACACACACACATGCACACGCACACTCACATGCATACACACACACACACACACAGGTTTGCTTTTTCAACAGAGTATGATGGGCCTTGTTGTTTAAAATTATGGAATATGGATGAAGTCCCAAGGAGCGGGCTGTGTCTGTCGGCCATGTTGCACACGATGGAATATAAATAGGCCTACTGTACGACATACCTTATAGCAGAACAGCATTGTAGAGCAAAGTAACCTTTACAAATTGTTGTTGTGTGTGTGTCTCTCTCTTTCTCTCTC
>JAXIVH010000067.1:888887-891387 GCA_036785325.1 Urophycis tenuis
GGTCTCGGTTTCAGTGGGTTGATCGCCACGTCCCTGCCGGTTAGTGCGAGAGAAACTCCATCGGCAAAACTAAACTGAACTGGCGGAGACGGAGAATTAATGTTCTACGGGGGGGGACTACACACACACACACACACACACACACACACACACACACACACACACACACACACACACACACACACACACACACACACAAACACACGCGCGCGCGCACACACACACACACGCATGCATATGCCCTGATCATCCATAGCTCATAATACTACGCCTTTTATGGACATTGGTAAAAAGCAAGTCGCTCCAGGGGGCAAAGTTTCAGTGCTCAAATTACACACAAACCATCGCCTCAACATCCATTCGAATAACCCCCCCCCCCCCCCCCCCCCCCCAAAAAAAAAAAAAGCCAACAGCCCTCTGAAACTCCGCTTAACGGGCTATCGTTTAAAAGCGACCGCATCCAATCAACAACCGCCCCCAAGCCCCGAAAAAGGCACCCGCTTCGCGCAACTGTAGATCACAAAAGAAACGCAACTTTTCCACAAGGCGTGGGCATAAGCGTGCGGGGTTTTCCTTTTTTTTCTCCCTTCTTTCTTTACCTTGTTCTCCAAGGTCCCCGCTTGCCGGTCCAGGACACCGTGGAGCAGCAGAAAACACAGCGTAAAGAGGAAACGTCCACATGGCGTCGGCGAGATTTGGGCATTTTTCTGCCTGTGTTTACTGTACATCCCTGTGACCCCTCGGTACGCTCGCCCGTCCTGTCCTCCCCTTGGCTGGCTCTTCCGCCGACTCCTTCAGACTCGGCTTCGGCTCGTGTGATCGCGCTGTGAGAGAGAGAGAGAGAGAGAGAGAGAGAGAGAGAGAGAGAGAGAGAGAGAGAGAGAGAGAGAGGGAGAGAGAGAGAGAGATAGAAAGATCGGGGGCGCACGGAAAAACACGACATGGATGCGGATCGGGAGGGTGGGTGGCGCGTCACCAGCGCCACTGACTTTACTCGCGCAGCCGCGCCCCCCCCCCCCCACCCACTCTGTGTGACTTAAAGATGGTCCTAAAAGAACCTCCCCATACACACACACACACACACACACACACACCACACACACACACACACACACACACACACACACACACACACACACAGAGATATGTCGCTGTTATCCTACAACCAAATTGGTGATGGTGGGCCAGCGTATTTCTTTGGCAGCGTTGAAAAAAAAAAAGAATATATTATATTGCTAATACCTCCGCGTTTTGTATGATATAGGCACCTATATATCCCCATTATTTGAATTTCTGGTTATAGGGGTGACTTGAAGATAAGAATAGCCAGTTCTAGAGTAGTGGTTTCTCCTTTATCCAAGTGTATGGCATATATGAATTTTTACTTGCACCATTTGCATGAAGTCAGTTATTAAAATGAGACCGAAAATGAATAATGCATTTTAGGGTAGAATTTACAAAGTGGAATTTATTTCCAACTCTGTTGGAACTGTCTCGCCAGTGAATATTGAGATTATTGGATCCAAAGACAGAGAGGCAAAGAGCGTAACACAGCGTGAGCCAGGGTGATATCATTGTAGAAAATGAAAACATGTAAAGAAACAAGGATTTCCTTTCATAGTAGCTTCCCCCTTGGGCCATCGTGTACCATATTGATTCTACCTTTATTAGACCTAAGTTTGTATTCATTTATTCGTAAAATGTATCCCATCCAGCTAATTTTTATTGGCATTGCGTTTAACAAAAAAAATAACCATACAGACTACAGTAGATCAATAAGAGTGAATAAGACATTCGTTAATCGTTTGGTTGTGTCTGTTGCCATCCCATCCGCGGTAGATTAGAGACGCAGACACTTCCTTGCTGCTTTTAATGAGAGCAGGCTCACCATGTAGGTGGAAGAGGGGTTACTGGTCCTCCTACGCCTCCTCCATCTGTTCCCCCGTGTTCCACAGCCCCTGTTGTTCTGTGTTGGCAGAACCCCATCCATCCATGTTGAAATGACAACTAATGTATTCTGCACCCCCCCCCCCCCCCACCCAAAAAAAAAAATCCCATTTGCACTTAAAGTCTCTTTAATGGGGTTCAGGTTTCTCTGCAGGACGTGTCCACGCGGACCCCGCCGAGTCAAAGCCTGCTGTCGACTCGCCCCCGCGCTCCCGTCTTAGCGCACGCCGCTGCCCTCATTTCCAGTTCAGCTCCGCTCTTCCGGTCGCCTGAAGCCAGAGACCTTTCAAGGGGGGCTCCGCCTGGCCTGTGTCTGTCCCTGTTGCATTGTGGTTGAGCTGTGTGACGCCCCCCCCCCCACGTGGGGGTTCATCGACCACAATCTCCAGCCCTGTACCCCCCGCCCCCCCCGGGTCCGCCCGTCTGGCTCTCCCACACAGGGAACGTCTGGGAATGTCTCGGCAGCGAAGCGAGACGAGGGAAGAGCGGACACAGTGGTTGGGAGACGGCTCGCCTGGCCTGCACCTTTCGGGGGGTCAACGTTCATCATCGG
>JAXIVH010000067.1:896387-993887 GCA_036785325.1 Urophycis tenuis
GAGAGAGAGAGAGAGGGAGAGAGAGAGAGAGAGAGAGAATCCTTTATTTGGATTGCGTCTCAGGAGTAACTGTGCCAATTTAGAATGCACCCCTTTCGGCCAAAAATCATCTGCATAGCGGATAAGTTAATTAAGTGAGGGGTGGTGATAACAGGCCTTGTATTCTGCCTGTGAGGTACAGTAATTGCATTTCACATTTTTGCATTTATCAAAGAGCCACACTCGAAAGAGATAAGGCTCCTCAACACGGCACAGAGCCAACTTGGCACAATGGGACCCAACATAATACACGTTCAATTAAAAGCAGAGACACGAGTGCCGTAAGATCGGTGGCTGACTCCAGAGCGACTCAAAGGGTTAACTGGGGCTTGATAGCCGGGGGGCCCAAAGTTCAAGGGGTGCATACAAAGCATAACCAATTAAATGGCGGCATGCAATTTTGTCTCAATTACTCACAAAACAGGACAGTTGGGCGCTCTCTTTATCCATCAATCACTTGCTAGGAATAGAGCCAAAGTATGGGTAGGCACTCTGAAACCAACAATCATTTACTCAAAATAAATAACGTTTTTTTTTTCCGTCATTTTATACTTTTTTTATCCTTGCTCAACAAGCCACACAAACTCAATTGCGGCTGTGGACTTTGCAAATGATTGTAAAATGGTGGCTAGTTTATGTGTAATGGATACAAACATGTGGATAGTCCACTCTCCTGGCCCTAGTATTCAGTTTAACAGCTTAACAGTTTAAAAGGCAGGCCTATCCCAGGTTGTATGCAACTTGCAATGCACATATACATCAGTGGTGGTGGGTTCAGAAATAAAGCACCCACGTTGCCATGAAGGCCTTCTCTTCAGGACGCACGTGTATAGGGGGGTCAGGGGGGTTGCATCAAGGTGGTCCACCCCAGCCGGTGACCTGGCGAGGAGGCAGGGTGACATCACACCACGTGTTGCGCCGCTCGGAAATTACACTTTTATTTTCATGTTCTTGTTGCACTGTCTATAATGTATTAGTTAATTAACGGGCGACACTTCCGCGTTTAAATCAGACAGGAAAAAAAACAATTTTCTGGGAGTCGATTTAGTGGATGGCCTACAGGCGTGCGTGTGTTGATCGTTAAGAACGCGTGAGGATGACGTGCGGGGCGGGACCTATATCCTCTCCAGTCGGAACGGAAGCCGCAGCTTTACGTTCAATTACCTACACGGTTGGAATCCAATTTGAGTGAAATTGACAAAAGAGCTCGGAGCATTCCCCTTCTTGTGTAAATGTTAATGCCGTGGGTTAAAGCCAGGCGGGAGACGGGCATTACGTTGCCTTTGATTTACTTTCAAATCATATTCAATGTGCAATGGTGCCGTAGGTGGTGGTCTACTCGGTATTTGGTTTTCCAATAAGAGCCATGCCAAATGTGAACGCGGCATCACAATAAATCAAACAGTATAATTCTGATCATTAAGCCCATAAAATCAGCACCTATATATATATAATGCTGGGATATAAATGGCCCGTGTAATTATATAACCTATATGGGACAACAATAACGCTTCGATGTACTAGGCTACTCCAAATGTGTTGCATCAAGTGTAAAAACTAATGGGACCCGTGAGTCTCCGACTCTGAGAGCATTACAGAGGGCTGCACACCATCATTCCATAAACACAGATGCTGATCCAAGACACACACACCAATATCATTAACAGCATTACATAGCGACACACGCTCAGACTCAAATCTGGCTACTCGGTGAGGGGTTTATGCGTGTTTTTGCCATGGCCTTTGAGGACACTCAGCGCTTCTCAGGCACATTTTCCCTCTCAATACATCTGGTGAAGACTCCCCATTTAGAAAAATGAAGTTTTAGCTACACCTAGTGGTACTATCATGACATGTTCATACGGGCGTTGCAAATCGTTCGGATTTTTCGCATATCTCATAAAATAATAACCTTTTAGAACCAATAACACTGTGGTATTAACATATGAATAATGAATAAAAACAAATATATACTTAAGAAACACTTAGTGACACGCGGAGTTGCCATGAGGTTCAAAGTTCACGCACAGTGCGCATGCGCCGTACATCACGGTGCCACTCAGACATAGCAGACATTACACATTGAACCAGTTCAAGTTTTGCCTTTAGTAATGCGGCGTTAACTTAACGTATTACAGTTTTTAACTCTAGAAGGACACTAGAGTCAGTGGGGGTCCGGCGTGACAGGATGACAGCCAACGAGGATCAAGAGGTATGGTGGTGATGCGTGGGGCTAGCCAGCTAACTCATCGCTAACTACTTGTCATTATAATAGTGCAGTCTGTGTATTTGTGTTTTGGTGCCCTACACGGACTGTCTCATGTGGCAACCACGCCAGAAATGTGCATCCTAAAGGGATTTTATAAATGTGTCAAAACACATGTACCTCCCCAAACGGGTGAGCGGACTTTACCAGTTGTTTTACTGTGTTTTTAGATGGAGTTGGAGGCTCTGCGCTCCATCTACGAGGGGGATGAGTGTTTCAAGGAGATCAGCCCGGTGTCCTTTCAGTACAGGGTGAGTGGGACACTGGTCGAGTCAATGACGTGCCACGGGATTTAAATCACATCGCCCCGCTTTCGCGATACGAGTGACGTTTGCTTCACCGCAGGTGGGAGAACTTGATGACACCAAAGCATTCATCCTTGATTTCTCGTGGCCAGAGGAGTACCCCGAATCCGCCCCTCAGATATCCTTAGATGCCTTTTTTAATAACAGACTGTGAGTACCAAGCGGTCGACATTTGTCAAATGAAAACCACAACGGTTGATAGATGGAGACCGAGTTTCACAAACTGACACAGATTCCCACCCACTGGTTGCATATTGAGACCAAACTGTCCCTCTCCCCTCCCCCACTCCACCTCCCAGTTCCTCACAGACGAAGCAGAACATCGTCTCCAAGGTGGAGGAGCAAGTGGAGGCCAACCTGGGCGCGGCCATGATGTACACCCTGTTTGAGTGGGCCAAGGAGAACCAGGAGAGCCTCATGGAGGACCATCGGCCGGTCACGGCTGTGGTCAGTGTGGCCTCGCTCCTGTTTGTGGTCTCGGGTGTTTTGAGGTCCCATGAGTCTGAAACGTTCCACCAATCAGACCGGAACTGGGGTGAACAAACTGGGGCGCAGCGCAGAGAAACGCCCTCAGACACATGCGTATATTCCACACAGAATTCAGGTGTAAAACGTTCTCGCTGAGCATTCATTTGACCAGACGCCTGCTAGTTCTATGCATGGGGCCCCTGGCCAATCCAAAGTTGGATGTCCCGGTTGTTAGGAAAAATATTATCTAGCAATGGTACGGTTAGGTTGATCTGACGTTCTGAAGAAGGACATAGTGAAGATTGTATTCCTCTTGGCGACTTTAAGTCTGGCTCTCTGGAACTTGGAGACATAACATAAAGTGATTAAAGGATACACCTACGTCATGTCAAATCTGCTTAGTAACATGTAATCTTTATACATTATAAGCCAATCAGAATGGGACACTCCTGTCATGCTGTTCCGATTTGGGACTTGTATATAATACACTGTGTCTCCGGGAGCAGGCAGAAGAAACTGAGGAAGATTCACGCACAAATCTCTTGCTCGATGAAATCCTCTGCTTCTCCTCTTAGGCCTACGAGACCAATAAACAACTTCAGCTTAAACTATCTAGAGTTCCTGGCACTTCTTGTTCTTCGGCATCAACAACAATCTCCTCACTATCACCGGTATCTCGATATGGTAGTAGTAATAACTAACTAACTATTATTTGGAGAGGCAGAATGACCAGCTAGAAACATTAACTTTTCATCGCAAAGGTCACAGACAATGACACAAGACTCCAGAAGATCACTAATGTCTCATGCACAATAAGGGTATATTCTTCCACATCAGCACTTGCATCTGTTAAAAACACCCATCTTCTTTACGGATGCAGATCTCCAATAGTGACTTGACGGGCAACACCGAAGGCAAGAAGAAGGAGAAAAAAGAACAGCTCACCAAATCCCAAAAAAGGAGGATAACTTGTCGAACAGGTGTGAATGAAACGCACTTCGTTCTCAGCTCAAGAGCCTAGGGCCATGTCGCTTCCAGCCGCCATCAGAGGTGATGGCGGGGCATTGGCGACAGACCAGGGAGTTTAACTGTCATTTATGGGTTGTTTTTTTTCAGATAACAAAGGCGATCTGCCCCGAGGCTGGGACTGGGTCGACGTTATCAAGGTGTGTGTGAGCCGTTTTTTTCTTTTGTCTTTCCCCCTATTCACCGCTGGATAGCGCAGGTTGTCAAAATTTGCCGTTTTTGTTTTCTGGGCGGCAGTAGCTTAGTAGGAAGAGAAGAAGAGCGTTTAGCAGACGCTTTTGTCCAAAGCGACTTACAATCAGTACATTTGTGGGGTTCGACGTGTGGGCAGTTGGGAGGTGGGGATCGAACCGCCAACCCTCCGGGTGGTGGACGACCCCGCTCTACCCACTGCTGCCCCTAGAGCGGGTCGACCACTAACCAGAGGGTTGGCGGTTCGATCCCCGCCTCCAACTGTCCACGTGGCGACGTGTCCTTGAGGAAGACACTGAACCCCACAAATGTACTGATTTGTAAGTCGCTTTGGACAAAAGCTTCTGCTCAACGCCCCTTTATTTATTTAATATTTTCTAACCTGTCCATATTTTGTGTGTCATTCCCCTCCACATGTGCGCTCCGGCTGACTCATCTTCCAGCACGTGAGTAAATGCTTTTTTCCGGACATTTCCACACCAATAATACTACAACACTCATAACGAAAAAACAATGTCTGACTCACTTCTTTGCTTCTCGCCGTTTGATCGTTTTTTAGCTGAGCAAGACCGGAGGGATGAACGACTAGGGGAGCACCGTGGACCCGGGGAGCGGGCTGGCCCCGGGGGGGGGGGGGGGGCGGGGTCTCACAGGACGGGCTGCACTGAGACACCTGCTGTGCCACGCCCGGTACCACCGGCACCACCACCCCAGAAGCTGCTGTTCAACCACGACCAGTGTCGACGCGAAACGCCGCCGCCGCCGCCACAAAGGTTAAAAAGTTACAAAAATTTAAAAAACACACACGCCGGTGTTGGCGCTTGTCAGGACCGGTCGGCGTGCCGCGAGGTCCGGGCGTCGGCGCGGACATTTAGGAATCGTTTGTTGAGGAAAAGAGGGGGTTTTAGATTCACAAAGAAACCCCCCTTGTGCTTTTGCTCTTCTTCTCGACTATCGTTTTATTTTGAGGTTTGATGTCGCTTTTGGCAGGGAGGGGGGGGGGGGGGGGACAGAGTATAGTAATAAGAATGGATGAATGAGCCATCGGGTTGTCTCATGGGAGACGACTAGATGTTTACCACTGCCGTCGCCTGTCCTGTGATGCTTCCACGCGGTCCTCCCAGTGGCCAGAATCACGACGTCGGAACACAGGAACGTATTCTGGCTGCAGCGACCCCCGCTGGCGCGAGAGGAAGCATACCATGTTTTACATGATATTTATAACTTTATTGATTTGACCGGCGTGTCGTTCCCCTTTACGGTTGACATTTTTATGGAAAATAAAAAAAAATACAGACTTTTGTCTCATGACTTGAAATTCTTTGTTGGTAAACCATTGGCTTTGTGCATCCAATGCATGCTATTAAACACTGTTATGGTAAATGGGGTTTCAATGCAAAGTCGCAGTTTGTTGCCAGGTTTCTCAAGCCATCAGATATGAATAGTACTATGGGATAAAAAATAATATTTCTCAATGTATTAGTATTTGCTAATCGTTATTGCTGTTGTAAGAATAGGTAGATAGCCTAATGAATCCCACCCATCTGTATCCACTGACAAGCACCACTGGGCTAAGCTTTAAGTTTAGACAAACCTGTGAGTTGGGTTGTCGCCTCAGAGCTCCGCCCATCGTCTCTGTCCCATGTTCCAAGGTACGCTCGGACAGGGAGCGTAGTCTCAACTATATACCGCACCATGGGGAGCCGCTGCGGGAACGGAACGCACAAACATAAGAAAAAGGTAAATAAGCCGAGTCTGAGTACAAGCGTTGACATTTCGAAAATTAAAAGTTAATGATTTTGCTGATAGACTGCAGAATTTGAAAGTCCTCAGTAATCGATGGATCTAAGCGAAACTTTATATAACGTAATGTCCTAGCAATATAGTGTGTGTCTGTGAAAATCAATACAATTATCCTAGTTAAAAAAAAAAACACAACAGCATAGACGGACATTTGTTGTCATTGTCTTGCAGGAGGACAAAAAAGCAATAGGCCTACGATTACCAGCTATTCCTCATGGTCCCACTTCGCTATGCCAGGTGAAGGTGTGCGTGCGTGCGTGCGTGCGTGTGACCACTAAATACCCCCGCCATCGATCCCCACTAATTGCTAACACAAGGCCTTCTCATCACCTATGAAACACCTAGGCGGCCTCAGACACGCAGACCGTATCCCAACGACTGCATCAGTTCTTCTCCTCCAACTGCCTCGCAGACTTTGGTCCGCTGGACAAGACCATCAGGACCGCGAACAAGGTGAGAGCCGAATGACCGCGAGGCATCGACGAGCCCTCCCGTGAGCCAGACGTGTTTACGGCAGTGTCTCGTTGTTTATTTAGTCTGTGTTGCAGTGGACCAAGCGGGGTACCGGTGTCTACAAACTGAGCAAAGAGACAGAGCGCTTCATCGAGGATCGCCTCAGAGTAAGAACTCCCAGACCCAAACACAAGTTGCAATTTGAAAACATCCAATGTCAATGTTGCGGTGTTAGATAATTAATTGTGCATTATATAATCTGTGAATAAATTAATTAGTCTTGTATGTGTATGCATAGGGGGGTACAAAGCCATGACATGCCGTTGTCATAACAACGTATCAAGGTCTTTTCAGGCCCCTAGATACACGCTGCTGTACAACACACGGAGCAGACTTCACGGCCTAATCCTTGATTCCCCCCCTCCCATTGTCTTAACGCGCAGCGGCGCCTCGGACACAATAATCCCCTCTCGTCTTACACCGACGCCGCCGTGCTGGAGATGCTCGGCACCGCGCCGGCTCCATTTTACAAGGTGAGGTCACGGGATGGGGGGGTGACCCCCCGAGCGTGCACTGGTCAGGTCACCGCGGAAACAGTGTCAGTAATCATGCCCCGACAACGCCTTGGCGACGCAACGGGAGCCGGGGAAAAAAACGTACACGAGGAGCCGCGACACAACCGGCGCAGAGATGGGATGTCTCCGCACGGCCGCCTTCTGAATACGTAGCCATGAAGAAGTTTTTAAAGAAAAGTACTGCAGTAGTCATCTAAAAGTCAGTTTAATAAACTCAGTCACGGAATTATTCAGGGTTGTAGCCCCCCCCCCCCCCTACACGCACGCACGCAAACACGCACGCACACGCGCACACACACACACACACACACACACACACACACACACACACACACACACACACACACACACACACACACACACACACACACACTCAGTAATAGCTGAGAGGTGCCTATTCCATTTATTATGAATTCCATTAAAACAATAGGCATTGTGTCTAACCTTCAGCACCTTTAATAGCCATCACAGAATCACAGTCGGAGGAGGACAGGCCAATTCCCTGACTTTAAGGGTTAGCCCTTAGCAACTAGTCCTACTCCTACTTAACAGGCCTCCACCAACACCCATCTCTCCCGCTCTTTTATGGTGTCCCCCGCCCCCACAACACAAGACCCCCATCGCCATGCGGTCCCCGACAGAGCCACAGGACCAGCGTGGCTCCCCTGAGGTCCTCGTCCAAAGCATGGCGCCGCTGGGCCACGAGGACGGCGAGGAGGAGGAGGAGGCGGAGCCCGGCGGTGGCGCCGGCACCACGACGTCTTGCGAGAGCGGCGCCCGGCCGTCGGGGGGCTCCGACGCCAGCCCCGAGGGCGACGTGGCGGAGGGATGCCTGTTGTTGCCGCGGAGACCGAGGCAAGCGGGCCGGGACCCCTCCGCGGGAGGTCAGAGGAGGTCTCGTAGGAAGGGGCCGCCGCCGCCGCCATTTCGTGGCGAGGAGCGGCGGTTTATGGTCTACATATGCGGCGGGTACGAAGGTGAGGGGGGGGAAGCGCTGAAGGTGTTGGTTCGAGGCCCGCAGGCTCTCAGACAACGTCATCACCCAAAGAGCCTTTACGAAAAAAAACATCCGATTTAACATCAGATGTCAGAAGAAGTTGATTTCATTATATTTTCTGTACATTACTGTACAAGCAATCATGGACAGCTCTGAGAAAGAAAAAAGAAAAAAAAGAAATATGTACCTATATTATTCCAATAGTCAAGCTACTTGAGGAGTTATTGGAATTGGAATTGAGATCAGAGACCAATGCTTCCGGTTTAAGACTGTTCAATGCGTGTGTGTGTGTGTGTGTGTGTGTGTGTGTGATTTGTAGACACCGTGGCGGAGAGGAACGCCCTGATGGAGGACGTTTACCCCGCCCTCTACCGCCACTGCAAAGGGCGGGGCTACGACTTCAGGATGGTGGACCTGCGACAGGGGGTGGGAAGCCCCGCGGCCAACCGCCATGACACCGCCCAGCTCCACGTGGAGACCATCAGGCGGTGCCAGGAGACCCCGGGGCCAAACTTTGTGGTGAGAGCACTCAAACATGTCCCGGGCGACAGAATACACTCACTCTGTCAAGCCTCACAGAGCCCCGAGGGGGGCTGTGTGGATGAGGGAGACCCTGCCCAGCTCAGTGGAAAGCACAGGCAGGGACTTTTACTTTGGTAACCTGGAGGTAAACACTCACACACTGTGTGTGTGTGTCTATGAGTCTCTGCTCTATGTACCTCTGAATCCCGCTTGGGGCTAGCTCGGGTTGTTTTCTCTGATAGCCAACATTTGAGTGCATGTTTTTGTTTGTGTGTAAGTAAGGGTTCAGTGCGCTTAAGGTCAGGCTATGAGTCAGGGTTTGGCGAGTTAAGGTTACCAAGATTGCTGCAATGAGATATGCGGCGGAAATCTACCTGAGACCAAGCAGGCGCCGCAACACAACACAAACACAACACAACACCGGCTTGGAGACACAACCCCACCCGACGGCATCCACCCCAAAAACAAAAAAAAACAACACACGCGATGTAAAACACCCCGTGGGGGGGTGGGGGGGGAAACCGCGGAAGCGCGCGACCTCACCGACCGGCACCGCCCTCTGACCCCCCCCCGCCCCCGGAGCTCAGCTGTTCCTGGGCCAGAAGCACGAGGTCCGGAGCGCCCCGGCCACCGTGTCCTGCCGGGACTTCCGGGCGCTGGTGGAGGTGATGGAGCGGGACCTGCAGCGGGCCTCCCTGCGGAGGCTCTCCACCCGGCACGGGTCCAAGGCGCCGGGTGGGGGTCCGGCGGGGGAGTCGGCGCTCCTGAGCTTCGGCGAGCAGACCGCCAGCTCCTGCGTCCTGCTGAGCGCCGAGGCCTCCCAGAGCTCTATCGGGGGGCCGGAGGAGGACCCCGCGGCCAGCGGCGCCGGCGCCCTGGAGCGGAGCTGGGGCGACCTGGACAAAGACCTGGGTCTGGTCCGCGCCTGGTACCGGCTGGACGAGAACAGCGTCCCGGCCGTGTATCGCCTGCTTCCCATCAGGTGATGACCAGCGGGGGAGGGGGTGGATGGAGTTTGTTTCCCTGTTTCCCCCCGGCGGGGACGCTTCCTGTGTTTATTTTATGTGGTCGCACGGTCACTATTTTTGCGTGACATTACACCTTAATACAGTTTGTGTTTTGACATTTTCGTGCATTTATCTTCCGACCCCACTGCTTAGAATGAGAAATAAATGGGTTGACGGGAATTTATAATGTGCTGTTAGTTGATTTGAATGTTTTTGACCGTATTTGCATTTCCATTATCGCTGACCTTTTTAAAGACCAACTCAAAAAACCAACTAAACAACCACAACAGCTCCGCAACAGCACCGCCTGTAGTGAAAACCAAGCCACTGCAACTCGCCCTTACAGGCAGAGCCAATCAGGCTCCGTTACCTAGCGCTGCCATCCCAGCGTCCAGCGGCTAACTAGCCAACGCCTTCTTTCGGTGGGCCGTCGATTCTGCTCGATTTTAACAGCACCCATCACCCGGACATCCTGAGCCAGGACGGGGAGCGCAGGAGGCTGGCCATGAAGGACTGGGGTGCCACGTGCCAGCGGCTGTGTTGGGTGCTGCAGCGGAGCGGGACGGAGGCCCTGGGAGAGGAGGGGGTGGCGCCGCTGCTCAAGACAGGTGGGGGGGGGGGGGCACCGCGAGAGTTTACGCCCTTCCCGTGATGTAAACCCACGCGCACTTCCAAAACGCGAGTGACGTCGGCCATTTTTTTTTTGGTGTAGTTCTGGACTGGGAAACGGAGGAGGGACTCCGTTCCCTCGGCGACCTTTGCCCCCCCGAGGACCACTGCCACTGCTACAAGAGGGTGATCCCGGACCTGTGCTACAACCTGAAGAGCGAGCACGCCGCCCGCTACGTGGACACGCTGAAGGGACGGCCGCAAGTCAACACGGCGCTTGCTGAGGCGCATCAGAAATTCATGGGCCGTGTTCATGATAAGGTATAGCGATGTAGTGTATTTAACTCCTGGCCAATATGCCCTAGAGCAGTGGTTCTCAACTGGTGGGTCGCGGATCCGTTTTATAGCCACTGTTTGCTTTTCTTTGTCTTGTCTCATCTTTCACATGCACGCCTGCCACTCTTTTGTCCTGTGTCGCGCCATCAAAGCTGCGCCACACCAACATCTACGAACGGGACGTGGGCTGGGGCCGCCGTGGCCTGGACCCTCAACAGAACCGGTCCCACCGGTTCTACACGGAGCGCATCTGCTCCCACTTCAAGCGGACGGCGCTCAGCTCCCTCGACAAGTACGCCACCGCCGGTCCGGGGACGAGACGCCCGTTTTGTGTTTCCACAGACGCGCCGTCGCAGGGACAGGCACTGGTGTCCTGCAGGGCACCCGTTATGGGCCCCACTGTTTTCATGTAACGTTGGCTACCGGCTAGCAGACTGTTGAAGCCGTCACACATCGACCATGGACCCGGGACCATGAAAGGAGCAGACCCATAATGAGTGTACAGTACAATGTACAGTGTTGTAAAGTGTTGAGCTGTATGGTGCCTGTGTTGGTCCTACGATGAGGCCTCTGTGAAAAGGGTCTATTCTGAAACGTGTGTCACCGCAAAGAGTTTGAGGTGAACCGCCTGTTAAAGGATTCTGCTTGAAAACACTAAATTGTGAAAACACAGTTTTATTCACCAGTTGGAAGAGAGAAACTGTTCATTTCATTTCCAACAAATGTCAGTGTTCAAATTGTCCAAGTCCAAACTAAAATACCCAAACTAAACATTCACATGCTGCCTTTTGGAAGAAATTAAATATCTCCTCCAGAAGGCAAAATTGAACTCAAAACCTCAGCAAAGAAGTAAAGAAAAGGAAAAGGCTCTGTGCACACAGGGCGTCTAAGTAATAAAAGAAACGAGCAATCCACACAGTGAGAGGCAGAAGAAAAAGCGTCCAAACAGGTTAACTCACCAGGTCAGGAGAGGAGATGTTCTACCAGGCTTGACTCCACCCTGCGGTCCGTAGTGATGGCAAGTCAATACAATTCACACCTGACCATCGATTGCTCCCTGGGAGACACAACTCCACCACATGCACAAGTTGTGTTCATTGTGGTGACCTGGAAGTAGAGGGGCTGGCAAAAACCACTACCTGCTCTTTCACTTCCTGCTCGCTTCCCTCCACTTGGAGTGCCCTGTTAGCTCCGCCCCCAGCTCTTCCCAGAGTCACGTGACTTTATTTGTGACAAGCGGAAACAATAAACCACACCTGTCAAATGACATAAGGTTAACCTGGCAAGGAATCGTAATGTCAACCCTTTCACCACCACGTTTGGATGAAATATCCATGCGGCGGAGGTCTCAGGATACCACTCTCATGATCTCTACCCCTTCAGGGTGATGGGGGTGAGCAAGGACCAGGAGTCCGTTGACATCCTCAGGAAGAAGGAGCAGAAAAGCCGTCTCTGGGAGGAGGTCCAGTACCACAGGGACCACAGGGAAGCACTGTAAGTGGATGGCGTCGTGATGATGAGTCACCGTTAAAATACATGACATGTTCTAACTCTTAACGTTGAACCTGACCCCCCCCCCCTCAGGGCCAGGAAGTGCCTGTTGAGGGCCGACTTCCTGTCTGAGGTGCAGAGTGCCGCGGAGGCCCCGGGCTGCGGGCCCCTCCTGCTGCTGGGGGCCCCCGGCTGGGGGAAGAGCTCCCTCCTGGCGCGGGCGTCCCAGCAGCTCAGCGCGTGCCTGCCCGGGTGAGGCCCTCCATTGGCGTCCGTCAGGGTTAGGCACTGTGAACGTGCATGTGGTCAATAAAGTTTTTTGGGTTTTTGTTACAAAAAATAGAAAAAAAATCTACTGTGCTGTGCTGTGCTTATATTATTTTTTTAAACAAATCATTAAAAAAAATATATTATATATATATACTGTATATATATATATATAAATTGCATTTCTCTCTTATTGTTTTGTTTTTAGTCTTTTTGAAATTATAACAGACAGCATTTTTTTTAAATCTTTTTCTTTTCTATTACTGTGCTGTACTTTTTGCTGTGACACCCTCATTTCCCGTCTTGCAAATTATTATCATATCATAATTTGCATCTGTATACCCATAGATATACAGTACTGTACAGTATATTCAAATGAAGGGTGCGCTCATCAAATGGCCCCTGAACACCCCTAACCCTCTGAACGTGGGTTCCTGGGCCTCAGAGCCAGAGAGGCGACGTGCTTCATCGGCCTCACGGAGGAAAGCAGGAACGTCCGCCTGGTCCTGCAGAGTCTGTGTGTCCAGATGGCTCAGGCCTGCGCACCCCATCGCCCACTGTCCACGGTACCACAGTGTTCGTCGTCTTCACTAACACAGCGTGCTATCGCCTTTAGAGCAGTAGTTCTCAACTGGTCTGGCTTCAGGACCCACCATCACCCCTTAATGACAAGCCGCGACCCAAATCAAGGAATCTTTTCAACTTCTCAAATTTATCTAACATAACATAACACTTCAGTAACTGTACTATTAAACTATTTCAGGCAATAAAAAAACAGACTGCACTCCGCTGCATAAAAAATCCTTCAAAATAAAAGCACAGGATTTTTTTCAGTGGGTCATTGCAGACCCACTGAAATCGGGTCTGCAATGACCCACCAGTTGAGAACCACTGCTTTAGAAAATAAAAATGTTGTACGACATTGAACGTAACGGGGAATATCCCAACATCTGAGCTCACAGCTCATAGATATATTGGAGGTACATACAGATTTCACTTCCTCATTACACCACCTGGGCTTCACCCACACCTCCCCCTCCCCCCCCCTGCAGGGGCTGCCCCAGCTCAGCAACGAGTTCCGCTCCCTGCTGGGCCGTGCCGGCGCCGCGGGCTCGGCCGCCGGGCCCTGGGTCGTGCTGCTGGACGGCCTGGACGAGCTGTCGGGGGAGGGGTCTGCGGACCTGTCCTGGCTGGAGGGGCCCCTCCCCCCCCACGTCCACCTCCTGCTGTCCGCCGGCCCCGACTCGGCCGGCGCCGCGGCCCTGCAGGTCGGCCGGAGAGGTCACATGACCGCACCGTGATCACATGACTATACGAATGCATGATGATGATGAATGACGAATAATATCAACATTAGTAGAATTGATAATCATCATCATAACAATAATGTCAATATTAGGTGAATATAGCATAACATCATCAATGGTTAACAATGGTCTCTCTCTCTCTCAGAAGTCCCCCCACACCACCACGCTGTCCATCCCGTCTCTCGGCCCCCCGGACATCGAGGCGGGCCTGGAGCGCGGGTTGCGCGCGTGCGGGCGCCGTCTCCGCGGCGACCAGCGGAAGCTGCTGCTGGAGGCGTGCGCGGGCTGCCCCTGTCCTCTGTACCTGGAGGCCGCGCTCTGGGAGAGCCGCCTCTGGACCTCCGGCTGCGGCGTGCCACAGGGCGGCCTGGCGGGTCCCCTGGAGGGCCTCTACCTGGGCCTGCTGGGCCGGCTGGAGAGGGAACACGGGCAGCACCTGGTGAGGCGCGCGGCCACGCTGCTCACCGTCTCGCGGGGCGGCTGTACGGAAGAGGTGATTCATATGGACATAAACCTGTCAATACGAGTGGAGAAATGTAAACGTTATCGTGCTTTTTATTCAGAAAAAAACTTGTGCCGGCTCCCGTAACGGCTGTAGCGTACTGAGGATGGCTCATGACAAATTTAATTTGAATAGACACACAACAGTTTGGTCTTTTGGGTGTCAAATTAATGTTATACCATGAGAAAACATCTTGATTGCACAGGAGACCTGGGTCTCTCTCTGACCACAATGGAAATGTACAAAACTATACACTTTCTGTCATGTAGAAGGAATGAATCCGGATTTGCAGTATTATTATTATAAATATCATGATTACTCTGATGTCACCAGGAGTTACTGGACCTCTTGGCCAAAGACGGGAAGGTGGTCCAGGAGACGGCCTGGTGCCGTTCCTCCGCCTGGAGCTCCTCCGGGGTGCCGTACGTCCTGTGGGCCCGGCTGAGGCGAGACCTGGGCCCCCACCTCCGCGAGGCGAGGACGGACGGCACCTGGGTCTACCGCTGGAGCCACACGGCGCTGGGCGCCGCGTGCGCCCGCCGCTACCTCAAGACGGAGAATTCCCGCAAGGCCGCGCACGCAGACTACGCCGAATACTTCGCGGAGACGTCGGCGCGCGCCGCCACGTTCCAGCCGCTGGCGTGGCGCCGGGGGGCGGGGAGCGGCGAGGGGGCGGACGCTGGTGGTGGCGAGGGCGGGGCCGGGGGCGGGGCCGAGAGCTGCGTCTTCAACCTGAGGAAGCTCCACGGGCTGCCGTACCACCTGGTCCACTCGGGACAGATCCTGCCCTTCATGAGGGAGTGCGTCTTCCGCTACGAGTTCCTGCTGCACAAGGCACAGGGCCTGTCGGTCCTCGACCTGGAGGACGACCTGAGGAACGCCGTGCTGCCGGACAAGTGAGTCCACGGGGCGTGGGGGGGGGGGGGGGGGGGGGGCGGACCGCGGCTGTTACCCGCCGGTCCCTACAGCACAGATTTACATGGTGTCATTTCTCAGTCAAGCAATCGATTGAGATCAGACTAAAGGAATCAAACACTGATTGGTAAAGACAGGCTTTTAAATAAAAAGCAATCCACTTAGAAACTCGGTAAACACCACGTGTCGTGGTTAAGTGATTGAAGAGACGGAATGGAGGATCCACTCGTTCAGAGTGGACTCTCCATCCCTAGAGTCTCGGTCTGTCCCGCCTTTTAAATGCGTCTCCAACACAGACTGACGCAGCGCGTGTTTGTCGAACCCCAGGGAGATCGTGGACGTGGAGGTCTTGGCCGGCGCCCTCGCGCTGTCCCGGGCCGTGTTGGAGGACGACCCGCGTCAACTGGCCTCCCAGATCATGGGCCGCCTGGGACAGATTCTGGCCGAGGACCGACCGGTGGCCCCAGGTACCACAGGACTTTGATGGGACTCTTCTCATTGTCATCGTATCTCACAAACCCCCCCCAGTGTGAAGATGCTGTTTTCTGTTTTGGGTGTTTCCCCAGGTGACCCACTGAAGTTCAGCTACCTCCACACCCTGCTGGGCCAGTGTGCCCAATCCGCCCTGCCGGTCCTGGTGCCCGCCAACACCTGCCTGCTGCCCCCCGGTGGGCTCGCGCACCACCTGCTGGCAGGTAGGCCCCCCGACCGCTGCCGTCGGACGTGGGTTTGAGGCAGCGGAAGCCCAGGAAGTGTGCAACAGTTCAACGCTGCGCTCGGCACGGCCGTTGGCTCGTAGTTCTGCAACAGCTCTCGCCTCTCGTCCGTGTCGATGATAAAAAAGTGGAATAAAAGGGGGAAATACTGATTCTGGCGAAAGCGAATCCCAATCCATGGATTCCGTCCAGGCTTTGTTCAACCCCCAAAAAAATTTGGAGGAATCAGCGGCCGGGGTAATCGCATCAGGCTCCAAAATGGACACCTACCCAGCAGCCAATGGCAGATAGATTTGACCATTTGGCAGGGAAGAAATATCTGGCTTACGTTTTAAAACAATTGCTTGGCCGGTAGATCTTTCAGCCTTGGCAGGTGAAAAGACATTCTGCAGGCTAATTTTGGACCCTGGGTAGGATGAATGCAATTGGTATTCTGGACTGGGATGGATATGTCAACCCTGTAGTAACCACAGCATCCCCCCCCCCTGGCAGGCCACTCTTCCCCCATCACTGCCCTGGGGGGCGGGCTGAGGGGGCCTGTGGCGGTCTCCAGCGAGGCCGACGGAAGGATCCACCTGTGGGACCTGGAGAAGAGGGGCGTAGTCAGGACCCTGGGGGCCGAGGCCGCCGACCACCTGACCCTGGGGATGGACGACAGCATGCTGGTGGTCTGCATGGGACAGAGCCTGCAGGTTCGGCCATTTTGGTTTATGTTGTGTTCTTAAAGGTGAGAGAGAGAGAGCAGGAAAGAGTGTGATGAGAGCAAGGTTTTTGAAACAACATCGTGAAGACTCCCCTCCCTCTCCCTGCTTCCTGCCTCCTTGGTGTCTCAGACAGTGAGAATTGTTACATTTCACTGAACAATTCTCACTGAACCCATCAGGGAAGAGATGACATGGTTGGTTAGATATGAGCCAGGCGCTGCCCCGAAATCTTAATCGTCTCACACAGACGCAGGCCAACTTGAAACAGATATTCTCACTGCGCATCTCTCTCTCTTTTATCTAATAATGTCATCTAATTATAACTAATTATTCACACATAATGGTTTGCCGACAGCCTCTTTAATGGAGTCGAAGGGGTAGTGTGTTTAGCTGTAACAAAAGGTTTCAAACACTAAGTGAAACGGCAATTAAACTGCTGCAACGCAGGTGAATGCAACAGATGTGAGCCCACCGAGTCGCCGTTTGGAGGGCATGTCAAATGACAATCACCGATCAATTTGTGATAACGGGTTGCGATAACGTAGGTTATCCACACACACTCTCATGCCATCGCACGCCACTGTCTCCCGTGGCGCTCCAGGTGAGAGAAATAGCAACTGGACGGCTGGTGTACTCCGAAGACGACTCGGTGGACGTTCCCATGGTGACCACCACGTGCGACGGCCAGCTGCTCGTGGCCTTCTACGACGGCAGCCGCCTCATCAAGGTTCAGTACCACTACCAACCCGCTCCCAGTGCCACCGCGGACCGCCGTGCCGTTAGCGGCGGCGGCGGCGCGGAGGCTGGCCCTGGCTCTGTGCTCCGTGATGACCAATGTGTGTGTGTGTGTGTGTGTGTGTGTCGCCCCTGTGTGTGTGTGTATGCTCAGGTGTTTGACCTGGCCGCCTCGTGCTCCCTGCTGCGCTGCGTCCACATGGAGCTGGAGGCCCGCGCCATTCACAAGGACCGCTCCGTTGTCCTGTCCAGCAACTCCTTCAGGGACTACGTCCTCTTTGCCTGCAGGTCAGGACCAAACCCGTTCCCATGTTCTTTAATACAACGAATGGCTACATTTTCTTAACATTGAGCTGGCTTACAGTGTGAGCACTAGAAAGCCCCCCCCCACCCCCCCACAAACCACACAGAGACACACACACACACACACACACACAGAGATCACTCCCTGTGTGTGTGTGTACAAAACGGGGCCTCGGTCAAGCTTGTAACGGAGCTGATCCACAGGTCCAATATTTACATTATCGGAGTGACAAGTTTTCCCCCGACTGACCTTGTCCTTAAGCTACACCAGGCGCATCCAACACAGTCATCCATTATTAAGACCGGCCGGCTCCTCAGGTGCCCGCAGCGTAACCCTGCACCCATGGGTGATTTGTTCCGGGTGATGTCTTTTACGGGTGTCGTGGGGGGGCGGTGGCCAGCCACGTCAACGCGTGTTTACATCTGATATCCGCCGTGCAGGCTGTATTTAAGGAGGACCACTGCGCGACACAAGCCCACTTTGAGCCTGAGTGGGTGTTCTGTGTGACGCCTCGAGCCACGTCAGACTGTCACCGCACCACCGGCGCCGTCTCCACGGGAACACCGGCGACATTGTAGAAACATTCTGCTACAATGTCGACGAAGTTGGAGTGAAGCAAAGCAAAGCCCGACGTTAGCCCAAGCTTATCGATGCACGTCCATGTTGGAAATCTTGTGTCCTGACTAGAGGATGGATACCCGACCCGAGCCCGACGGGACCCGACAGGCCGGGTTGGGTTCGGACAAATATTTAGTTATAATAATGATGCTCGGGTTCGGGTCGGGCTCTGTCACATCTGCGCAATTTGACATTTTTTATTTACCCGCGCGATGATAACGCGCGCATGTTGCGCTCATCTGTTTGTTGACATTTCCAAATGCCTTGCAGCTGCTTAATAAAGGCGGGGCTTTCATAAACACAGACGTAAATGAAAAATGCTTGACGCCTGTCGGGCTCGGGTCGGGTTCGGTTACAGTTCTGTCGGACGCGGGCCGGGCTGGGACAGAAATTTTCGACCCCTTCCGCACTCTAATCCCTCCATGAGGCCAGATTCCTTAGCGTTGCCTCCCATCTCCTGAGTTTGTAACATGTGGTGTCAAAGCCAACGTCGAAGGGGGCAAAGGGGGAGCGTTCTTCTTCCGTTCTCTCTGACGGAGCGATAGGGTGGGTTTCAAAGGAACCGGCGCTGAAATGATATCCAAGCAGTGGAGAGGTGTTGATATCAAGCCTGCCTTCGGGTCACTGGGATGGGTCAGAACACAAGCAGGTGAAACAGGTCGCCGTGCACTGGCTCACCTCTTAAGCAATTATGACTTCAATAACGTCTCTTATGAATAATATCAAGTAAATATCTTTAAACCAGGCCCATAGTGTTACAACACAATACAGTACAACTGTAAATACTATAAATACTATAAATACCAACACATCCTATGCTCCATCTTTTCATTTATTATTTATAAGCATTACATATTGGGTTCCATCTTTTCATTTATTATTTATCAGTAAGTTAATAGAAGTCATATATTATTTATATTATGTATAATTATCGTTGTTTTACAGTTTGTTATTGTTGCCAATAATATGTTTATCTAAATAATGTAGATTATCGTGGGCCTATAATGGAATACTATTGGTGTTTAGTCCTAGCCTCCCTTATCTCCCTCTCTCTCTCTCTGTGTCTCTGTGTCTCTCTCTCTCTCTCCCCCTCAGATCAGGGAGTGAGGCGGCGCTGCTCAGTGCCAGGGAGGGCACGGTGGCCGGCGTTCTCTCCGCGCAGCACGCTGCTGCCTCCATCCAGGCCGTGGACATGACCTCGCAGTACCTGCTGCTGTTCTGCCGGTACTGCAGCCCACACGGCCCTCCACATGCATTAGGAGTGCTGACCGGGCCGGAACTTTCTGTCCGAGCCCGGCCCGCGTCCGACAGAACGGCCACTGAACCCGACCCGGACAGGGTTCAAGCTTTTTATGTTCGAACCCGACCCGAGCTAGACAGGCATCAAGCATTATATGTTCGAGCCCGACCCGAGCCCGACAGGCGTCAAGCTTTTTTCATACTAATGACACATTTACGTCTGTGTTTATGAAAGCCTGCCTTTATTAAGCAACTGCAAGGCATTTGGAAATGTCAACAAACAAGATGAGCTCAACATGCGCGGGTTAACGCGCGGGTAAATGAAAAACGTCAAATCGCGCAGATGTGACTGAGCCCGACCCGAACCCGAGCATCATTTCTCAATATTTGTCCGAACCCCGACCCGAGCCCGATGGGACCCAACAGGCCCTGACGGGCCGGGTCTGGGTATGCATCCTCTAGTCAGGATGCAAGATTTCCAACATGGACGTGCATCGATTAGCTTGGGCTAATGTCGGGCTTTGCTTTGCTTCACTACAACTTCGTCGACATTGAAGCAGAATGTTCTACAATCCATCCATCTACTATGCATCTTGTCTGCTGCGGCTCTCGGGGTCTCAGACAACACGCTCCCCCTCTCCCGTCAGGTACCCGTACAAGGCGGACGGCGAGATCGTCCACATCGAGCTGTTCAGCGCCACGACCTTCCTGTTCCTGCGCTCCATCATGGGCTGCGGCCAGGACCGCGTGGCCCGGGTGACGGTGACGCGGACGGGCTCGCACGCCGTGGCCTTCTGCCCGTCAGACCGCGCCGGCCTCACCGACGTGGTGACCTGGAACCTGGAGACCGAGGACCACAAGCACGTGGTCCGCGCCGTGGGGCTGCTCGCCGCCGGTCAGTCCACGGTGGAGACAGACAGACAGACAGACAGACAGACAGACATACTTTAATAATCCCTGAGGGAAATTGTATTTGTTACAATAAAAGAAAAAGAAAAGAAAAGAAACTCTACGTACAGTAGAGTGTTAGAAATATAAATATATAAACCTATGTAACAATATACAAAAAAATATACAAATATACATAAATGTACATACATCTAGGCATACAGTATAGAAGTAAATAGCATACACAAAGATGCAGCATGTAAGTGTAATGTAAGATGTAGAATGTAAGCGGAGATTGTGAATGACCAGTTATGCAGTGACTACTAAGATGCGCGGGAGATGAGATAGAGAGGCAGCGGATGTGCTGTTGTTTCATCCGCAACCACGTCACCAAACGCATCGTCTGTCCTCCGCCATCTATCTGCACCGACGTTTTGTTGAGCAATTGTCAAAGCCGCACCCGCAACCCGCCATCCTCCAGTTGTTTTTAGGTCTGTAGGCGATGCGAGGCGCAGCTGACGCCAGGCTAGAAAGTTATCACCTGTTCTTGAAAGGATATAGGTAACAATATTTAACAATGTGTATATATTTTTAATTTAATTGGTTAAACCGCCACCCGCCCGAATTTAATGAAAATAGTGAGAGTCCAACTGCCAACCGTGCATCTCTAGTCCACGGGTCACTACTGACTTGGATTGTAGTGTTTCAGCAATTGAAAATGCTTGAAACTTGTTCTGGTGAATTTCTTACTGTATTAACAGCAATGAAATGTTTCACCGTCTTATGACAAATGTCCTCTTTGTAAGCCGCTTTGGATAAAAGCGTCTGCGAAACGTAAATGTTTCTGTGTCCGTCGTGTCGGGTGACCTGACCCCTGACCCCTGACCTCCCCCCCCCCGAACCCAAAGGACTGTGCGGTGACCTGCGCCACTGCGTGGGCTTCTGCGCGGGCGAGCGGCACCTGAGGCTGTGGGACGTCTCGTCCAGGATCAACGACCAGAGCCTCACCTACAACGTCCACCGGCCCCCCAGCGACGGCACGCGCGCCGTGGCGCCCGCGTCCCCCAGGTGGGCCCCCCCCCCCGGAGAGAGAGCGCGGACTCCTCCTCTCCTCGTTTGGACCGACTTCCTTCGTTCCTTTATTCTTCTTCTTCGCTGTTTGCGCAGCAGCATCACGTCGCACGCCTCCAACTGGGAAATGTTTGACGGCTTCCAGGTCCCGCCCCCCCCCGCCCCCGCCCCTGCGAGGTGCGGCGTGACCCGCGTTCGTCGCGCGCTCTCAACTCCATCCCGCCGTCCAAATATTTGTTCTCCTCGTCATAATCGCGTTCTTCTCGCTCAGGGGGTGGGGGGGGGGACTGCTAACGTGCCTGCGGGGGCTCACAGGAAGTACGAGATAACTTGGTTGAGAAGTGTGGTTGCAGCAGACCAGAACGCGGCTAGAATATCTATAAGAATGACCCATAAGCCCTCTCTATAAGCCCACGTTTGGGGGGCTCCCTACTAGCAGTCTGCAGCCACAATAACAAAGCCAATCACAGCAGAACACGGGTATAAAATGTTGGGTGCAGTGGATCACTGCAGGCTTAAGCACAGACAGGCTTAAGCTTGTTTGGTACAGCCCTTGGTCGCTCTCGGGTCACACTCAGGTTATTGTGTGTCTGTGTCTGGTCGGAGCGGATACACACGTGTGCATGGACACGGACACGACTGGCAGGAATGAGGAAAAGAGGAGGGCGCTCCCTTCCACAAAAACACACCAACCGCCCATCACTGCGAGCCAAACCGAGACGAGACGAGACAGGACCACGGTGCCAACGTAAACGCCTTTGTCTCACGCACTCGGCCCGTAACATCCGGCTGCGTACGGTAGACCATCACAGTGCGTTCCAAGGGGGCAAAGGGTGCATTTAGCAGACGCTTTTGTCCAAAGCGACTTACAATCAGTACATTGGTGAGAGTTCGACATGTGGACAGTCAGAGGAGGAGGAGGTGGGGGGGATCACGGGGATCGAACCGCCGACCCTACGGTTAGCGGACGACCCGCTCTGTCCACCCGCTCTATACCCACTGAGCTACTGCCACCGCCTTCACCTACCGCGGCGATGCCGGGGGGTGTGTCTGATGGGGGGGTCGGGGGTGTTAGGAAAAATATTATCTAGCAATGGTACGGTTAGGTTGATCTAACGTTCTGAAGAAGGACATAGTGAAGATTGTATTCCTCTTGGCGACTTTAAGTCTGGCTCTCTGGAACTTGGAGACATAACATAAAGTGATTGAAGGATACACCTACGTCATGTCAAATCTGTTTAGTAACATGTAATCTTTATACATTATAAGCCAATCAGAATGGGACACTCCTGTCATGCTGTTCCGATTTGGGACTTGTATTTAATACACTGTGTCTCCGGGAGCAGGAAAAGCAACTGAGGAAGATTCACGCACAAATCTCTTGCTCGATGAAATCCCCTGCTTCTCCTCGTAGGCCTACGAGACCAATAAACAACTTCAGCTTAAACTATCTAGAGTTCCTGGCACTTCTTGTTCTTCGGCATCAACAACAATCTCCTCACTATCAGGGTCTCTCTCTGCCGGCAGGTACGCGGTGTGCCACTCCACCAGGGCGGGGGGCGTGTCCGTGTGGAACCTGGCGCGGCGGCGCCACGCGGGCCGGCCTGTGCGCGTGGAGCGCGGGCTCTGTGGGCCCGCCGACGTGGCGCTGAGCCACGGCCTCCGGCTCTACATCCTGACGGACCGCGGCGCGGCCCGCTCCGCGGACACGCCCACGCCCGTGTTCCAGGTCAGCGCCCGTCCTCCCCCCCCCTCCCCCATCCCCGTCCTCCAGTGGCGCCGTGTCCTGTTTGTGTTTGAGATTGAATTCATCCTCCCTCTCTCGTCAGAAAGCGAGACGAGGGCTTGTGCAAATGTTTTACCTCCGCAGAGGGTAGGTGGTAATCCCCCCCCCCCCCCCCCCCCCCTACCCCCACCCACCCCCAAAAGAATCATGTTTTTCTGCTCGTTTTGGGTCTCCAGAAGTGTGCCGGTGAATATTTCTGCTTTGTTTCTTGACTCAAGTGTGTAAAGTCGGGGGGGCGGCGGGCGGAGAGTCAATTGTGAATCACGATGGATTTTCTACCTCCAGCTTCAAACGCTCCTTCCTGAGTGCCTGTTTCCTATTGGCCACGCGCTCTTACCGGAGCGAGTGTGGCGTGCGTCCTGCTACATGTCTCAGGGGGTCGACTCGACCTTTGACCCTCACGCCGCTGTCCCCTTGGGTGACACCGGACACGTCCCCCCAGGTGACATGTTTTTTTGGTGATTTGGTGTGTTTTTTTGGTGCGTTTCCCCCCCCCCCCCCCCCCCAGACACTTTTGGTCTACGACCTGGTGAAGAGGAGCTACCTGAGGAGGAAGACGGGCCTCTACGTGGTCCCTTGTCTGCAGCAGGAGTACAGCCTCCTGGAGGAGGGGCGCCTGCTCCTCGGCCTGTCGGAGACCAGGTGGGAAGCGTGTGGGATACCTGGGAACACACACACACACACACACACACACACAGGCATGCACACACACACACACACGCACCACACGCACGCACGCACACAGACGCACACACACACACACACACACACACACACACAGGCATGCACACACACACACACACACACACACACACACGCACACACACACACGCGCACACGCGCACGCATGCACACACACACACACACACACAGACACACACAAACAGGCACACGCACGCATGCACACACACACACACACACACACACACACAGGCACACGCACGCATGCACACACACGCACACGCACGCACGCGCACACGCACACATGCACGCACGTGCACACACACGCACACACTTGAGCTTGCAGGGAATAAAGTAGATTTATAGCAGGTAGAAGCAAAGAACAACTTTTCTTTTAGCTCTGTAATTGTTCTCTGATTATTGCCATTGATTCTGATCGGCTAAACTAAAAAAACAGGGCGGTCACTTACCCTTGTGTTGGTGGGAGGTGACATCATCAGCAGGCACCCCAACTTCACTACAGTCACTACAGCAGCGTGTCGATCGCTAGCCTCTCTACTACGACCCGAGGGGGGGGGGGGGTAGGGGGTGTTGTTCAGGAGGCTGGCGTGCTCCTTTTTGCAGGGACCACCTGATCCTGTGGGACCTGGAGTCGGGCTACATCCAGGAGCGCATCAAACCCTCGCGCAAGGAGTCCCTGCTGGCCGGCGGCGTCCCGGGAGAGCAGCAGCCGCCCACGGCGGCGGCCACCAGAGAGAAAACAAGTTAGTGTGTGACCACAAAAAGGGGCCACCGCCGTGCGTCGGCCGTGAGTGAGGTTGTTGTTGGCCTGCCTCCTCCGCGTGGAACCATTTTGATTTTAGGTTCGCTTCCGGCTCATTTCTGACCTTATCGGGAACATCTCTTTTTTTTTTCGGTCTGACTCCACCGACAACCCGAGGCTCTGAGATACAAGGGGGGTCCGCAAGGACGTAATAGGTCCGCAAGGGCTGAGTTATGCTTAAGTTATGCTTCCGCGTTGACGCAACGCTGGGGGGCTTACGGACCCTTTACGTCCTTGCGGACCCCCCCCCCCCCCCCCCCCTTGCGTCCACGGCAAGGGCCTGACACCTGCACCTCCCAAAAATCCTAGACGTGCGTCGAGGCGACGCAACACCAACGCAGCGGCATTGGCTGTGATCGGTCCGCTAACTGCATCCGCTGGAGACTGGAGTGCAAAGTTACAAAGTTACAAAGAGCAAGTTACAAGTTACAAAGAGCGACTAAAGTATTTCACGTCTCTTTCTTCCTCGGCCGCCCTTCTCGGTCCAGTGATGCCGTGGGACCTCCGCACGGAGAGCCGCTCCTCCAGGGGCCGGCGGCTGCAGAGGGAGGCGCAGCGGGAGAAGGAGGAGCAGCGGCGGGTCGACAGGGAGAAGTACAACGCCATCGAGCAGTACCTCCTCAGCGGAGACACACAGGTGTCCGTGGTTGTTGGTTCCGGCCCCCTTTTGTTCTCCGGAAGGCTTTCGGGGGCTCAGCTCACGATTCTGGGGGAGCTGAAGGTTTATAGTCGTATTTGATGCGACGCTACGGCGGGTAAAAGGCAAAGAGGGCTACATCAATTATTAAAACGATGTTTATCTTTCCCTCTCCCCTGTCCCCTCTTCCCCATCTCAATTTAATAGACTCGGTCTCTCTGGGATTTTAGTCATGCGATTAACAATTGAACATCTGGTTTCGTATCCACATTGAAATCGTCAGTATTTTTTTTTTTAATCAGTATTAATTTCGCGCCATCGCACAACCTGTGCAGGTGGTGGTGTGTTCCTACTTCGCCCACCACCTCAACGTCTTCGCCGTGGGCTCCCAGGAGCACGTCCACACCCTGGAGGACCGGACGTCCCAGCTGAGCCTCCGCACGGCGGCGCTCACGCACGCCGGCGGCTTCCTGGCGCTGAGCAACTACAGCCAGACCCAGCGCACCCCCTACGTCACGCTGTGGGACCTGCGGAGGGGCACAGTGAGCTGTTTTTCTGGTGACCGATCGAGCGGCCCCGGCCTGTCAATTCTGGCGGCACAACACTGACACCTAGTGGCCAATAATGCGTATATTGTTTTGTTTTTTGTTTTTTTTCCTTCAGGTGAGAAAGCGGCTGAGGAACGAGCCGGGCGTGTGCTGCGTGGCGATCACGGACAACGCCAGCAGGGTCGCCTTCGGTGTCGCAGAAACTAACAAGTAAAGTACTTCTCGGGGACCGGCGAGCGCATTACTTTCCACCACGAGTTTTTTTTGGCGAGTGTTTTGGGAGAATTAAAGCACCGTGTGTCCGTCCGTCTGCAGGCTGAAGGTGTGGGACCCGTTCGGGAGAAAACACAAGAGCATCTCTGGCTACTTGGAGCTGAAGTTCAGCGCGTCGAGTCGGCTTTTTATGACGGAGGGCGGAGCCAAAGCGTTCCTGCTCTCAGGTGAGAAAATGGGGAACGGAAATTGAGGTTTGCTTCGTGGGCGTTTCAATAAGGTTCAATAGCAATAACCATAACAACTACTCAGTAACTTCAAAATAGAGGGTTTAATTTTTATGTTGTCCCTTATGTTGCACAAATTAAGCACCTCATTTTTTTTCATTATTGACTGTATATGTTGTCCTCAGCCTCACTTGAAAGGATAGTATACAGTATGTGAAACTATGAATAAAATACACAGTAGAATATAAGGACTATCCATTGTGCTTGACTTGTATTGACTTGTACCATGTGGACATTCAATCAACCATTTAAAATGATAATTGACCTTTTTTCCCCCCACCCATCCAGACAAGATAAGCCTGTGGGACCTGGACAGCGGGAGTGTGCTGTCCGTGTTCTCACCCGACGCCCGCGTCCTGTGTGCCACGCCCTCAGGGGGCGGGCTGCTGCTGGGCCTCAGCCACAGCCCCGCCCTCATCCACCTCAGGCTGACGTCCCCGGCCGTCGCCGCGGCAACCAGAGAGGCCCCAGAGGGCGATCTGTTCGGGGAGTCCAGCAGCAGTGAAGACGAGGCGCCATAAACGTGAAAGGGGGGGGGGGGGGCAAACGCACCCGATCACAGGACGAAAAACGGAAAACGGGTGGTTTTGGAAACACGCGGCACAACATTGTCGGAGTAGCGTGAGCGCAGGCGTGGACGCACGGGGCACTTTAGAGCTCGATGGTGGCCAAACGGCCCGGCGCAAGACAAGATGGACGCCGAGGCAGGTCAAAGTGTTGAACGCGTTTCCGTGGTGATCAGGGAAGCAACAGCCGGGCCTCACTTTTAGGGCCTTGCGAGTTATATTTTGACTTGTATATTATTTATAGTAGATTTTTTTTTTTTCAATCTTGAGCTGTGCATCTGTGACAAACAATTTCTCTCAAGACTAATAAAGTGCCCTGGGTCTGAATGACAGGGAATACCACATGCACTCGTTTAAACGTGGGAGACGTTGGTGTCAAATGGTGTGGCGATGCCCAGCCATTGGCAGGGCGAACCGACAACACTCACTGTGTTGAGCTATGGCTTGGCCCGGTGACTGCTGTGCTGAATGAGTGAAACAAGGCAGTAGACAGCAGAGCGCTGTGATTCTGTTCAAAGGGGATGTGCGGACAGATTGGCAGCAGGCTCGCCTCTCTGAGATTTGGTGATTGCTTTTTTCTCTACACATAAAATACACCGTGCCAATTCTCTTTGTAGCATTTCCAGTTTGAGATTACCGGGCCTCATTATTCACAGCAGGGTCAAATGTGTCATTTGTGCACTCAAGATATTATGTAAATAGTGTAGTGGAATTAGTAAATAGTAGTAGTGAATAGTAATGAAGACATTTCTAACAATGGGTTTTAAGGATTGTTTACCCTTTTATGCCAGGTGGTTATGATTATGATTAATCTATTGACTATTATTAGCCTATAGTGGGGAAAGAAAAAGTCAACAGGTTGGTCATTAGTCTGTGTAACTTTGTTTTAATGTGCTTATTTTTGTATATATCGTTATGGTGTATACAAAAAAAGGTAAAATCAAGGGAGTGCTTAACAATACGAACGATGTCCAGAACACAGGTGAAGCCCTCCTCCAGTGTCTTTGCGCAGGCGCCTCGAAACGCGTTGCCAGGGAAACGCCGGTGTCCCCCGGAAGCTCGCGGCGCTCCTCGCTCCCCTTGGGGAGGGTCCAGAGACATTCAAAGGGTTTAACGTTTAAATCGGGAATGAACGTTCACAAGTCCCAATAAAAATAACGCATTAAAGACATTAAAAAAGGCAACGCTTCGTATTAAACTAGAAGTGTTATCTACGAGAACCGCGAACCGAGGAAGGACACCTCCGTTTACTTTGTCCCTTCACATGAAAAACAAAAGAACGGTTCAGAGGACAATACGAATAAAAACAAAATGGTGAGTAAATGGCTGCCCCTGGCTGAGGAAATGTCCGAACAACAACAACATGACTGTTCTGCTGACTATCAAAACCCAAGTCATAGCCAGCAGGGATGACAGTCATGTAACAGTACAACACTAACTAACAAGTCCTTGATGTAGAGGGGGGAAATAAGCACCAGTACTTAAGAGTCTCCGACGGTTTTCTCCCAGAGTCGAGTGTTCCCATTACGCACATTCACAGCGAAGGTAGAAAGGGTACACTGAACAGTGAGCGTCCTTAGTCACTACCTCGACCGGCGATCCTTTCTGTTCTTGTCCAGGCTTTTGTCCATTGTCTTTTCGCTGTCCCCCCGACACTTGGGACAGTACCACTTGCCCTTGGGCTTGTATGTGAGCCCCACGCAGGAGAAGTGGAACCACTCGATGGGACACTGCTCGTTGTCGCAGCCGATCATCTCGCCGTAGGACACCTGCTCGCACAGGCAGTAGGTCGGCTCGTTGGGGTCGATGGCGAAATCCACGGGCGATGCGTCGCGCTCCTGCTTGGCCTTGCGCTTCTTCTTCTTGGCCGACTTGGACTTCTTCTCGCGGGGCTGCGAGGCCGGCGGCTCCTCCGCCGGGTCGTCCGCCAGCGAGCCGTTGGCCGACGTGTGGCACGAGTCCCGGCTCTCGCTGTTGCGCTGGCGCCGGGGCCGGCGGGCCGACGATCGCTCGGGCGGCCCCGGCGCCTCCTGGGGGGGCCCGGAGCGCCTCTCGGCCGCGGGGGCCCGCTCCGACTCGGCGGGCTCCTGGAGGCACCGGGAGTGGCTGTCCATCTGCCGCGAGCGGTTCTCCACCAGCTCCGTCATCTGGGTCACCACGTGGATCTTCTCGTCGCCCAGCTCCTGGCTGGCGATGAGTGCCCGCTGCAGCTGGACCTGGAGGCGCTTGCGTTGCACGGCATCCTGCTCGCCCTTGTAGCGCTCAAACACGTCATCGACCTCTTTCAGCACCTCTGCAAAAAGACATGTGGTTGCGCAAACGTTTTAAAATAAACACATCATTTGAAAAGGAAACTTTCCAATCGCATGCATAAACATTGCCTAGCAACATAAACGGTGATGATATAATAGAACAGTGGCAATTGGACCGTCTCTCTTTCCGTGCGTAAGATATTTATGGGGTTCTTGTTCACATAAGCAGTTCAAATGCAGGCTGCAAGAAGCCAGCCGTCAGGTGCAAGCGGCTGTAAACTCAGGAAGGATGAACGGCTTCTCTTCCGCATTGATGGGCGGAGCCTACGTTTCCAGGAAGTGACGACAAACAAATGTTCACGGGATTGCCTCAAAGAAAAGAATAATCCGTTTGTGCTGTCGATACTCGACGTAGTTGAAATGAGAATTAAGCCTGCCAAATAAGACGAAGTACACATACGCACGCACAACTATGTATAAATGTCACAGCTACCCGTACAAACGAGTCGGGCGCATGCAAAACGGACTACAAATGTCCTGGTTTCGACAACAGGCGTCTATGCACTGGGATGAACGCCCTCCGTCAACACAATTCAAACACTAAATAAAAACGGGATGCCGTACATGCAAAACAGAATCACAATTTCAGCACGCAACGATATAGCTTCGAGTGGTTAAACTTTGAAGGGCATAACGCTGCGTATTTATATTCTGGAAAAACGATAACAACGCGAAAACAAATGGCTGTGGTGGACTGTCGCGGTCTGGACAAGTTGCGATGCGGTCCTGACTATTTGGTGGTGGTCCTTCAGCCTGCACAATCCCCTATTTTTTATCAGATAAAGTCAGTCGAAGCAGGAGGCGATGGGGTTTGCAAAAAATGGCACACAAGCCTGGCGCGTCCCACAGCATTTCTGCACACCGAGTTACAACACGATGATAACTTAACGCATCGACACACAAGCGTGGTCGTTGGTGGATCAGGTACATGTCTTACCTTGATACTTTGAGTCTATTTCGCGTAACAGGGAAACATTTCTTTGTATGTCCAGTGGCAGGGACTCCACACATTCCAGGTAATCCTCCACATAGTTGATCAATTGTTGGGATTTCTCCGCATTTGGATAGTGGTGGCCTAACATCGTTCCAACGATGCATAGAGGCACTGGATTTATATGTCAAGGAATCGCACAAATGTGATGTTAAACGCTGTGCTTGTCGACTTTCGTGCTTACTGGGCAGTTCCAAGCAGCAGTTCACTTCAAACAAAACTGACGCCACTGCGCATGAGCAAACGTGTTCCTTTTATGGTAATGCACCGTTGTTGCCTGTTGTATCGTACAGTGGGCGTGGCCCCTGGCTTCCGCGCGTTCGGATTGGCTTTCAGATTTCCCGGGAAAATAACCACAGAACATATCAGACAGTCAACAGTACAATGAATGAAACTGATTTAATAAAATAACATACCGAATAAGCTAAATCAACTGCAAATGTATTATTTTATTGATGGCATATCAAGGCCCACATACAAACGCATTTGGATTTATATAGTATTTGCATTTGTGTTAGAATGTATTTGTATTCAAATGCTTTTCAGAACGAGATAAGCCTTTTTATACAATGTGTTTGTGAGCTAAAACGTGGTGTTTGATGTTACAAAACGAATATCTTCTATTGTTTCGCGTTGAATCATGGCCGAAACCACCATTTGCTCATTTAGATCCAGAAGATTCAATCGATATTGTTGAAATCGCATTTCCACTGTACAAACAGCTCAAAAGGGGCATGCACGTCCATGTGTATACAAGTGACGACAACTCTCTCATGCAATATTCAAACAATCTCCAGGGAAGCTATGCGACGGGTGTCCACATGAACCCCGATATGATATACGTATATTGTGTCTGGAGCTTGTACTGCCTCTTCTTTTTCTCACTCATTTCGGTGTAGTTGAGCACCCCTAAAAAGATCCTAAAGTTATCCCAGAGCTAACTCTGCGATGGTTTATCTGAATTACACCAAACTCGTCGTGGGTGCATGTAATGACCCGCACTCTACTGCACTGAAACGATGTTACTATAGTAGTAAAGGGGAGGGGACGCTTCTCAACTTCGATTGTCCTCTCTGTATAAGCTATGCTATGTTCAGCACAGCCACAAACAGGACCTTTATTATGAAACACACTTGAACCGGATATGATCAGACGAGTCATAACTTTTTATATACAGTCTATGGTCATAACTGTAACGAGTATGCAGTATGCAGTGCATGAGGAATACATGTACCCGCACTCCATTGCAGACATTACTTGGTGGTATTTCTATAGAAAATTTGCAGTCTTTTCTAGTCTTTACTCAAAAATGTATGTTTAATCAAACCGAATTGTACACATTGGTATTAGCCTAGCCAATGTTTCTGTTCTGATGCGGGGGTCGTCATGATAGTATTAACCATTCATGGTTTCATGTGGTTTTCCACCCTCAAAAGACAGAAAATGCGATGTACTGCATTTACTATAAAGGGGCTGCATTTTCGAGGGTGGTTGAGAAGTAAACCCAACAGTTGTTAATGTGAGGGTGTGTGTCGTAGCACGATTGTGTGGTCTGGCCCTATGGTCTGGCCCCTCACAAAATCAGTCAGGGTTATGGCTGTGCTGGCTCTCCTCTCCCTTGTGTCTCCTGTGTTCCCCTCGCTCTGTCTCCCTCTGACGGTGTGTCTTGTGATCGTCGCGGCAGGCCATTGACATCTCCCGGGCCCCTGATGCGAATAACGCATTCCTATTCACCTGTTCCAATCCGCATACCTGCCATCCATCTCCAGCCAATCAACTCTGCAGAACATCTACCCCGGTTCTCCTCCCGATCATCGCCAGATCGGTCTTTCGATTTCTATGATTCTACGATTCCTTTGAATTGTGTATTGTGTATTGTGCGTTTGCCTTGTTCAGTTTCAGGAGTTTATTCTCAGTCCCCTTCTCCCCAATAGTAAACCCCTGCTGATTCACACCACCACCACCATTGTCTGTGTCTGCGTTTGGGTCCGCTTTTCAGATCGTAACTAAACGGCTTTTGTAATTTTCTCTTAGATTATTTATATATACTGTAACCCATCCTTTTATAGTATTTTTTTTAAAGGGAAATACTTTTGGCAATACCTACTTTATATTAAATAGAAGCCGACATTGCAACAGCAGTTCATTCACCCCCTTAGACACACAGCGAACACCTATCCATCCACATTGACTAATAGGTTCTTATGTTGGTAAGCCACCATTTAGACCGCATTATAAAAGGTTTAACAGATCTATGTTGAGGTCGTCGTGGTCTGAACCGTATTTATTTCGCATCTTTCATCAAATCCACTGGTTCACTCGCGGAGGCCATTGTCGGTTTCGTTTACAGTAATAAAAGAAAGTCGCCTGAGCCTAACCAGTAAGAGTTTCAAGGCCATGTTTGCTCAGCAAATGCTGGGCATGGGCACGTGCACAGACGGGCCTATTTTAGTTTCGTTTCGTTTCCTGGATTTCGCCTCGCGGCGTCACCGCCCGCGCGCTCACTGAGTCGTCCGCAGCCTCCGAGTCAAGTCGCGTCCTCCTCCGCCTGCAACAGTTAATCGGCCCGATCGTTCGCCGCGATGAAGTGCGCACTTTTTATGTGTTTTGTTGGGTGCTCCATTGTTGCTTCCGGTAAGTCACATTCACATGAAAACATATACATTAGGGTTTTATGAGGTCATTCTTCTTTGGTAAAAAAAAAAAAAAAAAAAGTTTATGTGTAGGCCTTATAGCCTTATTCAGTAATTATGATAACAAATTTGGCCGTTTCATGTAGTTTAAAAAACGAAAGAATGCTATCTCCATTGTGCAGTAGATGTTTTAGACCGTTTTGTGATTTTGTTTGGAGGTGTTAGGTTTCAGAAGTGACTTCCCCTTTTCTATTGACTTTGAAATATTGACTATAGTCTTATCGGTTAGAAACGTGCTGGACTTTCCTTTAGGCTACAGATAAATATAATTTCCATGCTAAAATGTTTTTTTTATTTAGGAATCGTTATCGCCATACGTCCCAGTTCACTTGATGATGTAGGACAGCGTTTCTAAAATGGGGGCACGTGTCCTCTCCCCACTTTTACGTTGTGTAGGAGGCACATGGAAAATATCTAAAACATGTCAGGTTTGTGGCTACAATAGAGGATATGAAGAAAGTCCACCTTCATATAATTATTTGAATCGGAATCCCATCTTAATACAATGACTTAGGTTCAATCTGAATACCGACCATACCGTTGGTAAACATTCTAAATGACTGAGAAAAACGCAAGTGAGGCCCATGTTGCTCACTAAACTATGTATTTGCATGGCGCTTCGTTAGACATGGGCATTCGAGGCTATAGCCCCGGATCTCTGTGTCGTCAAAAAATAACAACATAATAATGAAAATCAGTGGCGAGGCTAAAACTTGCCTTAGCCCACCCTATAGTTTCGTCCTATGTTCCACAGTCTAGACTGTTAAAAAAAAAATAGGCTACAATGTGTTGGATTGATAGATATATACAGGTAGATAGATTTACCCCCCCAATACCCCCCCCCTGTGGCTTCCTGGGGAATGAGCCCCCCCTAGAGTCAGAATCGCCCCTGGTATTTGCACCATCCGTTCAATGTTCATGTCATCAAATAACATGACATGAACATTGAACGTTACTTGCACCTATATTAAAAATGTTTTGCGCTGGTGAACGGGGCACAGAAACCATCTTAGAGGGGTAAATTAGTGACAATGATTTGAGAACCACTGCTTTCAGACACACGGCATTAAGATAATTAGGACAGTTATTTGCCTTCCCTGCACCTGCAGTTTTTAACGTGGACAGGACTTTCCAGCAGTCATTAATCATCCACACTCCACAATCTTCTTAATGTTGATATTTTGTGAATGTAAATGATAACAAAAAAATATGTAACTGGCTATTTATGTGAATAATTAACTCCTAACCCAACTAGACAAATGCCAGTACATAATGGACCGGGTCCAACTGTGTGTTTTTTTATTTCAAGTTGCTGTGGACCGACCCTCAGCTACACCCTCAGCTCCTGTGATCCCCGAATTTCACGTCAGCACCCCTCAAGGAAACAGTATAGAGATGGCCAACACAATAGGCCATGAAAAGTGCAAAACCACGACAACTGCAAAGCCCAAAACCACGACAACTGCAGAGCCCAAAAACACGACAACTGCAGAGCCCAAAACCACGACAACTGCAGAGCCCAAAACCACGACAACTAGAAAGCCCAAAACCACAACAACTAGAAAGCCCAAAACCACGACAACTGCAGAGCCCAAAACCACGACAACTGCAGAGCCCAAAACCACGACAACTAGAAAGCCCAAAACCACGACAACTAGAAAGCCCAAAACCACGACAACTAGAAAGCCCAAAACCACAACAACTAGAAAGCCCAAAACCACGACAACTGCAGAGCCCAAAACCACGACAACTGCAGAGCCCAAAACCACGACAACTGCAAAGCCCAAAACCACGACAACTGCAAAGCCCAAAACCACGACAACTGCAGAGCCCAAAACCACAACAACTGCAGAGCCCAAAACCACGACAACTGCAGAGCCCAAAACCACGACAACTGCAGAGCCCAAAACCACGACAACTGCAGAGCCCAAAACCACGACAACTGCAGAGCCCAAAACCACGACAACTGCCAAACCCACAATGCCACCAACACCTACACCTCCTACCACCTTGGTGCTGGGAAATTACAACGTCACAAAGAAAGACACCACTTGTCTGCTTGCTCAAATGGCTTTACAGATCCGCCTAGTATCTGCCAAGGTACAGTATGACACTTCCGTATATATATATATACACACACACAAACAAGGGGTCTATTTGGCCGTGTTTAGGCGTTTTGCCCCCAGCACCAGCACTATGACTCCTCTGGGTCTCGGCAAAGCCAGGGAGTCAGAATGTGAGCCACGGAGAGGTGCGTCCCAGTGGGGAGGGTGCTTAGAGCCCCCTCAGCCTCCTGGCTGCAGCGACACAGTGGCGTGGGTCCCCCTGAAACGACGGCGGCTCACCTGGCGGGTCACGCGGTGGGGTTGCGCAGCGGGCTACGTGACGGTGCCGTGTGCGTCGGTCCTAGTCCAATGCCCTGGTTCAATTCCCCACGTTAATGTAGTTTATGGCTTGAGGTACCTTCATTAGTTACCAGGCGACACCACCGCGACACTGCCATACTCAATGGCGGGAGTGGCTTGTGCAAGAGAGCAGAACAACAAATTTAAAAAAAGGCTAATAACTTGGTTAAAGTTACACACGTCACTGCATGTTGGGAATTATGTCCTTTTCAAAATAGTTTCACATTCATGTTCAGCTTATGGTGGTTAATATGTTATGTGCCAAAGAGGCCCCACCACAGACACAATGCGAAGATGGATCACGGTCCAGAACGTAGACTAAATGTGAGCTTCATAAGAGACGTAATGTGCTGATGTTTTGTGCCAACATTGAAAAGGTCCTTCATCGGAACATGAGATATGTCATAGAAGTGACCTCTTTCCCTCTCTCCATGTCTTCTAGGTCAACGGAACCTTTATTGTTCAGCCAAACAAGACGAAAATATTTGGGTTTTGCCGGCAAGCTGACGCCTTTCTCAACATTACCTTTGGGGAAGGGTTCATATCATTCAAGTACTTCAAGGTAACTATGGGATACCACTAAAACTGAATAATAATGTCACAATGACAGTAAATGTTGATTAGATGTGGCAGAGGCAGAAAACAGCAATTTTCTTACATTGGGTTTGCCTCAATGGTTTTATTTCATTGTCAGTTTAGGTATTTAATACAACAAAATACTACCCTATTTAGCATTATAGGTACTTTCATAGGGGAACTCACTAAACTGAATTAAGGTAGTGGTCATTTTTTACTGAAGCTACTAGTTGCTGACATGTGACATGGAAACTTCCACTTTGTGGCGAATGGTCCATCATACTTGCATCACATTCATGAGCCGTCACATCACAAGACTTGATGTCCATGATGACCCAATTTTGTGCACCACTGTCAACATCCAAACGCAAAAGTGATTCACCGTGAACTCATGATGAGCTTGTGTGTTTTTTTGTCTCTCTCAGAACTCCACGAACAACACCTTCTTCGTGAACGACGTGTCCTTTAGCCTCGCCTATCCGTTCAGTGGTCCAGGTAAGCCAACACAGCCCCCGCAACACGCGGCCTCGCGGTTAGCGTCATTCCCAACATGGAGCAGCGCGCCATTTCAAAACGTTTTTTTTTTTTGACTGTCAATGGATCTAATGCCCCCCGCGAACTGCCGAGCTCAGTGCGGCGTCGAGCGGATCCCAACGGGGGGGGGGGGGGGGGGGGGGGGGGGTTCGAAACCAAACGACCCCGTCCTGTCGGTGGGACGCGTTGCCGTGGCGATGCTGACGCCCCCCCCCCCCCCCCCCCCCCCCCTGGCGCCCTGTGTGTTCTGTCCGCAGCAACGTACTCCCCCGGCAGCAGGGCCGTGCACATCTTTGACGCCGCGGTCGGACACGCCGCCACCTGCAAGAACGAGTCCGTCGACATGGGCAGCGGACTCTACCTGGACATCACTCAAGCCCGGATGCAGGCCTTCAACTTCACGGAAAACAACAAGTTTGACATTTGTGCGTGAATCTAAACGCTTCTCTAGTGGCAAAAACAGCCCGGGTACGAGAGAGAGAGAGAACGAGAGAGAGAGAGAACGAGAGAGAGAGAGAGAGAGAGAGAGAGAGAGAGAGACAGAGAGACAGACAGAGAGAGAGAGAGACAGAGAGACAGACAGAGAGAGAGAGAGAGACAGAGAGAGAGAGACAGAGAGACAGACAGAGAGAGAGAGAGACAGACAGAGAGAGAGAGAGATCTGCAGTGAATAAACAGGGGGTGGTGCACCGGTCGTCCACTTTTGCATCAGGTGTCCCCGGGGATCACTGAGCAGAGACGTGTCTGTCACCGCGTAGGGCAGTGTGGGTTTGAGGCTTCTGCTCTGCAGCTTAGCATCCTCCTGGCTATCAGGCAAATGAGGAAATAGGACACAAAGGAAGGAGAAGAACAAAAACCATCCAAGACGGCTGACATTGTTCTCTTGTGAATCATAAAAAACATGAATCTGACAGTTTCAAATCAAACAAAGCCTAAATAAAAGGAAATTGTGTTAGGGTAAGAGCACACCAGTGTGTTATCACGCATGGGGGGGGATTATGTCAAGGAATAGGAATAGGAATTAGTTTTTGTCCAGCTGCATACATAAAAAAATTACAACAAATGGAACCAACAGCAAAATAAGACAACCATGAAAATTGCACACAAAAAAAAGCACTGCAAAAAAAAAGAGCAATTGCAGGACACCGCTCAGTGCAAACGGGAGGGGGCTGGACTCTGACGTACTTGCATGTCTGTCTGTGTGTTTCAGCCGACGCCTGTCCAGCGGACAGGCCCAGCTATGGCGTGGCCATCGGCATCGGGGTCTTCCTCCTGGTGCTGATCATCATCGTGGTGGCGGCCTTCGTAATATTCCGATCAAGGAGAACCGGCGGCTACCAAACACTTTGAGCCGGGTCCTGTTCTGAAGATAGGCTCTGTGGGCTCAGTGGTCCTGCCCACAAATCAAAACCACTCTGAACAAAGGTTACGCGATTGATTTTGTCTAATTGGCTACATTGGCTACAATTGACAAGACTGCACGCTTTTTTTTTTTTTTTTGCCAATTAAGTTTGTGCGATGGCGGATAATAAACCCCACCGTTGAGTTGGGGTTCAAGGGTTAGAAATAGTTCCGGAAGTTCAGCATGCGATATGTGTGCGATGTTTGGGTGCGTGGTGCATTATTACGTCATAGTTTTTCGTCTCGTTTCACAGGAGAGCGACGTTAAGTTCTCTCTGCACACTCTTCTGGAGGGATCCGCGTCGATCTGTGTTTTGTTGTGTCAGAAATGATGTGCTATTTTAGCCCAAATATATTAATATAGTTTGAGCAATGTTCTAACTTGTTAAAAAAGGGAATACTTTAACCCATGGTTTTGTGTCAGGGAATATCATTTCTTGGGGAAATCTTTTTCAATTGGGATACGTTGTCACATTCAGACAGTGTGGTGTTGTGGTTTAATGTAAAAGACAATGTTCATCTGCTAACTCTTCCTCTTTCATCTGCTAAAACCTCAACTATTGTACAAATAACGAAACACATGATTCTTTTAAAATATGTACTTTCCGCAGGCCGCAGTGCAAACGTGTTGCTTTGTTGTACGTTGTAATAATGATTCCTCCATTAGTCCAGTTGTTCACGAAGTGTTTTTACTCTACTGTAATACGTCTTTTTCTTTGTTAATACATTCTCACTAACATTTTAATAAAGGAATTCAGTCTGTGATGGCGTGATCTACTGTATCTATCTGAAAAATACACACGCACACTTGACGCTCCTGATGTTTCTGAAACCAAAAGTTATACAGTGTAACTCTCATCAGTCGTCATCATTAAAAAGTTGTTTTCGATTCATGAACTGGGGACAGGAAACGTGGGCCGATAACATTGTGGAAATCACATTCCACTCAAAAGGGGCAGGGCTGAACCAAGACTTTTTCCTCATTTCCAAGGGACCGGAGAAGAATAACAAGGGGTACCGTTATCATGGAAGGTAAAACGACTCTTCTAACACCATTGATTTGCCTCGTTTGTGTGTAAGCAATAAGGAGATGCCTTCGCCACCGATCTGGGTGGTTAAATTAACACATCGCATCAGTATACGCAGTAGTTTTAAGCTTTTTCGCTCTACGAGTCTGTTCACAACCCCCCCCCCCACACAGCATTTTCTCCCTTCCTCGACCACTCAGGGACGCGTTCTCGGTTGTCTAATGTTCAAGACAAGGAAGACGGATCGACGGCGGGGGGCAGCCAGCCCGAGCCGGGTCCCCTCGTCTCGGTGACTTTCGAGAAAAACCCCGCACAGAAACAGAAGTACCTGGAGGCCCAGCCCAAAGAATTAGGGGTAGACACACACACACACACACACACACACACACACACACACACATACACACGCGCGCGCGCGCGCGCGTCGTTAGACCCGGGCAATAGCCGCGGATCTCTGTCAATTAAAAAAAACAACATAATAATGATGAAAATCAGCGGCGAAGCTAGACCTCTTTTGGTTGGGCTCAAGCCCACCCAAAACTTGCTTTAGCCCACCCTATCGTTTCGTCCTCAAATTCTGACGGTTAAAAAATATACAATGTGTTGGATTGATATAGATAAATAGATAGATTTAACCACCAGAATAAATTTAGGGTCTCCACCAGGTCACCCTTAAATGCAGCAGAATGCAGGAAATCATCTGAAGGACCAACGTGCCCTTTTGAGTGGCCATTTAAATGATCAGTGCTTCGTAAAATGACACATGAACAATTAAAAATTAACATGTGAATAAATTATTCGAGAATAATAAAAATGTCTAAAAGTCATACTATAGAAGTTAAGTTTGTACTTTGTAGCCTCGCCTTACCGGCGCTCACAGTGGGCGCTGCTGCCGCTGGGTGACGTCATAGGCCATCAACGTGACCTTCCACAAGTGTCTGCCTGCAAGATGTTGTTGATGATGTTGTTGTTTTAAGAGACGGTACAACGCATGGCTCGATCACTGCAGACACAGTCTGTTTCCAAAACCCTTTGGTTGATATTGAAAAATAAACTAACATTTATCTCGTTTTGTAGTGTCATTTTGAAGTATAAGGCCTATGTTTGCCAGCAAAAGCTTTTCAACAAGCATAATTTCAACTGACCTGTGAAAATGGCTACTCGGTTTATTTCCTATAGCCTACCAGCTAGCTATGCAGCTAACCTACCTGGGAAACCTTTTGAAATTGCAAAGGGAAAGCATACATCGTCATATTGAATCATGTATACTCAGTTATTTAGTAACCTACGTGGCCACATGATATGGGCAAATACGTTTCATGTCCACTCTGTCTCAGTGTCTCTGGCAGTAGGCTATTATGCAAGTTGGCACTAGTAGTAGTAGGCAGGCAGGTAGGCTGTTATGAAAAAGTGCCCTAGGCCATTTCATCCTCCCGAAGTTGTGGTCCAACTCCGCCAGATATCCCCATAGTGATCCGCGAAAAAATGTGATGGATGTTTTTGTTGTCGTTTTAGGGCTGTCAAAATGAAGGTGTTAGCGTTATAACTAAAATGAACGCAATTGTCGCGGTGAGTCCACTGTTGAGATTAACCTGCTGTATCCTCTGTGCTGAGATCAATTCTAAGGCTTGGGTGGCGACCAGGGTATCAAATCAAACTACAAGTTCTCATGCAGATGTTAGTATCAATCAATTAAGAAGGCGAAAAAATTGTCCTTCTCCAAAGCTCAACTCTCCTTATATTTTGAGAAAATAATCTGAAACATGGCGGCATGGTGGTGCAGTGGTTAGCACTGTCGCCTCACAGCAAGAGGGTGCTGGGTTCGAATCCACCCGGGACCTTTCTGTGTGGAGTTTGCATGTTCTCCCCGTGCTTGCGTGGGTTCCCTCTGGGTACTCCGGCTTCCTCCCACAGACCAAAAACATGCAGGTTGGGGATTAGGTTAATTGGTGTCTCTAAATTGACCATAGATGTGAGTGTGAATGGTTGTTCGTTGCTATATGTTAGCCCTGTGATAGGCTGGCGACCTGTCCAGGGTGTACCCCGCCTCTCGCCCGTTGCAGCTGGGACTGACTCCAGCGACCCTCTAGAGGATAAGCGGTTTAGAAATCTGAAACATATACTGTAGCCTACCTTTGCCATATTGCACTTTCTATATATAGTTTGAATACTGTTTTGCTTGGACAAGGGTTGCATTTTTTTGTATATATTCTGTGTGAATGTCTAATTTAAGGCTCCATATTTTTATTTTAAGGTGTACAGTATTGTGGATTTAATATTGTGTACAATTTGATATAGCCCTTTCTACAGTATTGATAATGTATGTAAAATTAATAATTTGTTTGAACAACAGTTGCATTTTTTTATTCATGTGAATGTAGTCTGATGTAAGGCTCCATGTTTAATTTTAAGTTGTTAATTTAAGTTAAAAAAGTTTGAAAAAGCGTAATTCAGTAGTTAAAATAAAAATGACATATTTAAAAAATCTCCCAGATCTCCCAGATTGTCCTGAGCCTGCATCAGCTAACCTGGGTGTCTGTGCTGCTCGGCAATGAAGCCGGTCGCCTCAACTACTACATAAAGGCACCTTTCATCGTGGCCTCTATAGTGGTGAGTATATTAAAAATAAAATAAATAAATAAATAAAAAGGGGGCATTTAGCAGACGCTTTTGTCCAAAGCGATGTACAATCAGTACATTTGTGGGGTTCGACATGTGGAAAGTTGGAGGAGGAGGGGGATCAAGGGGATCGAACCGCCAACCCTACGGTTAGTGGACGACCCGCTCTGTCCACCCCCCCCCCCCCCCCCCCACACACACACACACACACACACACACAGCAATAAACACATACGATTGTCAATTCTCTGAACTGTCCCCTTTTTAAGAATACATGACGGAAGAATGCAGTGAATGTCGCGTCCCTTTGCATCCATTTCCCAGGTGATGGTCGCTGGCTGTGTGGCCATCGCGGCCAAGTCCCTCCACATCCCCACTGTAAGTCAGCCGCGTCGCATCCTGTATGTATTTTGTTGTTGTTTTTTTTTGCTGTATTTGTGCCTCCCCAGCCCTATTGTGACACCATGTGTCTCCTGGGATTTGCCCCCCTCCTTGTGTCCTCAGCTGAGAGCATGCCTGGTGATGCAGCTCTTTGCCATCGTTGCCTCCATCTTCAACATGATCCTCATGCTGTTGTTGTTCGACATCGGGATAATGCACAACTGCTGGTATAACTATGACGAGATGAACGGGACCACACACTCTCACAGCCAGTTCAACAGGTGCAAATCCCTGGAGGCAAGTAGACCCCGCCCCCAACTTGTATGGTACAAGTTGGGAGTGGGCCAAGACAAGATAAATGTGTGTTTGTATTCATTGTTGTTATTAAGGACTCCCTGAAGGTAAATGTGGGTGGCAGAAGGGACAGGACATATGAATGTGATAATAATAAAAAGAATATATATATATATATATATATATATATATATATATATATATATACATATACATATATAATATACATGTATATATAATTCACAAAATATGGGTAGTAGCAATGTTAAGGCAAAAAAAAAAAAGAAATGTTAACATTACAGAAAGAAAGTCGAGGTAGGCGATATTAACAGTCAGACGCTGCACTATGGAAACTACATCGAGCCTTCTGACACTGCAGCCTCTCTTTGCTGCTATACAAGGTGCTAAGCTAAAGGCAACACCCCCCCCCCCCCCTGTGTGTGTGCGCTCCTCGACAGCATGCCTACAGTCACTGCTGGAGTGGCGGGACGCTGGTGCAGGTGGCCCTGGTGGCCATCTCCATCACCCTGACAGCCTACTGTTGCAAGGTGGTCAACTGTTGTTCAGTGGCATCGAAAATGGTGAGCAAAGCCCCCCCCCCCCCCGCAGACACACACACTGACTCACACACACACACACACACACACACACACACACAGAATGGAATGAGTTCGAGGTGTAGTGCAAGGTGTCACTTTTGATCAGCACTTCCTGTGGTTTTCTCTCTGGCATCGCTTGTCACATTTCTTTTTGGCGGGTGACTTCATTTGGCTCTCTTTGTGATTCGTCTCTTCTCTTCTAGCCGGTGATCACTGTACAGGCCCCTCCCAACCCGACCCCGGCTCTGGACTGAAGACAGACGCCTTGCAAGCAGAGAGGAACGACCGACTGACACGTCCGCTGTACCGCGTAGGCGTTGACTGGTACCCCGACACCGGCGTCGTCAGGGCAACAGCATCACGTGTTACATTCCGGGCATCTCACTGACCCTGATGTTTACCATCATTCTGGTACCACGTTCTATAGAAACTTTTGCACTTTGTTTTGTTTTTTATACAGATCATTTATAAAGCCATATGTAGCCATTTCCCACGGCCACACACTCACCCAAGACGGCTTTGCTTGGCTTAGTCGATGGCCAGGAGACACACACAGTCACATACTAATGCTTTCTCCTCATGTTCTTTTCTAACCCTTTCTTAATGTATATATTTAACATATTTTAACGTTTTATAACACACGGGTCTGCATCACGACATGCGTTCATCAGTGATTGCATGGTATTAAATGCACTTCCAAAATAGGTGCAAGGTTGGCTTGAAGTTGCTGAAGGTACGTTTTTTACTTTTTTTTTTAAGAGCAAAAATGTTCCCTCCCCCCCCCCCCCCCGCCCCCGTACATTTGTCAGACATGCCATAGCCATCTGCCAGCTATTAGTGAGTTAAATGTGCAATGAGAATATCTGTTGTGGTCGACCCCCTTTAAGACAATTCCCGTTCTAACCGGCGCCTGGCTAATTTCTGATCAATCAGTCATCCCTTCCCCGATTGGTTGGCGGAATTGTCACGTTGGTGTACATGGCGTTGTCAAGGCTACCACTCAGGGGCACACACACACACACACATGTTTGCAACACTTCCCAATGGCAATGGTAGAATTTGGTCTGATTGAAAACAAAAACGTATAACTTTGTATTTCTTGTGAACCGACACACACAACTTACGTGAAGTAAGAAATAGGTCATTACAGTTCAGCAGGGATCAGACCTGATGGGACGATTTTTACAAAATATACTCTCATTATGACCAAATATATGGTATTCAACGTAATATTGCATGGTACTTTTATATGAATATTGTAACACAAAACAAATTTTAATCCTGCTAATTGTTTTAATGGAGAGAAAAACCACTTGTAAACTTTTTACATTGGCATTTTACATTTTTACATTTTAATAAAAACATTTCATATATTTCACATATTTCATCAATTTCTTACTTTCTTACTTTCTCTTGGTTACACAGCTAGCTTGCAGTCTCACTTGCTTTCTGCTCCTACAATCCGGTTTTCTATTAAAAAGATGAAGGGTTGTGGTAACGTAGCACACAGATTGTGCTGAATCACATTCACATGAATCACATCCTGTGCACATGGCTGTGCACGGGACAGAGTAATGCAACACAATTTTAAAATGATCTAAACATTGCTCAACAATGATCTCAATGGTTTGAATGGTAGTTTCAAAGGGTTTTGTCTTCTGCGGTCAGATCTGCAGTTGGTCCGCCCAGTGGCTCTGTGGAAGACCAGAGGATGACACTCAGCAAGACCAGACACACACAAGTAACACACAAGACACACACACACACACACTCACGTGGGACGAGGAAGCGGCGGTGACCTCCTCCAGGTCTCCGTGGCAACCCTTCTGTTGGCGAATCAGATTGCCCCAGAGCGCCGAGTGGTGGCAGGCGGGACACTCTCCCTCCACAGGAAGGAGGTGCGAGGGCTCCCGCCGGAGGAAGCGCTCGGCCAGGCACATCATGTGGCTGCTCACGCGGCACTGCGGCTGCAGGCAGGTCAGTCGGTCTGCGGCCTGGCCGAAACGGGGAAGTGCCTTTTGGTCAATTCGGAGCTGTCGGCCCGCCGGTGTGTAGGATCACACGCGCCTATTTTGAAAGAGTGGCTGGGGAAGTGGGGTGTCTGACTGCCTGCGGGCTTAAAAAAATATGCGATAGGCATTATGTGCTACGCTACGTTGTCAAGGGACACGAACTTCCCAGAGTGTAAGCAGGTTCGAGGACTCGACCGGGGGGGAATAACCACGTACGTGTCATTATGTAACGGCGGTACAACACCAGTTCCTTTTCCATCCCCGCCCAAACAAAAAAGGTCTACACTCTAAACCCCAGTCTCAATGTGTCAGTAGAGGCAATGCACGTGTTTGGCTCTACGAGTTCCCAACAGAGTAAGGACGGGCTCGCTTGGCTCATGGGTTCAAGCCTTGCCGTGCGTTGCTATGACGGGGCCCCCCCTATCTCGTCAGTCGGCGCCAGTGTCGCCGAGCAGCACAGACCCACCTTCATGGGACATTTGCACAGGAAACACGAGTCTTCCCCCACGTCTCCCTCCGTCGCGGATGGCGGCGGCGGCGGCGGCTGCTGCTTCTTGGCCCGTACGGCGCCAAACGTCAGCGGGATGTGCAGGGGCGGCTGGAGACCGGGCTCAAAGTCCAAGCGATACTCCTGTTTGAGCCAGCGGGCCGTCAGCGGCAGGCGGTCCCAGGGGGGCACGCGCAGCATGCTGGAGACCACCCGCCAGTGGAACTGCAGGCTGGACTCCTTCTTGGTGCGGCGGGACACGTGGGTGAGCCGCCGGGAGGAGTGAGGGTGCTGCCACGCCCACTCAAACTAGACAGAGTTGGAGGTTACTATTATCATTATTATTATTATTATTATTATTAGGGACCGAGCCTGTGAAACAGGACGAAGGTCCCTTTTGTTTTTGGTCCGTTTATTTATTATTATTATTATTATTATTATTATTATTATTATTATTATAGGGATCTTTGACGGCAATTTGCACTATCTTTATTATTATTATTATTATTATTATTAAGGAAAGGCTTGGTAAAGAGTTATGCACGTCTGTTACGGCAACCACAGAGAGCCTCCAAGTCCAATCATCCATTATCAAGCTGCATTCCTTGAGAGTGAAGGGAGTTTTCATTGCACTCAAGTTTGAAGATGTTGACTGCTTGGTAAAGGTCAATTGCTTCGCTTCCTTTTGCGAAAAAAAAAAAAAAGCTGACCCCCAGTGCAAGATTTTGGCTGGACCAGTATCGAATACAAAGAGGGGCATTTAAGATCAAACACAAGTGTGTGCTACTCACTCGCAGGGCCGCGATGTCAGAAGGAAATCCATGAATAATCAGAACCATTTCCCTGAGTAGGAAAACAAAAAGCCATGCATAAATCATTACCCATTTCTCTGTTAATGATTAAACATGACGTACAACATCTGAAGTTTGTTTACCATGGCCCCCTCCCGCTCGTCCTCTTGGCTCCCCCGCGATGCCGGCCGGCATTGTGCTGTCCGATGCGACGCTCGGGATCGACCGTAAACCCAATATAGATGCGACCTTTGAATTTAGGATTGGTGCAAAATAACATGTATACGCCAAAGAAGCTCTCTACTTCTACGACCATTTTGAGACAAAATACTTTTCATTGACTAAAAACAACAGCTCAAGGAGAGACAATTTTTAAAAAGCCAAACAGAGGCTACCGTAATATAACGTAACATCTCAAAGGCGACGGCGATGTCACACCCGGCCGCTCGTCTTATTAAACCATTGCGGAATTGCGATAGTAATACAACTCCAACCGAATTGTGGTGTCATTGGTAACGTTTTCCTTTTAACTCTCTCATCTTTGGCCGTAATGTTGACAACATGTCGCACCACTGCTGCAGTCTGTGTAAACAAGACTGATCGCAGATGGCCCAAAAAACAGGAAGGCCACGGCATCCCTGATTCAATCATATTTCAAATGGAAGGATCATATGAATAAAAAAAGCTAATACAAAAGAGAAGTATGACCATTACATATTTAATCACACACATACAATTGAAAATATATAACATATGTGCACAACATGTAGAAAACACCTTTACAAATATTTTTTAAACAGTCAAAACATGACTCGGTCCTTGCTGCAAGGACCCCACAATTCTCTTTCCCTATTGGCTTCTTCGAAATACAAGTCCGCCCCACGGCTTTTAAACAGCGCACTTCATTGGTCAATCATTTGTGACGATTTTGCCTTTGGTTCGTTTCCTGTACTCTGCTTTCCTGGTCCTGCCACAATCAGCTGAAATTTCCCTTATCGGAAAACCAGTGCGGAATGAATTAAGAAGACTTTCTTCAAACTAGATTTATTTCAACTTCACGATGGTTGTCACGGCTGAGAGCATTCGCGAGAAACTCTTGAAAGAGCTTGAAGCAGTACATGTGGTATGGTTTGTTTACAGCACGTGTGGCTAGCTAATAAATGTCTATTATGATAACACGAGGAGGCCAAATACTTTGGATCACAAGCATGTATTTTCCAGAACACTAAAGATTGCCTTTTGAGATGGCAAATATTTGAGTAACCATGCTCCGATTTCATCAACATTTCTTTGCTTCTATTACTGGCCTTTAAAGATGTCACTTTTGTTCAAATGAACAATCATGGCAATGGCTGTTTGTACCTCATCGATTTCCTCAAAACATGGTTATAACAATCATAAGTGATCATTTTCACATACATGATTAGGGTATTACTTGTATGAAGACACCCAAAATTAAAAATGCACAAGATAATGGTTCTCTAAATCAATATCTCTGAAATAATGCGTTGGTTTGTTTTTATATTGAACAAGAGTCTTGCAATAGCTCATAGTACATCACGCCACAATGAAAACCTTATTCTCTATATAATGTATAGGACATTGAAGATACATCACCAAACAGATGTGCAGCCAGCTTCAAAGCCCTAATAGTGTCCTCCCAGTTTGAGGGCAAACCACTGCTACAGAGACACCGGTACAGTACAGCACTACACGGCTGTTGTCGGCATGGTAATCGAGATCAACGCGCCAAAATGTAATGAATGTCCGTGACCTCTTTTGCACGACAGACTCGTCAACAGCTGTTTAGCCGAAGAGCTGAAAGACATCCACGCGTTTGAACAGAAGACACTCACACCAGAGCAGTGGGAGAAGCAGAAGTCGCAGTGATGAACGCACACTGGAACATTGAAACGTTTACCATCGAGTGACACATCAGTGTTGTTATTTAACAAAGTTACTCCAAATAAGCATTCCATATTAGGAATAATAAAATAATTAAATGCCTTTCCTTCAAGCCGTCTGTCTGTCTTGTCTCAACTTGTTCTCTAGCAATTGCAATGCTTGAAACTTGTTCTGGTGACTTGCTTACTGTACTAACAGCAATGAAGTGTTTCACCTTCTTCTGACAAATGTACTTTTGTAAGTCGCTTTGGAGTAAAGCATCTGCTAAATTCACTCAATGTAAATGTAGATCAACGCTTAGGTTTTGCCTTTGTCCATGGATAAAGTTAAAGATGTTTTTACTTGAGTAGACATTAATAATAAGTAGTGATATTAAGTAGCCTATTTGTGTAGACCTAAGTCAGATATAGATTGACATTCTTTCATGAGCTATTTATATTGCAATACAGATAGATACACGTATCATGTTTTAGTCGAGCATTGGAACACCAGGGATGCCAAAATGTTTATTTGCAATCCACACAAAGAAACGCGTCCGAAGCCATTGTGTCACACCCCAAAGCACCTATGTGTTTATATCGGTTTATATACCCATGGCTGTCTTTGGGTTTGTGAGTTGCTTCAACAATGAATGCAGCTAATAAGCTCCCTAAAGCCATACACGCCACCGCTAGACCCCCTGTTTAACTCCCTTTATACAAGTCCCTTGTTTTGACGCGCCCGTTGAGCCCCCCAATATACATAACCAATTCATTATTCAAATGTTCCGTACACCACAACACAACACAACACACGTATTCCCTGAAGTGGCGAGAGGGACCTGCATAAGTCCACATTAGGCTGGACCAGTGTGTGGCGAACCTCACATAAAAGGGCAGCCGCGGGTCTACGCGTCAAGCGTGAACGATGGACCACTCACAGGCAGACCACCCGCCTTGAGGTCTTCATAGTTGCGTGGGTTTCAGAAGGGACACATTAGAAGCTCTCTCGCATCCTTCACTGACCTTGTGTTCATGGGGAATGTGCAGGGCTTATTATGAGGCTATCGATTCCCCCCATCACCACCCCCATCCACCCCCACCACCACCACCATCACCACCCCCATCCACACCCACCACCACCCACCACCACACACACACACACACACACACACACACACACACACACACACACACACACACACACACACACACACACACACACACACACACCATCATCACCACCACCATCAACACCAGACACATCTGCCCCTCGATGTTATGACCAGATTAATGTTCTCCCGAACTAATTATGGGGGTTCCAATCTGCAGTGAGAACACGTAACGAAAACGTCCACACTTGAAATACACACAATAAAAATGTTTTGCACATTACATTAAGCTTTTTGACAATGCTTCACTAAAATGTCCCCGTCAATAAGAACTGGCTCTGTGTGCGTGTAATGCTGGCATGCACTGAATACATTTTATACCAATAAGAACTGACAGCAAAACTGTTCATATATTGCACTTGACATTGTATAAACTACATTACTCAAAATTAAACTTAGGGAATGAAAATCAGAGGCTTACTGGTGAAGACCTGTCGGAATGTCAGAATCTTGGCTTTTAGTATTAATTCTTTTTTTTTTACAAAACGTAACTTACATTTGATAAACAATAAGAAGCCTCAATAAACAGACTTCATGTATTTCAACCTTTTCTATATGTTCTGTATGGATGTGAAATGAATACCTTAGTTATATTAGCAGTAAACTTACATTATAAAACAATGCTAAGACATCATGCTAAGACAGCAAGGGCACTCACCAAACCCAACGTCCAAGAGTGCTACAACAACAACAACATAATTGTAATTGACAAGAGAACATTAACATTGCTCATGTCAATTAGAAGGGCAGTCGTCATGGATGGCCAGTGTTTCGTGAGTAAAAAGGCGGAGACGCCACAACAACGCCAAATGAAAAAGGTTAGACGTGTGAATTGCAGTGTGAGAGACTTTCTGCTCAGTGTGTAAAGAGGATTATTTCCACCACTTTTACCCCCCATGGCCAGTCTGCCATGCAGTTAATGAAAGATGGGATGCACTGTGGGTGGATGGAACATTGTGTGTGTAAGAGCATAAATTACATTATTTCAGACCAATAACCCTTGCAATATAGTGCAATAATTCTGACGAAACAAGAAATATAATTAAATTTTACAATACTGCAAGATTTCAACATGCCCAGGTTAGAACATTGCTTTATCGATGGCTACCACTTAAACAGCAGAAGTGTGTATGTGTAATATATATATATATAATAAATTATATAAAAATAGGTGGGATACAATCCCCCATGGCTATGTATTCTATTAAAATACTGTACGTTATTAAAAAAAAAAAAAAAAAAAGGGGACAGTAAATTCAATAAAATGCCCAAAATTGTAAACAAAACTGCCAAAATGAATTGTTCTTACCAGTGTGATAACATGTTTCATATCATGGTTGTTTTCCTTGTACAAAGTGTGTGACATGCGGAGAAGACAACACAGGTGATTGCTGCACAATAATTAATTAGCTTCCATTAGCTGTAACTACCAGCTGCCCCCGGTAAAAACACTGTCCTCCAACCACCTTCTTCTGTGTCCAATAAGGCCAATATGTCCATACAAACACACACACACAAACCACAGAAAAATCCTCAAATCATCTCTTTATTTGTCAAAAGCGGATCGTTCCATTTTAACGGTTCAGTGGGCAATAATTTACAATAAGAAAAAGTATATACATACACAGTAGTGGAAATAGGGGGGGGGGGGGGGGGGGCGGGCAGGAGAGCAACATGGCTGCCGGCCAAAAGACACTCCCAGGTTTCGACGACGGCCAACGTCTGCAACGTACCTCATCCCCCACGGTGTGTGTGTGTGTGTGTGTGTGTGTGTGTGTGTGGAGGGCTGTCACTCGGGCCTCGCGGCGCCGGCCCCGTGGTCCAACATGGCGTGCAGCTCGGCAGGCTCGTAGCCCAGCAGCCCCCGCAGGTTGCAGACGAAGCGGTACACGTAGCGCTTGCCCGCCGTCTTGTGGATGATGTTCTTGTCGTAGTAGTAGCGCAGGCCGCGGCTCAGCTTCTCGTAGTTCATCTTGGGCTTGTTCTTCCGTCGGCCCCACAGTAGGGCGACCTTGGGGGAGGGGGGGGGGGGGCGGCCGGCGCCACAGAGAAGGAGGGGGTTGTTGTCAGGGCGAGATCTTGTTTGAGTTGCATGGAGCTTGCAAAAATCGGCGCGAGTCTCAAAAGGCATCACGGGATGTGCTGTAGGGTACCCCCCTAACTCCGCCCCCCCGGAGCCAAGGAAAGACCTCCTCATTCTACCCTAACCAGTAGGCCACGGGCAGCTGCGGCCTACTGGTTAGGGCTTCGGACTTGTAACTGGAGGGTTGCCGGTTCGAACCTCGACCAGTACGAATGGCTGAAGTGCCCTTGAGCAAGCCACCTAACCCCTCAACGTTGTTGGCAGCTCACTGCCTCGGGATTAGTGTGCTTCACCTCACTGTGTGCTGTGTGTATTCCACTAATTCACGATTGGGTTAACTGCAGAGACCAAATTTCCCTCACGGAAAAGAGTCATTCTTCTTCTCCATTTGTTCTTTAAGGTGTCATGTCAATATTTAATATTTCACATCCACTGTGAAATTCTAATGTTTGAGTGTGTGTGTGTGTGTGTGTGTGTGTGGCATCGTGGCCACTTTTGGAGATTTATCGATAGAGGACGCGGCCGCCATGTCGCGTCGGGTTAAAGGGGGTCAGTGCCGGCCCACCTACCTCATCGGGGTCGGTCAGCTTGAACTCCCAGCCGTTGCCCGTCCAGCTGATGCATGACTGGCAGCTGCGGTCGGTCAGGAGCTCCAGCAGGAACTGCCACAGCTGAATGGGACCACTGCCTGGGGAGAGAGAGAGACCGCCGCAGGTCAATCAGCACCTGCACGGACTTAGTCACGTCATCGGCGACTCGGGCTTCAGGTCAGTCATTCTAAAAACGGCGTTTGTCGCCATTTTCCTCTTAAAAAAAAAAAAAAAAAAGGGGGGGTTCCCCGCGCACCTGTGTAGCCGGCCAAGATGGCTGCCGGTATCATGGCGCTGCCCAGGTCCGTCTTGTCGCCCACAAAGTCTTTGAAGCCTCTGTGGGGCCGCGGCATGCCAAAGGGGTCCAGCTCCTGGATCTGAGTGGTCCAGGACAGTGGGCCGGCGATGTCGGCATCCTCGTAGTGGATCAAGTCCACCTCCGGGTCCGTCTCTGCAAGCCGACGCACAACGGAGACCGCGGGTCGTCACGGCGTCTTCCGGAATCGTGTTTTTCGTGAGTGAGTTTCGAGTTGACTGCACCTTCCTCTTTATGGAGCATGTCGAGACATTAGACGGCCCCTGGCTGAGGTCTGACCAATTATCAATTCCATTTATTGCCTCTCTCCCGTGATTGGTTCGGGGAGTTGATCATACCCGTCAATCACAGGTGCGTGAACACTCAACGGTGGCACAACGTAGTGAGGGCAGCAGAAGGGCTCTCCACAACTCCTCCTCAAATCTTACCTGCGGCTCGTTTAAACCAAAAACAGAAATCCACACCGTACCCCCGGTATCCCCGGCGTCTCGCAGCGGCGTGGCGGAGGGCTCTCTGCCGCACGCTCCGCTGCCTCTGAAGGTGAAACAGTCGTCGTGTGGCCCCGACACGGCGGGCTCCAGGGTGTGGAGCTGCTGTGCGTGGTCCACATGGCCCTCGCTGTACTGAAGGTGGCAACCGTGCTGCTCCACATACTCAGTGTAGTAGTCTTAAGGCAGCAGGCGGGGGGGGGGGGGGGGGGGGGGGGGGGAGTAGATAGAGTCAAAGACGGGAGAAAAGAGTTACTGATATGATGCGTTGTGCAAGGGGACGCGCCGTGGACGTGAGGAGGCTCTCACCTCTCTGCATGGTTTCCAGGTGCTCCCACAGGATCTCCCCGGCGGTGCAGTCCGAGGTGAGGCCCAGGAACGTCTCCCTGTCCAGGGCGCACAGCTCGCTCCCCTGCATGCCCCTCAAATTCGGCCCCAGGCGCTGGAGGCCGAACTCGGCCTGACACCAGTCCAGCCAGTGGTTGACTTCCCACTGGGACCAAAGATGAGGGTCTGGAGTGCAACGAAATAATCAAGATGTCAACAAAAGGGTGGAGGAACGCATCCTCCTTCGGCTGACTCTGGTCAGCCCGGGGAGGATTTGTTTTGCAGGATTTGTTTAGCGGGGCATGTTTTCAGTCACCACGTTCCCCCAGGCGAGGTGAGGCAACGGTACCTTGGGGAAAGTGCTGGTCGCTCCTCTCCCGGGCGAAGCCCTCAAACGTGGCGCTGACCGCCTGACTCAGAACCTCCTTACTGGTGGGTGTGAGCGGAGGGACCTCCAGGGGGTCCGGTTCTGAGGAGTCCGGTCAGAAAAACAAAGCGGTAAAGGAGGGGGTGTTTAGCAGACGCTTTTGTCCTAAGTGACTTACAATCAGTACATCTGTGGGGTTCGACATGTGGACAGTTAGAAAGAGGGGGATCGAGGCGATCGAACCGCCGACCCTATGGTGAGCGGACGACCCGCTCTGTCCACCCGCTCTACCCACTGAGCTACGGTACACTGTGATTGAAACAACCCACCTTCACATCATCCTCGTCACACTCCTATGTGCATCATATGAATACCCAATATTGTTTAAAGATAACAATATCAAGAAAAATTAAATTCAAAATCAATTCCCAATTGAAAAATAAAAAAAGCTTTGTTATGAAGTAGAAGTTTAGTTAAATGCATTCATTGGACATAATAAGGCACAATGATGCATTGTCGGCAAACAATAACAGTAGAGTCATGACCCGTGGTGGTCCCACTTCAGCAACATTAAAGAGGAGCCACAACACATACAGCAGAGGCAGCTTCAAAACCCAAACTCACCATAAATATAAACAACAATAAAAACATAAAAGCTGGTTTCTAAAACTGGGGGTTGAGGGCCACTTAGCGGCTGTCTTACCGTACGAGCTCCAGTCCATGCAGGAGGCCGGGGGGGGGATCATGTGGAGGTGAACTGAGCCCACCAGCACATGGCTCCAGGGCTTTAATAGAGTGGGGACAGCGGGGGGCCGCAGGGGGGCGGTGGGGACAAGCTTGGGACAGATGCATGGCCCTGGTGTGCACTGGGGGCGGGGGGGGGCGGTGGGGGGGGGATCGGAGGGCAGTGAGGCGTGGACAGAGGTGTGAAGATGGAGATGGAGGGGCTGTGTTACGGGGTCTGGTCCGGTTTGCGTTCCGCCGATCTGTCAGATCAATCTAATTAGTAAGAAAACGTTAACGGTGTAACCGCCTTTTCAGAATAAAAATGTGAAAAGCACGAAGCCACCGATGCTGGCAGGGTTTGTCAGACATTAACGTTGCCAGTGTTAAGGCCCGTCCACACCGGAGCGGAATTTCGCAGCGAATATTCGCAGCGAAATTCGCAAATTAACAAACGCACGTATTCTAATTACTCTGTGCACACCTAAAAGCGAAAATCCGCTGCGGAAAAAGCAAAACAAATCTGTCTGTTTTGACAGCGAATTTCACAAGCGAAAAAGAGGGTGCGACCAATCAGACAACGATTTGGCTGTGCTCTACTGTGACATCAGCAACACTGACTCCTCGGAGCTCACAGAAAACCTAAATAGCAGTAGAGCTACTAAACACTAGATAAAAATGGGTGAACAACTTATAACATTAGTGAGGGACAACCCGGCATTGTATGACAAGTAGGCGAGATTATGGACACGGAGCTGAAAGACAACATTTGGGCTCGAATCGCGGCCGAACTGGGGAGAGATCGTTTGTTTCCCTTAATCGATATTAACGTCAGCTGAAAGACATAAAAGCATAAGCTCCTCATCGCTGCTAGAGCTATCCATCTCGTTTATAACTACTTTTTGGACTCGCGCTCGCATAATGATAGTCGGAGTAGAGCGGAATAGAACGCGGAAAATCAGAAAAATCGATCCGCAATTTCGCTTCGCTGGTGTGGACACTTTTTCCGCTTTTCGCATTTTTCGCATTTTCGCTTTCCGCTTTTTCGCAAATCCGCTTTCCGCGCCGGTGTGGACAGCCCTTAAGTCAGGTTTTTTTTTTTTTTTAATAAATAAGGCAGTTACACTATGTACTTACTTCCTAGTTAGACAATTAGGGTTGTGGTAACAGTGATCAGTCACAAGTTTCAGTTCTGTTTTATCCAGGGGATTTTGTTGTTCAGTCTTCCAGAGTCAGCACAGATCAGCTCGTCATCGTCAAGCTGTTTGAGTTCAGTGCAAGAATTTCGCTCCTTTAAAGTCTAATTTGCTCTTAATCCGGAGATGCGCCCTGGAAACCAACCATCAATCATTATTATTGGGTGTCGTACCCAACGCAACCTAGCCTTATGAAGCCATTCTACTGGACGTCAGGCTCACTCTTTGGCACAGCAGGTTAGATTACCAGGGACGGTCAACTAAAGCAACACACAGGTCAACTGTAATGTTACTACATCACACCAGACGACCGTGTGATTAACCATTAGGGGATGGTGGTGGTCCCTTTTGGTCAGCAAATGATATGATGACACAACGTTCCCGTCAGACAAGGACTCCACCGGAAAGAGAAAGACGACTGAAACGCTTCAATCAAATTCATGATCTTTAAAAATGGCGCTGTATCCACCGTGTATTACCAGGGGACATGCCCAGTTACTCTTTACAGTGTCAATTTCTAGGCTGCTCCATTCCAGACAGCAGGTTTTGCTTTGCAACCAGACCCTTTTTTGCAAATTGTGAATGGATTCATTTAAAGAAGCCTACAGAACGGTAACTTAGACCGTTGTGTATGCTAAATTAATATGCCTTGAACTATTGCCCTGCATTCTGGGGCCCTGTTGTCAACATTGAGTCTTGCCCGCCCCCTGCTGGCAGGTGTGCTATAGAGACTTATTCCTATGATCCGAATAATGACTCAAGTTACCGGAAACCAGAGTTTTAAAAGAGACTGGAAATTGTGGTATGTAAAGGGTAAAATACACATTTTATTGCAGGACATCACCACCAGGCCAAATCAAACGCCATTAAACCACGAGCTCGCCTTAACCGCTGCCGGCAGTTTCTTCAGCTGCGCTTTTGGTAATCATAAACGTTCGCAAGTATCCATCCGGACGGGGCGAGGATGGCCAAAAACATCACGGTCATCACCCCAATGGTTTCCTTCCAAACAAAAACAACGGTGTGTTTAACATTGATTTTAATGTCATCCAGATGTCGGCTGACAGCAGCGCCCGCGTGGACGGCATACTCACAACGACTCCGATGTTGTTCTCTGGTGGTTTACTGTGAAAGAGGTTTGCTGGTTGCCGGATGGTCCCGTTTGCTTTGTAAATGGGTCCAGGTCGGCGACTCAGAAGAAGCCGCAAAAAACCAGCCATGTTTTCAAAATAAAACTTTTCAGGATTGAAAGAACATCTAGCCGCCAGTGCCAGCAACGCAAATCAGGTTTTATTGATGTGACTGATTCACTCACTCAGGTGCGCTAAATAAGCAGCCTACGTCACAACCACTAATTGGACCGCGCGTGGCCTAATTGACCCTGGATGCAATAAAACACAATCAACAATTCGCAGAGGAAAAAAAACTAGTTTGCAAAGAATTGGAAACTGGACAATTCTGGTAATTGCAATGTTTGTTTTTTTTTAACTTAGAGTGAGGTTGACCATCAAATCTATAGAAAATTCACTCCCAATAAAATATTTCTCTTCAGTCTGACACTCATATGAAGCACCAGAAGTTCCAGAAGAATCTATATATCTTTATTATTACGTTACAACAAACAAGCTGCTACACGAACGACATAAGGTTAATGCGGTTTTGTGGGTAAGTTAGTCGTGCCTGGAGGAAACACACTGAGCTGACCGACATTGAATCACCTGACAAGGGGCGGAGCAGGTAAAGACAGAAGGCGTTTCTCCCCCCTAACAGCAGTATAATACGGCGAGGTCATCCGACCTAGAACACATAAACGCGGGCAGTCGTCGTTTCCAGTGCGGCGATATCACACTCACTAGTGAACACTCGGACGTGCATACTTTCACAAGTGAACACTGAATGAATGGTGGAGAAAAATGCATTGACACAGAAGTCTTCCCTGGATCAAATTAACGGTGCAAATACGTGTGCATGGCAACCAGGCACGTCATAAAAATCACAGTGTCGTGTGAAGGTGCATAGGTCTACTTGTACATAGACGTTGTGTTACGCATGGCTATTTTACGTAAAAAGGAGTGTGTTTTTGTAGGATATTGAAAGTGTTATTTTTTTTCTCCAAAAACAACATTGGCCTATATACTTTTTAAAAACATTACAGTGATAAAACTCAACAGGAAGACGTTGCTGGTGTAAACAAAACAAACCAAAAAAAAAAATATATATATTATCTAAGATCCCAGGTAAATGCAAGGCAGGTCGGTAGAGGTACAGTTAGGAAGTCCTTTTGAATATACGAGGGTGAGAGCTATCGCCATCGACAGAGACACAACTACTTTTTTTTTTGCAAAACAACAACGACAAACAACAACACCTCCACAGAAAGACAAGAGGGAATGAGGTGTAGCCCCCCCCCTCGTTGGCGAGGTCTCCGTGGCGACGGCGGCGCCCCCTCTCCGTCTTAACGGGGATCGTCTGGAGCGGCGATCTTCTCCAGGCTGGGCTCCATGCCCCAGATCTCCCTGGCGTACTGGGAGATGGTGCGGTCGCTGGAGAACTTGCCACAGCTGCCGATGTTGTGGATCACCATCTTGGTCCACTCTTTAGTGTCCTGGGACACAGACAGACAGACAGACAGACAGACAGACAGACAGACAGACAGACAGACAGACACACACACACACACACACAAACACCCGCAGACAGACAGACAGACAGACAGACAGAGGGGTTAAGCTTCTCAGACACTTGAAGAAGAAACACATTTCATAAACAACATTCTATTCTCGGCCCTATTCTGTTTTCATTGTATATGCTACCTCTGGGATCTATTATTAAAAAAACACAACCTGTCTTTTCACTTCTATGGCGACAATTTGCAGATTTACTTGCCCATGAGACCAAACGAAAACACTGCACTTATTGAGCTGCTGGACTGCATTACACATATAAAGCAGTGGCAGGCACAGAACTTTGTGCACTTAAATGACAGCAACACTGAATGCATTTTGTTTGGTTCACCATCTACGTCGGATGTTTTCACCACAAACTCTGGCCCTCCGGCAACCCCTTTTTAAATCACATGTCAAAAATCTTGGGGTAACATTTGATAACAGGCTTAAATTTGAGAAACCGATTAGCTCTGTCGTCAGCACAAGCTTTTCTCAGCTCCGTCTTCCTTGGCCAAAGTCAAGTCTTCTCAGTCGGCAGGATCTCGAGAAGGCAATCCACGCTTTCCTCACTTCCAGACTGGACTACTGCGATGCCCTTTACATTGGCCTCAGTCAGTCCTCGATCTCTCGTCTCCAACTTGTGCAGAACGCTGCTGCCCGATTTTTAACAAGCACGTCCAGACGCGAACACATTGCCCCCTGTGCTGTCGTCACTCCACTGGCTTCCAGTCCGTTTTAGAATTGATTTTAAGCTTCTGTTGTTTGTTTTTAACGCTATTAATGGCTTGGCCCCCCTCTTACTTGTGTGAGATTTTAACTTTTCACAATTGTGGCAGAGCCCTGCGCTCTTCGGGTCAGCTTCTGTTAGAGATCCCTAGGTCAAGACTTAAACAGTGGGGCGATCGTTCTTTTGCCGTCGCGGCCCCCAGACTGTGGAACAAACTGCCCCCTGACATTCACACCACTAATGATCTCAGCCTTTTTAAATCACAGCTTAAAACCCACTTTTTTAGATTGGCATTCAATGTTTGTATGTGTGATGTATTGTTTTATGGCTTTGTTGTAAAGCACTTTGGGTACCTTTCAGATATTGTAAAGGGCTATACAAATAAATTTGATTTGATTTGAACATCGCTCATTAGAACGCTTCTGTGAAAGTATACACAAAGTTGACACACACACACACACACACGCACGCACGCACATGCACACGCACACGCTACTAACCTTGTAAAGTGCACTAACTTTCTCCTGGCATTTGATGTATTCCTCATAGTCTGCAAACACCTTGAATCTGCAAGAGAGACACACACACAGTTTGTTACGTTCCTCCCAACACCTGCATCACGGCGTGCCGTCAGAGCACCGGTTCTCATTGCCACGGCGATGGATGCGGCGGCGGCGGCTCCAGACCTGTCGTGGTTCATCAGCATGTTGACGATGTCCTTGAAGAGGTCGGGCTGGTCGGGGCTGAAGAAGCCCCCCGCGATCTGGTCGATGGCCTGCCTCAGTTCAGGGATGCGGTCGTAGTAGGACCTGGCGTTGTAGCTGGGGACGCAAACATGGGGTTTTGTTTTTAAAAGGTGGAGTAAACACCACGCAGAGATGTGTTGTCAGCAAATAAAGTTTTGCTGTCATTTTTTTTTTTAGGTAAGGTTTCTTAAAATTTGATTCTTCTATTGAGCTAAGTTTTTGAAGTATGATTAAATATGTAACTAAATTAAACCTAGAAAAGGAGGAGATTCTGGCTACAGTTTAGTTTTACCCAACCTGTTTTAGAGCTGCATATACAGAATGAAGCATCACATAAAATCAGCATCTAAATCAAACCTAGAAGGAGCGTCATTTCTCCCCTTTGATTACAGTAAATCCTGCAGTACATCTTAGTCACTTCACAGACATCAACGACGTCTCAAGGCTTCAATCCAATGACTTCCAAGTCTAAATCACTCCTCGATGAAGAGGAGCCCCCCCGTACCCCTTCTTGTCCATGGCCTTCACGTCGTCCACCCTCATGCCGAAGATGAAGAGGTTCTCCTCGCCGGCCTCCTCCGCCATCTCCACGTTGGCGCCGTCCATGGTGCCGATGGTCAGCGCCCCGTTCAGCATGAACTTCATGTTGCCCGTGCCGGACGCCTCGGTGCCGGCAGTGGAGATCTGCTCCGACAGGTCGGACGCCGGGATGACTGAGGCGGGCAAGGAAGGGAAGGGAAGGAAGGATGGAAGGGAAGGAAGGGAGGAAGGAAGGGAAGGAAGGAAAACTAAGTATGACCGAACACTGAATTCCTTTCCACGCTCCGTCAGACAGAGTGGTTGATCATGGAGCCGGCGGTATCTCAGTGGGCAGAGCGGGTCGTCCACTAGCCGAAGGGTCGGCGGTTCGAACCCCGCCTCTCAACTGTCCACATGTCGAACCCTCACAAATGTACTGATTGTAAGTCACTTTGGACCAAAGCGTCTGCTGAATGCCCCCCTTTATTTGATCATTCCACAGATGGCTTCGAAGGCCCCAGTGATAACACTTTGTGGAGTTCCCGTTGACCGCCGTTTTCACCGGCAGCTACTAGCGCACATCAAAGGAGCCGTGCACCGGAGCCTTCGCAGGCTGCAGCCGTGAAGGCTCAGTGGTGCCCTCACCACTGTTCACTGCACCTTATATATATATATATATATATATATATATATGTTTTTAATATTCTTGTACTAATATCTTGCACTACAATTATTTTTAATTAGACATTTTTTACATATTTTTAATACATTTTTTACATTGCATTTTATTCTTTAATTCTTTGTATTGTTACTGTGTAACGCTGCTGCTACACTGCAATTTCCCAGCTTGGGATCAATAAAGTATTTCTATCTATCTATCTATCTATCTATCAGGAGGGGGCGGGCCCACGCCTCACTGTGGCCACTGTGGTGGCTCCGTTTGCACAGCGCAGGAGCGTTGGCGCCACCGCGTGTCCGCGGTCTAAATGCCCGGGGGATGAACAGTGATGCGGTGCGTTAAAGTGCCGGGTCTCCGCTCACTCTTTTCGGCCAGCGTGACCTTGTAGTTCTCCAGGAAGATGACCTTCAGCCGGTCTCCCACCACAGGGTCGTTGTTGACCACGTCGCCGATGGCGGTGATCAGCCTGATGATCATCTTGGCGGTGTGGTAGCCCGGGGCAGCCTGGAGACACGGGGGGGGGGGGGGGGAAATGAAATCCCTTTATTGGATTACCAAATACTGAGCGAAGTGACCGACCGGTCAGATCAATGATGGAGAGGAAACAGAACGACTGGGGCCTGGGTGAAGGTCAAATCAAGGCCCTTTGTAACACTGATACTGGGTCATGTGTGATGATGAGGTCATCCTTCTCACCTTCCCTCCAATCATGATTGTCCTTGGAGTCCACGCCTTGTTGGGCTGCTTCTTAATGCCTTCAAAGAAAAAGAAAGCGTCTCCCTTAACTCTTTTTAGGATTTCCTACAACTTTATGATAAAAGCTACTCCCTGGTGAAGTGACTGGAGAAAGAGCATCAGGCTCCAGACTACGGCTGAAAACAGTCCCTGACGTTGAACGAAAAGGTGTGTGTGTGTGTGTGTGTGTGTGTGCAGGAGGACCCTCACGGTTGTAGAAGGTGATGATGTGCAGGCAGTTGAGCAGCTGCCTCTTGTACTCGTGGATCCTCTTGACCTGCACGTCGAACATGGACTCTGGGTTGATCTTCACCTTGTAGTGCTCCTCCAGGTACACTGAGAACTTCATCTTGTTCTCCTGGAAAGAAGATCGCCCGTTTGGGTGGAAGGGACTCGAGTGAGTCAAAAGGTTGCATCGCGAGAGAGACGGCTGATGGCATCACGGCGCGTTTACCCACCTGCTTGATTTTGGCGATGTCTCGGATCAGGGAGTCGTCGTCCACAAACTTGAGGAGATTCTTGAGTTGGTCCAGGTCTCGCATGTAATCGTCACCGATTTTCTAAACGTGAGGCACTTGATTAAAAACGAGTCCGTTGTCTTATACAGAGTCAGGCATGCATTACACGAATATACTGTCTGTAAGAATTAAGAGCTATAATGCAATTTGAGTGCAATTTGTCAGATTTGCAATTTCTTCGAGAGGCCAAAGCCATCATTCCGCCATAAGTGAGGGAAATTCTTTGTGAAAATTATTTAACTGCATCTGTATGAAACTATATAGATTTAAGACTCCCGGCTCATTTCTGACCAATCAGGGCCTCTCTTCTCTGAAGTGCAATTATGCAATTTCCCTCAGGGATCATTAAAGTGTATCTGTCTGTCTGTCTGTCTGTCTGTCTGTCTGAAGTGTTCGGTGAGTGCAGCTTTCCTGGCAATCACGGGTGCATGAAATACATCACGTCTCTCTACAGTAGAGAAGCACCTTATACTTCATTTCATTTCATTATATTCTGTACACTGTTTCTGTGGGTCTGTGTTTCTTTAAAAATATTTGCACTAAAATTAGTTTAGGTTAGTTTAGATTAGTTTAGATTATATTTAGTTTACATTTTAGTTTATTTAGTTTTAGTTTATATTTATATTTTTAATATATATATTTTATTTTTACATACACTTTTTTATTTCTAATTGCATCTATTCTGTGTATTTTAATGCTGCTGCTACATTGCAATTTCCTAGCTTGGGATTAATAAAGTATTTCTATAAGCCAGATCCTGCTCTCTGTTCCACTCAGTCTACTCTCCTCACAACCCCTCAAGCCTTTCCCCCCCTACAGCACCATGACGGTGGATGACCTCATACCTCCGCGATGACCTCGGCCAGCCCAGGGTTGCTCATCACCAGCCACCTCCTGGGCGTGATGCCGTTGGTTTTGTTCTGGAACTTATCCGGGTCCATCTCGTAGAAATCCTTGAACCTGGCGGTGGAACACAACCATGAGTTCTCACACACACACACACACACACACACACACACACACACACACACACACACACACACACACACACACACACACACACACACACACACACACACACACACACACACACACACACACACACACACACACACACACACACACACACACACACTTTGAAGGAGGGTTGAAGAACACCTACACCAGGACTGCGGAGTCACTCCCCACCTTCCGGAAGAGACTCAAGACTCGACTTGTTCAGAGTTCACCTGAACCCTGCATAACATCCATCCTCTATTGGAAAAAATACCTACCCTCTTGCTCTTCTTGTATGTTGTAACTTAGCCAGGGATCTTGTATACTAGCAATGGTTGACCTAGCAATTGAAATGCTTGAAACTTGTTTTGGTGACTTTCTGTACTTTCTTTACTGTAGTAACAGCAATGAAATGTTCCACCTTCTTCTGACAAATGTGATTTTTGAGAGTCACTTTGGATAAAGGCGTCTGCTAAACACCCCCAATGTAAATGGAAAAAGGGGACTGAACACAAATCCCTTACACGGTGTCTTTGATGATCTCCGAGTGGATGCGGGCCACGCCGTTGACGGCGTGCGAGCCCACGATGCACAGGTGGGCCATGTTGATCTTCTTCTGGTCGCCCTCCTCGATCAGGGACATGCGGCGCAGGCGATCGCCGTCGCCGGGGAACTGCTTGGCGACGCGCTGCGGGGGGAGGGGGGGGGGGGGGCAGGAACATGTCAGTTTGTGACCGCGCCAAGTCACGGCCCGCGTCAACCCCAGGGTGTTAGAGGAGGGATACCCCGACCCGAGCCCGATGGTACCCGACGGGCCTGGTCGGGTTCGGACAAATATTTAGAAATGATAGCCGGGTTCGGGTCGGGCACGGCCACATCTGCACGATTTGACCGAGCCCGTCACGGCCCGCGTCTACCCCAGGGTATTAGAGGTTGGATACCCCGACCCGAGCCCGACGGTACCAGATGGTACCCAACGGGCTGGGTCGGGTTTGGACAAATATTTCGAAATGATGCTCGGGTTCGGGTCGGGGCTCGGTCACATCTGCGCGATTTGAAATTTGTAATTTACCCGCGTGTTAACCCGCACACGTTGCGCTCATCTGTTTGTTGAAATAAAAAGCTTGGTGCCTGTCGGGCTCGGCTCGGGTTCGGTCCCTGTTCTGTCAGACGCAGGACGGGCTCGGATAGAAAACTCCGGCCCGATCCGCACTCTGCCGTGTGTGCGACCGGAGACACGACCCGAGGCCCTCCGTACCTCCAGGTGGCGCCGGTTGATCTCGTAGACGATCTCCAGGTGACGCGGCAGCAGGTTCTGGAACAGGTCGACGGGCCAGCGCTCCAGGGCCTCGGGCAGCACCGTGTGGTTGGTGTAGGCGCACGTGCGCACCACGATGTCCCAGGACTGCACAGCGGAAGGGATCACAATGTCACGGTCACGTTTCACACTGAGTTTTCTGTTCACTTAGCAATATGAACATTTGGGGCAGCCGCGGCCTACTGGTTAGGGACTTCGGACTTGTAACCCGGAGGGTTGCCGGTTCGAACCCCGACCAGTACGAACGGCTGAAGTGCCTGTGAGCAAGGCACCTAACCCCTCACTGCTCCCCGAGCGCCGCTGTTGGCAGCTCACTGCCTCGGGATTAGTGTGTGTTTCACCTCACTGTGTGCCTCACCATCACTGTGTGCTGAGTGTATTTCCACTAATTCACGATTGGGTTAAAATGCAAAGACCAAATTTCCCTCACGGGATCAAAAGAGTAATTCTTCTTCTTCTGAAAAGAGCAGCTCATCAATAAAAGAGGATGTGCTAAGGGGGGAACATTTGCCAGAAACACTCGGACCGGGTCGGTACCTTATCCCAAGGAAGACTCTCCAGGTCCAGCAGGATGCGCATGAGCTCTGGGATGGCCAAGGCGGGGTGGGTGTCATTCAGTTGGATGGCCACCTGCGCACCAAAAACGGTCAATGAGACCGCTACCACAACCATGTCGTCATCATCATCATTTCAATGACATCGCAACTACCACGATACTGTAAATCACTTGACATGGTTATGTCAGTGACACCCCGTAATTATAACGACACCCATAATGAAATGACACCCGTAAGTTTATATGACGGTGGCACCTTCTCGGGCAGCGTGGACAGGTCCATGCGCACGAACTCGGTGGAGCCGAACTTGGAGGACTTGAAGCGCCGGATGATGTCCTGCAGGGTGGCGGCCACCACAAAGTACTCCTGCTTGAGACGCAGCTCCTTGCCCTCGAAGAACTGGGGACGGCCAGGAGAGAACACACTTACTGTCTTAGCATGTTAGCATCATAGCATCTTAGCATCATAGCATCTTATCATCGTAGCATCATAGCAGCTCCTTGCCCTCGAAGAACTGGGGACGGCCAGGAGAGAACACACTTAGCGTCTTAGCATGTTAGCATCATAGCATCTTAGCATCTCAGCATCATAGCATCTTAGCATCTTAGCATCATAGCATCATAGCATCTTAGCATCATAGCAGCTCCTTGCCCTCGAAGAACTGAGGACGGCCAGGAGAGAACACACTTACTGTCTTAGCATGTTAGCATCATAGCATCTTAGCATCATAGCATCATAGCATCATAGCATCTTAGCATCTCAGCATCTTAGCATCTTAGCATCATAGGCCAGAGATGTTGTATACCAGCAATGGTTAACCTAGCAATTGGAATGCGAACTGAATGGAAGTTGTTCTGGTGACTTGCACAATAACTGTATTGACAGCAATGAAATGTTTCACCTCCATCTGACAAATGTACTTATTGCAAGTCGTTTAGGATAAAGCGTCTGCTAAATGCCCTAAATGTAAATAAGATATTGAGCAGAACAAACCCATTCCACTAGTTTGTACGGCTGTACTAAAATAAGGTAGAGACATCTTGTATGAACTCCTCTCCATCCATGACGTAGGCCCCGACCAATTAGAATGACTATGTATTAAAAAGTCACGTCGTGCAGGTTTATGTACTTCCTGGGGATACATGGTGTGCCCTGCGCCCGGGGACAGCAGCTGTGACTCACGTTGTCATTGGGATACAGGACACGGGAGATGTTCTCTGCCAGGTTTCTGTCGAGCACAGCTTGGATGTATCCGCCAACGTTGACTGTGGAAGAGGAACAGTTTCCTATGTTATTATCATATCCTCAAGTATTAAATGATGATAGGTCTGAGAGGTGTTTTTCTTTTTCTTAACGTACATTTAACAGACGCTTTTATCCAAAGCCACTTACATGAAGTACATTTGTCAGAAATGAGTGCATTTGTCAGAAAATAGTGGTAGTAATGCCTGTATAATTTCTTTGCATTTTCTCTCTTCCTTGCCTCTGCATAGTCATCATGAGTTTCATTATTCTTTTCACTCATGCGTAAGGTTGGGGTAACTATAACTGACATTACCTGTCCGTTATAGTTACTGATCCATTATAAGAGTCTGAATGAGCACCAGGACTCACAGTCCTTCAGGTTGAAGTCACAGGGGGCCTTGGCAGACCACAGCCTCATGGTGTTGACCACGTTGTTCCTGTAGCCGGGGACCGGGGTGTCGTAAGGCAGAGCCAAGACCACCTGACACACACACACACACACACACACACACACACACACACACACACACACACACACACACACACACACACACACACACACACACACACACACACACACACACACACACACACACACACACACACACACACACACACACACACACACACACACACACACACACACACACACACACACACACACACAAAAATTGCAGTTTTTCCTTTCCACATAGTTGAGATAGGGTCAAGTGTCACTATCTCTCTTTACATCACTATACACCAACTATGCTACTATGATACGGGTTTGATGAATTGTTAAGAATCACATGACTGCCCCGCCCCTAAGGCGAAGCCGGAACATGACTGGGCGACAATCAGATCTTAGCTGCAGATTGACTCCTTTTAAAATGGCGTCACATTTCCCCCCCCATAGAAAACTAAAATGGTGTCGCCAAGGATCCAAACGCTCATCGTTTGTGTGTGACTGGCTTCCGACCAATGAGAACCCACGCCTACGTCCCTCTAAACCTCTGCACCCCTCCCAAACGCCCTCACCTGGGTGTCCACCCATTTGACCCCCTCGGGGGTGTGCTCCACCCGGCCGTAGAAGTGGACCGGGCGCATGTACTCGGGGCGGGCCTTCTCCCAGGGGTTGCCGTAGCGCAGCCAATCATCTGCCTCCTCAACCTTTGAAAACAGATCAACAGAACCACACCGAGCAATCAGGCTGTATTGTGGTTATTGGGCATCACTCATCAACAGGGCCTGTCGACGCGAGACAAATATGTGGATCGTACAACTGGTTTTAGCTTTCTGATGAGATCGAGATTCAGAAACTCATCCTTTTACGCAATGTCCTCACGGCCGCCTCGGCCCGTTGGCAGTGGCGGTTCATTAGAGCGTTCTGCTTGAATGTGCACCGACAATGGGTCTGAGGTTTGCACAACATGCATGGTTTGCACAATAGAAACAGGGTGGGGATGTAGCAACCACCGTGTGCCAGTTGAGCTTACTTAATGTGGCGAATTGGCCCACGCAATCACACTTATTGCGCGCCGATGATGGACATGGGAAAAATCGCCAAAAGGTGTCGCCAAACCGAAATCTTGGAGATTCCCATTGCACACGATTTCTCTTACGTGAAGCTGTTGCAATTGTACATGAACTTTGGATCACGGTATAGTCTGATGATGCAATTCAGCCTGGTATCAGACCAATATTGCAAAGTAAGGAAAGTGAAAATATTTTTCTTTGAAATTAATCTGATAAAATGGCTTCTTGAGTCTTAATTGAGTCTTTGACATATGTACAATAATACGGTCACAATACCTGCCATCCGTTGACAATTTTCTGGTTGAATATGCCGAACTCATAGCGGATGCCATAACCATAGGCAGCCAAGCCCAGGGACGCCATGGAGTCCAGGAAGCAGGCTAAAGGTCAGAGGTCAGGGGTAGAGCCAGGGTTAAGGAACGTGCGGTCCAGGTCAGTCACCATGACAACACCAACGTTACGGCTGGTCTTAAACATACAATACTTCTGCAAAAAATAAATAATAATAATAATAAAAGACAGACAGACAGACAGACAGACAGACACTCACCTGCCAGACGTCCAAGGCCCCCATTGCCCAGGCCAGCATCCTCCTCCATGTCCTGCAGCTCCTCCATGTCTAGCCCAAGCTAGGGGGACCACAGTGGTTGGGTTTTTTTTGGTCACTAAAGTTTTTTTAATTTAATTATTCATACACACCTAAACATACAGTCAAACTAGAAAACAAACACTGACACCAACATCAACAGACAGTATATCCAGCTTACAGCCATGTACACAAAGACCTCTTGTACATAAACATCTTCTCTTTTGTTTTGTTTTTTACACTTTACATTTTGCATTCTTCAGCACCATATCTACAAATTTTCCATTTTTCATACCTACAAAAAAACACATTCCCAGGCCCTCCTAACATGTTCCTCTACATTGTTAATTCTAGCTAACATGCGTTCATATGATGCAACTTCTGACATCATTTCCATCCACTTTTTAACATCTGGGGCGACTGTGCTCTGGACCACAGTGGTTGTTAAACCTACAGCATGAGTGGAAATCTGTAATCTCTGACAATTTTTGTGTTGATAATCTGGGGCCTTTTTTTTTTTTTTGGGGGGGGGGGAGGGGGATATATTTGCTTGTAGTGTATAGAACTCAGTGTTTTCCATACATGTCAAGTATTTCTGACACCGTCGAGTGAATCATCACCTTACGAAACAAGGCCCTGAATGTAGTTCAGCTTGATCGCCCATCAGTCCCCAAAATGGCCGCTGTGCTGTACCTGATAGGTGGCCTCGTCACAGGCGTTCTCCAGGGCCAGGTTGACCATGGTGTTCTGCAGGGTGCGGCCCATGTAGAACTCCAGAGACAGGTAGTACACGCGCTGTGGAACACACACACACACACACACTCAGGGTCTTGAATTAAGCCCTGCCTCAAGCCAGTGGTGCTTAGAGTGGGCCACCGGGCTGGTTAAAGCAAAGCCTGGTTTGCATAATTCAACTCTGGTGCTTGGCTGGTGTTTTTCCACTCTGGAGGGTAAAAGGACCAAATTCTTCAAAGTTTTTATTAGACGATGCATACAGTAGATCAGAACGTAATAATAACCATCCTCATGATGATGATTATCTTTATGATTAGCATGCTCATGAATAATTATGATTATATTATAATCATAATTATTAATTGTGCTGTTATTTATCTCAATTATAGAACTAAACACAATCATCATTTTATTATTTTATTCATTCAGTGTTAATTGCCGTGTGAAGCAAATTCATAGCTGCTGGCACATTGATGAGTAACTTTCATGCACAGAAATGTTTTTATATGCTCACAGGAGCAAAGAAAGGTAGTCACACTATGACTTAGGTCGCTTTGGATAAAAGGGTCTGGCACATGCCCTAAATGTGAATGTGAATGTGTTGAAGCCACAGACTGTAAACCACATGTACACAGACCACACACCCAGTCTGATAAGATTCCACCAAGCCCTCCATGTCAGAGAGAGTGCACTAGAGTGTACTTCCTATTCATAATGGCCATTTTGTTTCCATCAAGTTATTCCTGCAGCCATTTATGAACGGCTATATGAACTATTGAACTATGGAACTTCTATAGACAACGCCTCGGAGCATGACAAAGGACAAAGTATGCATGGGGGGGAAGTGGGCCCGACATGAACACCCAACAACCCGGCCTAAGTAACCTTCAAGCCACCATGGTGGTTATTTCTGAACCTCTTCCTGGGTCGTGGGAGCTAATACAACAACGGCAATGGGGGGGGACAGTAAAGCGGCAGAGACGGTTCAACCCCAACCCCCCCCCCCCCCTAGTGGTGAGGAGAAATAGGGGAGCCTCTCACTCTTATTGTGTGTGTGTGTGTGTGTTGACACACACACACACACAGTGGCCAAGAAGATCACTACTACTCACTACGACAAAAGGCACACATCAATGTTATGGCTGGTCGTCCTCCACACAGACTCGTAAGGGTCAGGGGGTGACATTATATGCCTTATCATAGAAAGATAGGAATGTAGAGACGTACACCCCAAACAGCTGGAATTTGTTGATAGAAAAGAAATGAATGCCAAGAGAGGGGAAAAAAACTGCTGAACCCTAAAATGTGTCACACAGACTTGCAGGACACAAACCATGAGATTCTAACTGGAAGGCAGCGGAGGCATTCTGCGGAAGGCATTACTTCTGTGTGGGAACCAGGAGGACAAGACAACAGATGGACTTGTTGCTTTATACAAGGAATAATCATGTCACACCCACGTGAAGAACAAGTAAGCACGTCCTGGGAGATCCTGCAAACAAACTCGAGGCCTGGGCCGACAGTCTGGACTGAAATTGAAATCCAAAATCAGTAAAGAGGATGGCTAGAAAATGCATTAAAATAAAACATATTTAAACAAAAACGTAGGCCTATCATACAATTACCATAAGGCTTCCATTTATATGCAACTCTTGCATCACCCAGATATTGACTCAAGAGTTCATATTTTGTGAATATTCACAAAGAGTGAACCGTAAAAGCTCGTTGATGCATGCACCATTGTATGTTGCAAATTTCGGATGGGGGGGGGGGGGAGGGGGGGCGGCGATCACGTTACGTAATACATCATTTAACAACCAGTTGATTCGGTCTGGCGGCAGGGTGCAAGCAACATAATGAATCCCCCCCCCCTTTAGGAAGAGGCGCTCGTGTCACAAACACGTCTGTCACTGTCATTAGTGCGGGCGGTTCGCCCTTCGTCAACACAAGGCTATACATGGTCATTTTCAGGCGGATGAGCGAAAACATAAAATTATAAATAAATGCTGATCCAGATGCACTGGATTATGTAATCATCCGTGACCCAGGATGACAGTACCGTTTAGGCCAGGCAGCGTCCTACCAAAGAGGAAAATAACAGTGGTGCACGTGTAACAATGGGTTGGCCACTGCGTCGTTGTGACATCAAACTATTAGACGTCAATTTCGTAATGCACAACATTTACTTGCGGCCAGCCTCCCATCCGAGGTGAGCGGCGTACGTGCAGACTGACAGGAGCGCCTGCAGGATTTCCAGGCTACTGCGGCAACGGCCCTCGACACTTACTTTGGGGTCTTTCTCATAGTAGTGCTGCTGGGTCCGGATCCATCGTCCGACCAGGTGATCGCGGACCGTGTTGGCCAACGCAAAGTAGTAGTCCCTCTTGGTGGCAACGTTGCGATCTTTCACCAGAGTGAAGTGAAGGTGGCGGTTGAAGTTAGTCTTGAGATCCGTCACGTTTTCTACCCCGGCAAGTCCTCGCACGGAGATCTGCTTCCTCCTTTCCTGGTCTGTCAGCGGCTTAGCCATGCTGGATTCTGATATATATCAACAAATTTAGCCTGACAATTGATGCAAGACGGCGGTTTAAAAGGACTGCAACTGTGGAAGTCACACACTTCGCCTTCCTTATTCGTTTTCCTACTGACGGCCCGCCTATGGCATGCGTGGAGTTATATTTATATAAAGGGGGGGGCGGGGGCCTTGGCGGAGCGGTCCAATGAGGAGCCAGTTCCACACGCACCACGCCCACTTCTCGAGGCAATTTAAAAAAAATATTTCATGCAGTCCCATTGAAATGAATGGACGCTCGGCCTCTACGGGGAAATGAGAGGTTATCAAAATCGAGTCAGTCGACTTGTGATAAGTCGCTGATTCCGAACGAACTCGTCTTCGGGATGAACGTGATCTAATGCATTTGTAGTCAATGAAATGTTAACACAACTGTACATGTTGACTATTTCATTTTTTACATTTTAGGGGAAGCCAAGCTTCCCTTGCAGTCTTAAGAGAAATCGCCTCTGGCCTTTGAACCCCTGCCGAACCCAGGTTAAGAACCACTGTCCAATGGTGTAATATACATTTGTGATCCGTTTTTTACTTTGTTCGTGTTGCAACTTTAGTCGTTGGTCGTTGCCAACACGAATCGGAAATTACTACATAGGACACGCTGGAGAAATAATTCTGGGGTTGACTCTTGCCCATTCAAGTACATCATTAAAAAAAAGAAAGAACAGTAAAGAAAAACAAAATTAAAACCTTTGTATAATTGATACGTTTATTCGGAATCAGGCAAGAATTCAACAGCTATTTATTCAGGCTAGAACCAATAACACCCAATAGACAAAGTAAAATGCCATCAAAATCAACTGAGGGAGGGGTTATGTGGAAAAAGTAATCTTAAGCAACAGAATACACACACGCACACTGCACACCGCTACACACATCAGAGGACGTGAAAAAACATCCAAGACTTCCGCGCTGTTCCAAAGCGTTCAGGGCAGCGCAGACCGCTGCATGAGGGAAGCAACCATCTGAACGACAATCGGGATTAGGGATCGCTGAAAAGCAATCTTAAAAAACAAAAACAAAAACTGGAAAATCGACAAACCGGAACCTGGAATTTTGGAAGCCATACAAGGACAGCGTTACAAAAATGCTGAGCTCTGCGGGTCTGCCGTGAAGAGACGGCGCCACGCACGTCATATTTTGCTACAAAAATATTAATCTCATTTGCGTCGAACCAAACATTAATTAAACCGTCACAAACGTTCAGGTCGTGTCTGCTGAATGGAGCGCCCCAATGGTTTATTTGAACACGCATCATGCAAAAAAACAAAAACAAAACAAACCCAACTGAAATCGAACCTGTTCTCAAACCCGAGCAGCTCTTCGCTAGAGGAAGTTGAAGAACGTCCCTACAAGAAAATTAAAGTGAAGAGCTACCCGAGGCAATGTGGTCGATGGGCGTAACGACAAGAGACGGACTGCAGAATCCAATTGAAAAACAAGTAAAACGCACAACGTACATTTTACGGCAAAAATTGTGTACGATAGTTTTTGTGTGTGATGATGATACAAACTTTTAAAAACAGGAAATAATTAAGTTACGCAAATTTACACTTCCATTTTTTTTTCCATTTCATTTCTCTTCAGAAATACCTTCAACAAAGCAAAGGACCATTAAAAAATAAAGCACAGGCTTTTTTTTCACTTCCGAGGAGTGGAAATACAGACAAACACGAAAAATTTTCATCATCAGTCTGTTGATTAGGAGTTGATGGCTGTTGTGGGGTGAAGGTGGAGGTGGGTGGGGGGGGGGGGGGGTTCTCAAACAAATAATGGGTGGAGGCCTCTCCTGTGGGTGGGTGGGGTTTAATTCTGCGGTGGAGGTGGTGGCGGAGCGGGGGGCATGCCGAAGGGGGGCATGCCCGGGACCCCCATCCCCATCATGGTGACAAAGTTGGAGGGGTCCATGGGTGGGGGTGGGGGGGGCGGGGCGTACATCATGCCGGTGGAGCCCGGGGGCGGCGGCGGCGGCGGAGGGGGCGCGCCGGGGGGCAGGGGCGGCTGGACCCCCGGCGGGGGCGGGACCATGGACGGGTTGCTCATGGGCGGCGGGGGCTGGGCACCGGCGGCCGCAGACTGCTGGGGCTGCTGCCAGGGGGGCAGGGAGCCGCTGGCGGCGCTGGAGGTGGTGGTGGTGTCTGGGTGGAGAGGGGGTGGAGGCGGCGGGTTAGACGCATAACATCCGGGACATCAGTGTAATCGGTACCAATTAAGGGCTTGAAGGTTGTTCTGGTTGACTTTCTTACTGTATTAGCAGCAATGAAATGTTTCACCTTCTTATGAGAAAATGTAGTCTTTGTAAGTCGCTTTGGATAAAAGAGTCCGCTACACGTCCTACATGTAAATAATCACGCCACTGAAGCCCTGATCAGCTCAGCACCGCCGTTTCAAGTGCAAAGGAAAACATTTCACATGTAAAGGCATCCTGGTGGTCAACACTATGCTCCCACGTTTCCCTTCTTGTAGTCCTGTTATTAAACCACATGCGGTGCACATTACCAGCAGCATTACTCTACACTGTGTTACTCGAAACTCAGTCTGCAACAGGTGTGGTTAACACTGCACACTCTGGTCCATCCACCCATAAGCATTCAATCTTCACATACATTCTGGATCCCTGGCGTTCAACCACCCAATAAAAAAATGCTGTGTGTGGGTCCACACTAAGCAAGTGAGGACCCATCCGACTTAAGCTACGAGACTTGGTTCCTGGCATGTGAGAGCCTACTTAGTTTGCAGGACATGCAGCAGAGTTCCACAGGAGGGAGGCCAACTGGTTTCCAAAAGAAACAAACTTACTCTGTTGCCATGGCAGTGGCGCACTGGTGGCCATGCTGCTGGTGGGTGGAGGAGGCGGGGCCTGCTGTTGCCACGGCGGCAGAGGTCCAGAGGGCGGTGGTGGGGGCTGGCTGCTGGGAGGCGGGGGAGGCGGTGGCATCATGCCCATGGGGGGAGGCAACAGACCTGTAGTGTGTGAGAGAGAGAGAAAGAGTTAAGTTAGCATGGGGTGGTTTTTGCTGGGTGATTTTGTCGGGTGGCTACACACTGCATGCATTTTCGAGTTTGATGCCTTAAACGAAAACATCTAAATCCATTAACAACAAAGAAGAAATACATTTGCTCGTGTTAATCATCTAAAAGTGTAGTCTGAGCCTTTAGGGAAACGGCACTTAAAATGTGTATTCTGAATGACACTAGTGGCATTTGACTCTAGGCTTGGTCTAAAAGAGGGCAATAAGAGATCATCTATTCACTTAAGTAACGTGATGGGAATTCTGAGCAGCAGAACGAACATGACAAATGAACGAATGAATGAATGAATGAATGAAGAGGCGATGTTACCCATGTGATGGCCGTGCCCCTGGCCCATGGGGGGTGGCGGGGGCTGCATCCACGGGGGCGGGATGCCGTTGGGGTTGTGGGACATGGGAGGGCCCCCCATGCTGGGCATGGGCGGCGGGTAGCCGTGGTGACCGCCGTGCCCCCCGCCATGGCCCCCGCCGTGACCGCCGTGTCCACCCCCATGGCCGCCACCGTGACCGCCGCCATGACCGCCGCCATGGCCGCCGCCGTGACCTCCGCCATGACCTCCTCCGTGACCTCCACCGTGACCCCCGCCGTGGCCACCATGGCCACCGCCTCCGCCGTGCATGCTGTGGAAGTTCCTGCTCTCAGAGGGGCCGGAGTTCATCCAGGGGGGCCGACTCTGTGGCAGCAACACAAGGAGACACACAGGTGAGACCGGGTGGCGCATGCAGTCGGTGCCTGAAGTCGTGGCTGGCTGGCGCCCGCCTACAGACACACTCTTAACCATGAGAGGCGGCAGCGCGGCACTGACACCCACCTGCTGCTGGGAGCTGTTGGAGCCGGAGGACCGGGAGCCGCCCCCTTGGTGCGAGTGTCCTCCGCCCGACGACGGGACGGGGGCCTCCCCCAGCTCCGCCATGAGGGACAGATACTCCTTGTCCATGCGGGCCTTGTCCTGGGCCGACTGGGGCGGCTCCCCGGGCGTGGCTCTGTGGGTGGTGAACGAACTGGAAGAGGAGGGAGGGGTGGAGACACAACATCTGGTCAGTCCTGAGCACCGCAGTGTGTGCCGTTTGGCCACCGGAGCGGCGAGCCCTGGAGCCCCCCCCACCTCACCTGGTGTATTTGCAGTCGGAGGAGATGTGTCCGGCGCCGCCACACTTGGTGCAGAGCGTGGTGTTGGTGATGCTGCGCGGCTCAGAGTTCTGCCACGGGCGGAGGATCCTGTGGGAGCAGACGATACAGACAACCTCAGACGACAGGACCCTTTGCTGCTGCTGCTGCTGCAGCAGGGGGCAGGCGCCGCGATAAACAAATTAACCCCGCCCCCGAAAGACACACTGACCTGTTGTCGTCCTCCCGGAGGGTGCCGTTCAGCCGGGCCAGCTCGCGGAGCTGCATCTTCCGCAGGTCGTTCTGGTCCTCGGGGGTCTCGATGCCCTGCTTCAGGATGTTGCGGATCTGGCCGGGGGACACGATGCCGTTTAGACTCACAGCCACAGCCCGCCCTGGAGGCTCTCACTGAAACCCCTGCGCTGCCTTCACCCTTATAACCCCCCAAAGGACGTAAACACCCACCCCTTTAATAAGAGGACCCACGCTGTTTAACTCCACGGGTGGAACTAGCTAGCGACTACAGGGAAGCCCCGACGGTTCAGGAGGAAGGCCCCAAACCCCCACCTGTTCCACGGCCTTCTTGACGTTCTCCATGGTGTTGGCGGTGACCAGGGCGTGGAGGGGCTCGTCCTCCCCGGGCAGCATCTGGCCGTCCTTGCGGCCCACCTTCCCCTCCTTCACGGAGCCCTTGCCCCGGATCATGATCTTGGCGCAGCATTCCTTCTCGATGTTCTTCAGGGTGTTGCCGCTTGGGTGGCGCACGAGAGGAGCAGGGTGAGTTTAGAGTGTTGTAGCATGGCGACACACTTTGACATGATAACACTGAGGCCATCCTTAAAAATATTTCTTTTCGCAGTAACAACCAAAAAGAAAAAGGGTCTGTAGCTAGGTCTATACATATATATATATTTTTTAATTCAAGGTAAAAAAATAAAAAGTAAAATTTTGGTATGAATTTAAACAAATTAGCATATTGTGATATCACTGACTGGGTCTCCAACCCGTAAAAGTTTAGTGGTCTCCTTGACATCAGTCAACACGTCGGGTTATAGCGGTGTCGAGATATTTCAATGCATTGTTTTATGTAGGACCTATTGTTACGGTGCCTGAATGCAAAGTTATAACTATAGCCTTCTATAACTTTGAACGGTGACCGCAAACATTTTCTTTACTGCAGCCGCAGCCATCATAACAGGCAAGCGCGAACCATTGATGAAATGAAGCGAATATAAAAGAAAGAACGTAGCCTATGTGTATATGTAGGCAATTTATATTCGTGATACTTACTAAAATTTAATTAACAGGGTTTTATTGTAGTTGCATTAGTTGTTCGAAGAGTAAAAACAAACAACGGTCGGTCTTAACGCAAGTTTACAACCGGCAAGTCGGTCGGACTTAAAGGGGAAAAAAATAAATATTTGGGTCGGTCAGGTTACGGCAAACCCAAATATTTTCAAGGCTGGCCTGACTAAAAGCCTCGGCCCTCACGGACCGTAAGGTCCGGCCTCCCGTGGACACAACTCACCGTGGTCCGATCAGCAGCCCCACAAAGTTGATCTCCGGGTATTCATCCTGGGGGATCATCACCTTGTCGTTCACTCTGGTAGCCGGGGGTCTGCGGGACAAGGAACCGGGACAATAAGACGCAAGAAGGAGGTGCAGCGGTCAACAAAACTCCCAGTCAACAAAAACCTTAGGCGAGTTTGCTGCATTCTTCGACACGAACATCATCCAGGGTAAACAATTTATGCACAACCTATTTTTTTTTCCATCAACGCGATTACATTACGGAGACAAACAATCAAGCAGCGTTCTCCAACTGGAGACGTCACAGGTTCGTGGCACCCGCCGCCAAACATTTAGGGGCATTTAGCAGACGCTTTCATCCTGAGCGACTTACAAAGAGTACATTTGTCATAAGAAGGTGAAACATTTCAATGCTGCTAATACAGTAAGAAAGTCAACCAGAACAAGTTTCAAGCATTTCAATTGCTAGATTAACCATTGCTTGAATACAACTTCTCTGACTAAGTGCCAGGTTACAAAGAGCAATCAAAGTGCCGCATTACAAACACAACCAGCCATGCTACAGGGGGTCGGGGAGGAGGGTTGCTGCGTACTTGTAGTCGGTGGGGGGCTTGAACTCGGGGTTGAGGCCCACCATCTCGGTGATGAGGGAGTGCCGCTCCTCCTCCAGCTTCTTGCGCGTGCGGTACTCCCGCGTGTTCAGCCGCTTGCCCTCGCTGTTGTAGATGGGCTCCGGGGAGGGGGACCTGGGCGTGCAGAGACAGACAGAGAGAAGGGGGGTCCCCCCGGCGTCAGCGCCTCCGTCCGGGGCAACGCGGCTTGCAGACACTTGAAAAAAAAAAAACGCTTCCCTGAGCCTGTCTAAGTCCTTCAGGAAGTGGTTTACAAAAGTAAGGTGAAACACGGTCAGAGTATTTGGAATGAGAGAATGCCACTTGATAGTAGTAGTTATAAGAGTAACGATGCAAAAGTCGGTGCTTAAGCGAGAGCTTGACTGTTGGAAGTATTCAGAGAGGGGGGAAACAAAAGTCCCCAAAGCTATCCTGGAATAGGGCGACTTGGAGAAACACATGCCAATGGAAAGGAATGAGAAATCAAATTAGAATGGGAATTCTGACCTAGCATTTTTGTGAGCCGAGGAGCCCGGTCTCACACAGTTTCAGTTCAGAATTAAAAGGCAACCAGAGCTGTATGGTGGTGATTAAACCAATGAGCCCGGAAGGCCGTCCACCACACTAATAAATCCCCCCCCCAAAAAATAAAATAAAACGGCCACAAGTTAACCTGCATACAGGGTTGTTGGCCTCATGGATGGATCGTAAAAATGAAAATGGGAACAAAAAAATTAAAATAAATAAAATTAAAAAAAAAGGCCAAATCCTAAAGCGGAAACGCTGTCTTTGAGAGCGGCCTGGTGCGGTCGTGGTGGGAAGAGGTCCGTGCCTCCCCGGGGGTGCTGGGAACCTGCGTGGTAGCGTTCGTTAAGGAGACTCTGTGCTTGAGAAAGGGTTAGCTTGACGTGGGGGGGTAATTTGGGTTAGAGAAAAGGAATTGAGATTAGATGGTCACCTTTTCCTTTAAAAAAGACCTCCCCATTTCAGAGAGAGACACACGAGTGAGGCCACTTGGAAGTCCGAAAGAGACGAGGAGTGGAAATTATAAAACGAAAAAGAACTTTTTTTTTCTTCTTTTTTTTAAGTTTAAAAAACCTCGAAACTTCCAACGGTGACAACCTGAAACACTCGTGGCTGGTTTGACGTTAAGGTGGGGGAGTAAGCTACCAAAAGTCCCGGGATAAAATGCACTTTGTTTTTGATGCTGTGGAGATATCCGATTAACATTAGTGTCAGAAATCTCGGTACCAGGAAACATGGGACTAGCTCAAAAGAGGCCAATCTCACACACTCTTGAAAGCAATGGCATTTCCTGCAGGAATAGACAGTCAAGTCTATATTTTATAGACAATAATAATAATCCAAAAAGGGATAATAATTGCCCAACCCTCGGCTATCCTGTCACTTGTTAAGACCCCACTGGGGCGCTAAATACAATATTAGAAATAGAACATTTGAGGTTACCCTATTCCCAAGTACCCAGCTCAAATAAATATTGGCATGTTTAACTTGTATTTAAATAGTTATTAATCCATTATTGATAGAATTAAAATACATACACTCGTGACAACCTAACTACATTCCATATCAAATTTAACATAACCTTTAAAATCAGCATAATTTCTAAAATACTGACCCAAACCTGGTTTATATGTGGAAAAAACTTGACCCATTAGTTATACATTAAATTCCCCCATTCAACTAATCACACACAACAATCAATCAAATCACAGACACGCCAATAAATAAGATCTGAAAGTGACATGTTACTAAGACTGGCAGTTAAGACTTAACTGGCATGTATATGTAAATGATTCCATTTAGACACTTGCCTCGGTATCAAATAAATACTGCACTACATGCATGTAAGTTATCATATTCAAGGCTTTGAAGAATCATTCAGACTAGCTTAACTGTTACTCTTGAGGAATGAGGTATATAGATATAAATATATCTATATACACACACACACACACACATACATACATGCCTGCTTGCAGTATTCTCCGTATGCTCTTCTCACACTTGGCAAGAGTAACATAAGAAATAGACTGCTATCTCTAAGGAAAGTCCTACGTACCCTACCACCTTTCGTCAAGGACAACGTCTAGCTAGGTGAAAGGTCACGCGTCTGCCGCTCATAAGCTAAACGCACACATCTTTTGTTTTTGTCATCAAGAAGGTAGAGAAAGTGTTACTGTTGGTGGGTTTAGATCTTTTTCCGACCTGTCCTCAGGGTTAACAGGAATTCCCAGGTCTCCTGTACGTAGTTTACGAGTCAGGTCTTCGATCTGCAGTTGGACTGTAAGTGTTCAGGTTAGGAAAGAAAAAAAAAACACACAGGGATGGAGAGAAATTTGGTTAACAACAACAACATCATCATCATCATCGTCATCATCGTCATCAGGGCAGAGGGCACACGTCAACATCAGGTAGGCCGTCTGGCTTTCAAACGAGATATAAAAGCAACCAGCCGTCAATCACTTCACATTAAGATTAGGTCAAAAGGGTAATAAAAACAGGACACAACCCCAATAAATCAAAACTGAATTTCTACAGCAGGAGGCCCCTTACCAACCTCTGGGGAAAAGGTGGACAGCAAATGAACAAATAGAGACACATTCCACAGTCAACAACAGGCCTCTACGTCTGCACATACCCCCCCCAAAAGGTTTGTAACGTGTAAATAGATTATCCCGGAATTCGCAAACATAGAGAGAACATTTGGCAACGCCGTGGGGGCACATGACCAAACCAGGGTTCCGACAAATGCCCCGCCCACCTGAAAGGTTCCAATGAGGGCCTAGCTGCAGAGACTACTGCCAAACACTTTAGCGCGGCGTCAGCATTTGAAGGAACCGTGTGTCTGGGGCCTTATTAGTTTTTAATGATCAGACAAAGACAACGGTGGCCACAGTCACCAGCTACACGCCACATGTAGATTGGAGGGGCGGGGGGTGGGGGGGTGAGGGGGTTATAGCTTTTCATTCATTCATTCAAAAAAAAAAAAAAAAAAAAAAAGGATCATGATTACTGCACCCCCATTACCCATCCAAAGTTTAAGAATTAATTCTTCCCCCCCCAAAAAATAGATTTCCACTGCATTCACGTAAATATTAACACAGTGTGTGAATTGCAATTACAACCATTTCAAAGCGCACTCCTCCATACTGAGGGGGTTTTACTAAATGAGCAAAGGAAATAAACACGTGACGACCAAAAAGGTAGGCACAAATGAACACTGATACCAAAGAAGACCAACCATTAACAATGAGTGGGCAGCATCAATAACAATTTCAGTTATTGACAGTATTAATTTGCTCCAGTACACAGGTGTCACAGTGCTGCTGAAAGGCATTCTTCCAGTTCGACAGCATTAGTGCAGAAAATGTGTTCCGAAGTACAAAATACGGGACTAGGTAAAATCCCATGTTACTGTGGGGAAAATCTGTGTTTTGAACCAAGGTGTTCACGTTATAATATATATTCAGAGTATTTTTTTATATCATTTATATTTTTGCCATTGAAACAGCACTGCAGACACTTGGAAAAAATAAGCATATTTAGCATGTTAGGAATTATCCCTAACAACCCATGCAAGGGAATGATACTGGTGATGTAGAGTGGGACAGGCAAGACAGTGAGACCTGCAGGTTTCAAAATATTTAGCAAACGGCGTCTTAGTTAACGTCTTGATAATAAATGTCCAACGGTGTGCAACCCCGATGGCAAAAAAAGAACAAAGGACAAGGAGCTACACACCTTAAACACACATTACAAAACAAGTTATTGGGGCACACTTATTTACGTGGAGATCAGACTCATTGGTCCGTTACTTTCATTTAAATTGGACATTAAACAAGCCCAATAGTAAAACTATGAATGCACATCGTGGACCGTACTGAATCATAATGCAAAGATCAAACCTAAGAGAAGGTACACACTGTGAAAGGTAATATTTATGCTTTGTCAATTTACCTATATAAGCTCTCTCCTGGTCTCGGGTCAGTCCGGGAGGAATGACAGTGGGCATGCCGGGGATGATCGTCTTCTGATCGGGCGTCTCACTACTCCAACGACTCCTCTTCCTTGACTTCTTCTGGCCAAAATCTGCCAGGAAAACACACGCTTAAGCACACTGGATGCATCTCAAAGTAACCTTGATTTCTAACTTACTAACCAACAAACAGATAAGGATCTCCTGGTGACAACCGCACCTATCGCGTGACTGTACCTCACACCTCTCGCGAGGACTTTAATTGGGCCTTTAATCCACGCTGTTTAGCCGCTCGCTAGCTAACAGGCTAGCTACTGGTGCGCCTCCTGAACAAGCTATACAACACTTAGCCACAGCTAGCGTCCAATGGACCGTTCATAAGTACCTGATTTTGACATGGCGGCCACGGGAGATAGTTGCTGGGGCTGAGGGGGGAACGCGGCCACCGCGTTGAACGGAATCGGTTGAGGGAAGCTGACAGTCGGCATGGGCGGTTGAAAGGTCTGCGTCGGTGGGAAGGCTGCTGGCGGCCCCGGAGTCGGCATGAGTCCATTTCCAGCACCGGGGCCCGAATCAAATCCTCGTTTAGCGCCAATACTAGGATGCAGCTTCCCCAAAGGGGTCGCGTTTGCTCCTGTGGCCATTTCCTAAGATGCTTACAGCCTTAGAGGGTAACTCGATAACGCAAGTAGGCCTGCAAAGATTAAGATGTTAAAAAAAAAATGCAGTCTGCACTCGGCTCCGCTGCTACAGTGCCGTTTCCTTGATGTACGCTGTCGTCAAAATGGCGCACGGCTCGAATCAACAAAGATTGATTCAATACATTGGGACGGACTGCCATTGGCCGGGACAAGCCCCACCCTCCATAGTTAAAGGTTTTCCATTGGTTGTTAAAAATCGAGCTAACTTGGCTTCCTTGTTAAGAAACAAAGCTGTCGCGTACATCAAACCCCTATTTCTTAAGTATATGTATATACCACTGTATTGTTTGTTGCGCATTTCTATAAAAATGGCGGTGTTGTGCAGCTCCATGATTTTGAATATATATATATATATATATATATATGTTTACCAATGTTTCTGGAGTGCGTGTAGACAGAGCATGTGTCAGAAAATGTGTGGTCATAAAAAGGCGGTGCTCCTCGTGGTGGAACCCTCCTGAGTTAATGGCGAAACATGACCATCACAACTTGTAGTTTGACGCATCTTACTCCCTCACGATGTAAAACACATTTCCACCAACATCACTCGCCTACAGCGTGACAGGTGTTAATGTAGGAGTGCATCAATAAATTGGAGTCTGGGAGTCAGAGGGAAAAATAATTTATTCTAATATCCTTAAAAAAACTAGTTTAAAACAAGGATCAGCTTAGATTCACATCGCTATATTAAACATGACGTCACAGAACAACAATGCTTTGAACAAACAAAGGTATTTCACTTTATTCATCACCTGATTCATTTTGGGGTCACCAATTCTTACTCTGTATAGCCTCCCAAAGGGGCAGATAAACAGCACAAAAAAAATCATCACAGGTTAAATATGATCAAGCTACCGCGTAAACCACGAATCAAATGTGTAGCAGGTAGCCTTTTAAAACATGCATCCTTCTTTGTTAGCATTAACCAACTAGTATATACAAGTATGTACTGGTCTAGCTTTACTGAGGACAACACAAAGTCTCACACTATAAAAGTAACATGTTGTTCAAAAGTGGCATCATAAGAAAGACAGGGAGTAATGCAAAAATAGCCAAAATGAAGTCGAGTCATCCCACATAATCAGAACCCCACCTGTAAAGAACACACCACAGCAGGAAGCCATGAGTCAATCACATGAAGCGTGTATGCATGATCTGAACGTGGCGCTCCTCATTCCTCACCCAGCGTATGTGGGGGGGGGGGGGGGGGGTCACCTCTCATACTTACTCCCGTCACACGGGCTGCATGGAGAACTAAAAAGCCGGGGGGCTGGAGGAGGTGGGGGGGGGGGGGGAGAGCCGGGTGGCCCCGCCCCCCCCCCGTCGGTGGTCGTCCCGTGACTAGTAGGCGTAGCGCACCCGATCAGCATAGAGATCCCGCGCGTCGTAGGGCGTGCTTCTCGGGACGGCGGTCGCCGATGCGGCCCGCGTATGCTCAAAGCCGTACCCCTCGGGCTCCGCGGCCGCTTTCCGTATGGGGCTTCGGTCACGGGTGTAGTATGAGGCGATGGGGGCCGGGGCGGAGGGAGGGAGGGGGGGGCACTCGTACTGGTCGCTCGTGCGCGGCCCGCGTTCCCGCGTTACCGCCGCGGTGGGAGGAGGAGAGGGCGCCGCCAGGGGGACCTCGTAATAGCCGGTGCCGTAGGGGTGCGCCCGGTACTTTTCGTAGAAGTCCATGACGCCGTACGGGTCCCGGTCGTCGCCCGGGGGCTGGCGCGTCGGGTAGCCGGGCACCGCGCTATACACTGAGCCGGCGCCAGCGGCGCCGCCCGCGTACGCTGCCCCGCCGCCGTACATCCGAGCCACGCTATGATCGGCGGCGGCGGCGCTATAGCTGTAACCGGGGGGCACCCCGTAACTCACAGCGCCCTCGAAGCCCCTGCCGTACCCCGCCACGCCGCCGCCGGGACTGGAATACCGGGAATAATCGTGCACAGGAGCATAGCCGCCGCCAAAATCCTGACCGCCACCGAAGCCCGGATGGTAACCCCAGGTGCCGCCGCCGCCGCCACCACCGCCGCGCCCGCCAAACCTCGCAGCGCTGTATCCGTCGGACTGTGGCTCTGAGCCATTTTCGGGGAAACCGTTTTGATCTAGAGGGCACTCTTTGGACCAGTGGCCTTCCTGCCCGCAACGATAACAACCCGACCTCTCTCCCATTCCCGGCGCGGTACGCAGGCGGCTAGTTGAAAGCTTCACACTCATCAGTTTGCCTTAAAAAAGAAAAGACGCAGCAAGAATTATGCCTGACACAAATCCTCTCATCCAATTGGGTTACTTGCATGTGGACATCTTACACACAATAAAATTGTAGAATCTACAAACAAAGTATACCCATCTAAAAAAGGTTGCCTGATACTCAATAGGTATTAAGGCTCATGGGCTATTCAGATAGGAAGCGCAGGCCAGAGTGTTATGCTCAGGCCCGGGCTCAAATGGACTTGTATGCCATTTGATTTCGGATCAACCGCTGTGATATGATCACAATACAGATTAGCAGCACATCACACTTCACCACGAGGATCACACATTTTTCCCCACTTGCCAATATAGGATGTGATCATGTAAAAATGGCTTTTACGTCCGTACACAACTGACACCATGTTATGGTCAGTTTGAGAATGTCTGTGGTGTGCCGGGCAACACATTCACGGGGCTTCCTGTCTGAATGCCACACAACCATCTTCTGCTACTTACCGGTGCTTGATCCTTGACTGCACTGTCAAGTCATAGGAAACACTCCCTCACCTAATGTTATTATTAGCATTTAGTTCCTTCAACTAAAACTGTACTTTAAATTAAGCTGCATAGACCAATTTCTCTTCGAAAAGCAGAATGAATGCACAAAGAAATCTAACAAATCAAAATCTATAGCATTCTCCAAGTAGTTTTAGAAGTTAAGTTCAAGTTTTTAGGGTATTGATACTGTTAAAGAGGCTTATTCTCAAATTTTAGAGCACTCTGGTTTTCAACCATATCATGTTTGATACTTTAAGCTACCATTGCTCTAGTAATGCTTTGGGGTGGTTTCACATGCCATCTGGCATTTGTTGTGTTGGAAACACAACCTCATGATGCAAATAAGACTTTGACCTACCCCATTTATGAAAATCAGTCTAGGAAACCGAAACTGGCTGCCTTTATAGATTTGCATTAAACCTTAGTCAAATGAGTCAGTGTGATATCTAACTATGTGACCCTCCACAGTGTATGTCTGACATGCCAAATTAAGGATCTTATCAGCCCACCCCCCTGGGTTCACCTTTGAAGGCAGTGTTGTCTAACTTATTGATGGCCTCCAACGCGTCATCCATTCTCTCCATGTGAACAAAGGCATAGTCCTTCACTATGTCACACTCCAGGACGGCACCGTACTCTTCAAACCGGGCCCGCAGCTCCTGGTTGGTGCAGGCAATGTTGCCGACATGCAGCTTAGTTGAAGCTTTGGATTTTCCGCGGCTCAACTCCACATTCATGGGCTGGCCATTCAACTCGTAGTGGTGGAGGTTACGAATTGCTTCCTCGGCCTCTGACTTGTCATCCATGTGCACAAAGCCAAAGTTCTTGACGATGTCACACTCTGCAATCTTGCCATACTGGGAAAACAGAGAGCGCAGATCATCGGTGGTCGTCTCCGCAGCTAAATTCCCAATGAATATTTTCACCATTGTGCTTTCTCTGCAGGAAGAAAAACAGAAACACACACACACACACACACACACACACACACACATTAGAGCAAATAAATTCACAAAGCTGGGGACATTGATAGCACTACACATCTGATCTGCACAACAGAATGTCCCAATGCAAACTATGGATAGTTCAGCCAGATTATATGTATACGATCATCCATATGGATGCGCACTGACATCCACTTTGGCCTAAAACTATCATACTAGCTCTGGTGAGAACAAATGCAAGGCGATTTTACGTGTGCATGTGCTCTCGTAGCGCACCCTGCAGAATTAGCATGGCGGCGTTGCACACCAAACTGAGAGACGGACTTTCGTTTGTTAAGTCTCTTCATAATCTTTTTTTAATTAATTATCTGTGGTGAATATCAATGATATGGGTTTAGTCACACCTGTTGATTTGTAATGTACGGAAACTTTACACATTATCACGACAACAGACATTAGCATATTAGCCAAAGCTAAGGCCGATCGCCAAGCTAGTGCGTCGCAAGATATTAGCAAGAAGCTACACGATCGGGGACTACCCACTGTAGCCGTTAATTGAGGTAAAATAACACGCTAGCGCTCACAAAGGTGGTTACTATAGGCTAACCAAACGAGGACGATTCTGCGTTGTTCGTATTTGTGTTCGTACCGTACAAAGCTGGAGCCAATGTCCCGGACCACCCGTGAGAAGTATGGGCTTGTGTTGTCACAACGTGTTGGTGTGGCTGGCTAAGCTAATGTTGCGTTCAAGTCAACTGGGAGGTTTCTGGAATTTGTCTCTGCTTCGGGGCGTTTCATGTGGTTAGGAGGGCACGGCGTATTTCTGGTATATTTAGCTGTAAAAACAAAACAAAAACAAAACAAAAGTATGTTGTTGTGTCACTGTTTAAATAGCAATAATCCGATGCTTTGTTTGAATTGACCACAAGGTAGATGTTGGGCTACGCGAACCACACTTGGTTCGTGTATAGATTTGGCGTTACGTAATGGTATGGAGCTGCCCTCGAGCGCCACTTGTTTGCTAATAAAAACGGGCTATCTTCTATCATCCATACAATGATCAACGCAAATTACTCGTAATCGGGGCTTTGTGACGCCCTCATATTGAGCGTCCCTCTTGCCATGAACGCCTCATCACCTGTCGTGTAACATTTTCATTTGGTCCGGGACCGGGACAGGTCTTGTGAGCCAATCAAGAAATCAATAGCACGGCAACCGAATATCAGTTATGAAACATTACAAAAGTGACCATCGAAATAATTTATGCGGTTGTCAAAAATAAGGACACCACTGAGGTAGACCAATTAATGGGTGCCGATGGGCTACCGTTGGATTAAAAATAAAATAATTGCTTAATCATATTGGTTTAACTGCTTAAAATGAACTGCTGACTAATGTGATTGCAAAACGAAGGAGGTAATTTAAGTTTCTGGTTCATTATTTCCAGAGGAACGACCCAGTCCCAATTAGAAAGTTAACTTTAGGGTTATTTTGTTGCCCGGGAGATGAAATGAGTGCTATACCCCAAGATAAAAGGAAAACACGTTTTTTTTTGTGATACATTTCAGTTCTTGCATACAAACGGCGATCACCTCCCTCCACAACCTAAACCGTTCTGACAAACCAAACAAGGTAGGGCTGTCCAGGATATCGTCCCCCCTGCAGAGCTGCTACAAACCGCTCAGCTTGAACACATCGAGACTGGGTGTTTGGCGACCCCAAGCCATCAGATGTGCCTCTTATTAGGTTGAAACGGCCCTGGCTGATTAAAATGTCTTCCTGAGGAAAAGGTTCAGAGATCTTTAATGCATGAATTATAAATGAGTAGGGCTGGGTGGTGGACCGGGGCATTGGGGCCGAGGTGAGTGGCCCCTGGGACTACCCTGAATGAACTGCAGATGGACAGACGGCACCATCAACCCATCAAGTCACCCGGGCTCCACCGGTACCAGCGCTCTTCAGGGCACAATTATACTGGCTTCATCCACAAAGCTACGAAGAACTGGTTTTATGCAAACTACCATGAGAAAACTTCATGTGACTATACTATTGTAACTTTAGATGAATGCGCATATCTTCGAAGAAAGAAAATGAAAAAAATGTCTATGTCAAACAATCACTTACTAAAGGCAAGTATTAACACTTGTAGATTGAGGCGAATAAAGCCTTGAATAAATGAGATCATATAATAGCAAAGTAACAATATAATCCGCTGCTGAATGACCACAAAAGTTTGAGTGATTTTCTGGGGGGTGCCGGTCTCCAAAGACTCTGGGGGCTTCACAAGACCTTGATCAGTCCTTGTAAATCAGCCACTGATATTTAACCGCACATTTCACAGACTGTCCTCAGCTTTGAATACGAGTTAAAAGACTGCAATGCAAAATAAATGTACAATGGACACACAACACACTTCACCAGCCAGTGTGTCACCAAACTAACTTTGGCTTTATTAAAAACCATTTCAGACATATACTGTGTGCTGCAACTTTCACAGCTGGGTATGAAAAATACAAACTCCATCTTCAGACTTGAAACTACCAACCAAGGCATCCCCCCCCCCCCACACACACACACACCCCACAAAAAGTGTGCCTAACAACCAACAGCCCAAGTCCTGAGATCTACCCTACTCCCACGTTGACTGTCTGTATTGCATGTTTAGTTCGCTATTGATGTACATTCCTGGCTATAAATTGGATGTCAATTGAGTTACATTTTTTGGCAGAGTTTTTCAATCAATCAGTTTAACGTCACAAATATAGTCACGCCACATAAGAGTTCTCGGAATCACGTTCATCGATGTGAATTTGTAAGTAGCTCAATTCATTGAGGACACGGTGGAAATTATTGTTGAATAAAGCGTTCTCGATTAAGACAAATTGACTACTGACCCGGCAGCTCGCGTTAAGTCAAATGGTGACACGAACTCAAATGTCACATTTCCAGTTGAACAAAGGCTGGAATGTTTCGTTTGGAAATGGTTAAGTTCTTGATCTTGGCCCAAATTGATGGCACAGTTGTTAGGCATATTTTCTGTGTATATAAGATTCCGTTGGTACCCGACAAAATTGTGTTGACTCTGGAACACTGGGGTGGACAGAATCAGGCTAGGACAACGGTTAACAAAATGTCCATGTAATGCGTTTCATAAAAACAAATTAAAATACAGACATACATTTGAAGGGCCACAAAAGGTGGGTTTCCACTCAGCTACCTATGATCACCTGGTCGCCCAATCCCAATGCTGATGATCCAAAAGCTGATAAAAGTAAAAATAAATCACCATTACTCTAATTTACCATAGCCAAAGTTATACAAAATACACATTCTTAATCAGTGCGCCTCACCTGAATAAGCAACACAGGTATATACATTTATATAAAGGGAGACTTGACTAAAGAATTGAAACCAGCAAAAACAAAACCTGGAAAAAGAAAAAGAAAAAAGAAAAAAAACGAACAAAAAAAAAACCTGTACACGTGTTAGAAACACTTGCAGTTCAGAAGTCTAAACAATTCTTATTAAAACTGTAAAAGATGTATTTGTGTGTTAAGCTGTGGATGTGACCGATGATTGACAAGATTCAGCTTCTGCGGGTATCCAAAAGTCGGCCCTTGCTCGCTCCCGACCGCGTTGCGAGAATCCCTTGTTTTGGGGGGAGGAGTGGGGGGGGGGGCCCGCGTCGGTAAGGCCCACCGCTCTGGGGGGTGGTGGGGAGGGAGGGGGCGGAAGGGGAATGACGGCAAAGGAAAACCCCCCGCAGTTCACAAAAACACCTAAAAAGAAAACAGCCGAGTTTTAGGTGTCACAGCACAGCCTGTAAGCAGCAGTCAGACCCTGGACACATCGTTCACCCGAAAGCGTCTTCTGAGATCCAGACCGGCTGCTACCGTGTTTCAAATTTCACGTTTACACACAAGCCCGCACACTCGGAAGATGGAAATGGCACCGGCACACTCTCCTGCATTGCTCACCTTGGCGGCGGCGGCGACGGCGAGGGGGAGGGGGGGGGGAGGAGGGGCGTTAGTACGGCGCGTAGCGCGGCGCGTCCTTAGCCCGCGCCACCGCGTACGTGGAGCTTCTGGCGGCGGACGTGGGCGACAGCCGCGAGTGATCGTAGGCGAAGCTCTCCGAGGTGACGGGCACTCGGCGGATCGGGCTGCGGTCCCGCGAATAGAAGGCGGCGGCGGCGGCGGCGTACGAGGCGGGCGCCATCGGCCGGCGGTCGTAGGGATCTATGCTGGAGGAGAGCCTTGAGAGGGAGGAAGAGGGGGGTGGGGGAGGGGGAAGGTAGGAGACACGGCGATCCTCGAAATAGCTGGAGCCGTACGGAGGACGGGCCCGGTATTTCTCGTAGTAATCGACGCCGCCGGCGCCGTAGCGCTCGCGGTCGTAGGCCGCCGGCCGCTCGGCGTAGGTGCCCCCCGCCGCCGCCGCGGCCGCCGCAGCACCGGCGTACCTGCTGGCCAGGTCTGACCCGTAACTACCCAGCCTATGTGGGGGCGGCGGCGGCATACCGCCCATGTAAGCACGACTATACGCAGCGCTCGGCATGTACTCGGATCCTGGAGCACCGGACATCCCATAGCCGCCCCTGCCGAAGCCCGGGGGGCCCCTGGGGATGGGGTGGCCACTGCGGCCCCTCATGCCGTCACTGTGGCTACCGTTCCGACCGTCTGGGCAATCTTTTGACCAGTGACCCTGTCTCCCGCAGACATAGCAGCCGGTTTGATCTCCCATTCCCGGGGCCGTGCGAAGCCGACTGGTGGACAGCTGTACGTTCATCAGCTTGCCTTGTGAGGAGAGAGAAGACACGCATGAGACCGTTGGGTTCGCACACGGAAAAGCCTGTTACCGACTAGAAGGAAAAAATAAAATAAAAAAAGTGGGGGTTTAGTCAACTTCAACGACACAACAGAGCGGCCCCACGAGAACAACCGGCAATGCATTCTATCAACTCTCTCTCACCACCGGCTACAATGGCGCCCGTACATTCACCGCTAGCGGGTGTTACCCGTCACGAGAGCTTTTTACCGCGCGGAGCGGGGGGTCAAAACCGAAAACCGAACCTAGAGATAGCAAAGATTACAAAGTTGTCCCCTGCCCATGATTTCACCTTTAAAGGCCGTGTTGTCCAGCTTATCGATGGCCGCCATGGCGTCCTCCATCCGCTCCATGTGAACAAAAGCATAGTCTTTGACTATGTCACACTCCACCACCGAGCCAAACTCCTCGAACTTGCCCTTGAGCTCCTCGTTGGTGGAGCCTTCGCCGAGGTTGCTCACATGGAGCTTGGTGGTGGACTTGGGTCTGCCTTTGCTCATCTCCACGTTCATGCGCTCGCCATTCAACTCATAGTGGTGGAGGTTTCGGATGGCCTCCTCGGCTTCGGACATGTTGTTCATGTGCACAAAGCCGAAGTTTTTGACGATGTCACATTCTGTAATTTTGCCATACTGTGTGAACAGATTCCGCAGCTCCTCCACGGTGGTGCTGGAGGCAAGGTTACCGACGAAGATTTTAACCATGGTTATATCCAAGTGGGCAGATCCTGTAAACACATCAGATGAGCATGGTTCGTAAACAAACGTGTCCAACTTCCAAGTGTTTCAAGTAAGGCAAGTGAGGTTAAACCCATCTAGTTGGGGGATACCTTTAGATGTAGTTTGCTTTCTGCGGCAAGAAAACTGTACTTTCTGAGTTTCTGCAAAAACCAACCGCTAACGTCATTATGTTTAGTATTTGAGCACAATATGAACATATGTTGTTTTTTAAAAAAAGCATGCTTTTAATTTATTATTAAACAATACGAGTACGCAACATAAAGTAACGGTGGGCATCATGTCCAATGTGCCTCTTTGCCACCCATTCCACAAACAAAACATCCATTTTAACGTTAGCTTTAGCACAGGCTACCGTTAGCGTCGTGCAGCCAAAACTAGCTTCAAGTTAAAAACAATGTACACACACATACATCAATCAGGACGCCGTTCTAAATATACGTGTACTTTTATCAGTATAGCGCAGGGGATCACCACGTTTGCCCAAAGAATCAGTTTAAATTAGCAAGCTAACAAGCTAATCGATGCTAAAACTTAGCTAGCCTTGGCATTAGCTTTCACTTTAACAATACAAACGAGTAACAGCTACCCTGCGGGTCTACATGTTTCCTGTGAAAGCCAATGGCGACATTGCTTATCAGAGTACCTTAAATGTGTTCTGATGTTCGAAAATTAAAAGCATAGTTACCTGAGAAGCGAAACGGGCCTAAAACCAATGAATGAAATATGAAATGGCGCCGATCGCGGGACCACTGCTCCGGATGTGACGTAGGCTAACAAGTTGCGACGGTAGAGTTTCTCCCGCTGTCGTCAGAACCTCACAGCACGGCGGCCGCGTCACGTGTCAACTCTCTGTATCGCGACACTTATGCTGTGGCCTAGCACGTATTGTTGTTCATGCTTTTTTAAAATATATATATATATTTTATCACGTAACTAGTGTGTTTCCTATATATTTTTTATTTGAGTTCAAATTGCTAGCAGTTATACCATATCCATAATAATGCTTAAAATGTTAAAGTCTTCCTGTCGGCAAAAGTTAATTAAAAAAAATCTTTATAATTTTCCGAATGCAACGAAGTTTTTGGCAGGGTACGTTTTAATTGGGAGGAGAAGGTGGAGCTGATGGGTGGTGCTGCAGCAGGGAGTAGTCTGGTCCTGCACTGACGGACGCTGCAGCACCGCACTCCTAGGACCGCACTCCTAGGACCGCACTCCCAGGACCACATTTCTAGGACCCTAGTTTTGACCCTTTGGCCTTTGGGTGCAAGTTTATGTTCCTTGGATGGCAAATTAAATGAAAATTAATAGCTTGAAACGATGACGTGATTAAACAGCTAACCTAAAACCTAAAACGTAACCATCTCTAAGATACTTTCTCTAAACTTAACCATGTAACCAGCTAAAATGATCCATTTATTGATGTTAACCTTTACCGACGCAATCCTAGGAAAAAAGAGTCTGACCTTCAGCAGCATCTTAAAGTCTTTCAGACTTATCTGTGGCTATTGTATTTAATTGTTTTAACATTTGGCAATGCAGGTGGTTCTTTCCAAATCTCCAACTCAGAAGTACAATGAAGGCTTCTTGTTTTGTAATTTGTCAATGGTTGTATAGGAAATCATCTAATTATAATAATGCAAATGACGAATCAAAGCTTAGTTGAAATAACACATATTCAATGACCACTTCATTTAAATATTACAACATGTTAAAGCTTTGTCTGAACTCACTATCATTTGCAATACTGACAAATTATAGCATTGAATATGTGTGCTACTTTAGTCATCCAGAGTGGGCCCTATATTAAATACTCCAATAATGTTCTCTTCGGTTATGCAAATACCAACACACATTAAATTAAAAAAATATCCATATACATTTTGTGCCTTTCAAGTATCTCTCAGGGAAAGGTGGTTATTTACATCACCTCAGACATAAATGTGACACACTTAGAAAATTCAAGGTAGTGAATATCATTAGTATTATGATATTTCTAAGTTAACCACATCCCAATCTTGCGCAACCAATAATCGTTGTAGAGTAGAAAAGTAGAAAAACATATTTCCTCTTAAAATACCCACTTCATATGCCTGAAACCAGATGTATCTCACTTTAATCACCAGGAAGAGGAAAGTGTGTGTGTGTGTCCAACATGAACATGAAAAGCCAATTGAGCCTTTACCTGCGTGTGTGTGCGTGTGTGTGTGTGTGTGTGTGCGTGTGTGTGCGCGTGTGTGTGTGTGTGTGTGTGTCTGTGTCTGTGTGTGTGTGTGTGTGTGCTGGAGAAACTAATGCCATTAATGTTGCTTTTTATATATCAACAGAGCTTGTGCGCTGACAACCGTGCAAGCGACGTCATTAAAATCACAAAGGGCCTGCGTTTGCACATTTCCGATGGGAGTTCTTCATCAATTCTAAAGGCGAGCTGAAAGTGTTTTTGTTGTTGATCGTTTGAACATGGGAGGCCTCTCCTCCTCCTCCTCCTCCTCCTCCTCTTCCTCCTCCTCCTCTCAGTAGCTGCTTTCATGGCCGGTTAAGATGTAAAGGTTGCTGTATGCTTGCGGGTCGTCGGTTGGTGTGCTCTGTAGGATAATATCTCTGCAAAGTCCAACACACACACACACACACACATACATACACACACACACACACGCACACGCACATACGTGAATGTTCCATCCGATACAGACTGCATAAAAGGGAGACGAAGGCTATCAAATGTGGATGCAGGTACCTGTTTGTGCCAAGCACTCTGAACAGACGAGTCTGGTCGGTGATTTCCTGTGTAACCTGCAAATACAGAGATAATCACTGGGGTTCAATGGTTATATATATATATATACATATATACAGTAATGACGGTTACATGTATGTAGGAGGTCTATCTTTTTCTAATAGTTTTTCTAATACAATTTTATTTTATTTATTTTAGGGATTGAGGGAAACAGCATTTCGGTTTTTGACAATAAAGTTGACTTGACGACTAAATTTATTGAATATATACTTCTTGTTTTTTCGTACTCTTTAAAGATCCCGATGTACTGCTGGTCACCTGTGAATTTCTCCGTAGGGGGATTAATAAAGGACTATCTTATCTTAGTATATATATAGAGAGAGAGAGAGAGAGAGAGAGAGAGAGAGAGAGAGAGAGAGAGAGAGAGAGAGAGAGAGAGAGAGAGAGAGAGAGAGAGAGAGAGAGAGAGAGAGAGAGAGAGAGAGAGAGAGAGAGAGAGAGAGAGAGAGAGAGAGAGAGAGAGAGAGAGAGAGAGAGAGAGAGAGAGAGAGAGAGAGAGAGAGAGAGAGAGAGAGAGAGAGAGAGGACCCATAGCCCTCCACCTATTCCAACTGACTGACAGAATGCAGCAGTGTCTAGGAAATACAAAGCTAATTCTGTGAAGGCATGGGAGCATGTGTTTTTACTGGTATTCAGAAGCCGTATATACGGGATGCATGTACACATCATGCTGGACGCACAAATACCTCATCTGAATGAAGACTCCTCCCCTTCAGTCCGTGCTTCCAGAAGGCCAGGATGCTGTCCTGTAAACAAACTATCCACAGATCCAAGATCATCCTCAAAGCTAACCGTATGGGAACTAAGCTAATTATGTTTTTGTTTTTTTCATGTGTCAAAGGAGAGTTTACATCACTATAAGTTGAGATGGTACCGTAATGTGTGACATGTACGTCGATGCATACCTAGTGTTTCGATGGGGAAGTCAAAGACCATCTCATTGGTCAGCTCTTTGGTGGGAAGCCCTTGCAGATTCACAATCTTAACACTTTCTGTAAAAAAAAACCCAAATCAAAACCAAAACGTACATTTAGTTCATCGCACGTCCGTCCTGCCCTACAGCCTGCCTCTACAGCCTGCCCTACGGCCTGCCCTACGGCCTGCCCTATGGCATGCCCTATGGCCTGCCTCCACAGCCTGCCTCTACAGCATGCCCTATGGCCTGCCTCTACAGCCTGCCCCTACAGCCTGCCCTATGGCCTGCCTCTACAGCCTGCCTCTACAGCCTGCCCTATGGCCTGCCTTTACAGCCTGCCTTTACAGCCTGTCCTATGGCCTGCCTCTACAGCCTGCCCTATGGCCTGCCTCTACAGCCTGCCTTTACAACCTGCCCTATGGCCTGCCTCTATGGCCTGCCCCTACAGCCTGCCCTATGGCCTGCCTCTACAGCCTGCCCTACGGCCTGCCTCTATGGCCTGCCCCTACAGCCTGCCCTATGGCCTGCCTCTACAGCCTGCCCTACGGCCTGCTTTACAGCCTGCCTTTACAGCCTGTCCTATGGCCTGCCTCTACAGCCTGCCCTATGGCCTGCCTCTACAGCCTGCCCTATGGCCTGCCTCTACAGCCTGTCCTATGCTATGGCCTGCCTCGCTGGTGCTCACGGGCGGGCTTGATACTTACTCTCCAGGGCAATGAGAACAGTGTCTCTGTCGAGCTGAGTCACCTGTCCTCTCTCTACACAGCTGCTCTCCACTGAGAGAGAGAGAGAGCGAGAGCGAGAGCGAGAGCGAGAGCGAGATGAGAGAGAGAGAGAGAGAGAGAGAAACAAATTATAAGATAGTTATTTTTGTTTTCTCCTCAAGGTTGCAGTAGTACTTTGTGCTGGGCAATAATGGGCATGTCAAAGTGGAGCGTGCCCCCCGCCCCCCCACTTGGTTGACAGCTTTGTACAACACGTTAGTGCGACACAATGTTTTTTTAAATTTTATTTATTTATTTTTCATTTTATTTGATCAATTTTTATTTTTTTATTTTTTTGTACACATTTCATTGTCCTAGTTTTTGGACCGATCATCGGATGCAATATTTGTCATATTGTGGATGTGAGAGTTGTCATGTGTCAGGTTCATCCAAGTCTTCACTCCATGCACCTTTCTTACAAAAGGCGGTGCGGTGGGTTACTCTGTGCCACCGCTGGGCTCACACTGGGTCTGGGCAGCAGGGCCTCCGCATGTCTGCCACGAGCCACAGAGCGGTGGAACCCACCTGGCGTGGCGTTGGGACTGCCGTTCAGCTCCACGATGTCGAAGCGGAGCTGCGGGTCCCCGGAGGTCTTGCTGTTCCGGACCCCGATGCAGAGCTGCGGGAACTCGTCGGTCACCAGCACCAGCAGCTCAAACACGGGCAGCGCCTCCGGGAGACTGATGGTGATGTGCTGGAGAGAGACACACAGGGAGGGGGCCATCGGGGGACAAGGACCACGGAGTGGATTCAGAAAAAAGGGTGAAAGAAAAAAAAAAGTGTTGTAATTCTCGGAAACGGTTCTGTAAGGAAAAGGTTCACAATTTGATGTTGTGTGACATAAGATAAGATAAGATATTCCTTTATTAATCCCCCTTAGGAGAAATTCACGTTGACCGGCAGTAGAGTGGGATAAAGGAGTGCAATAAAAACCAGAGTATATATATACGACAAATAGATTTACCGAATTGAGAATAAAAACTATATGAAAGCTATTAGAATAAGATAAAATAAAAGCATACTATATACATACATAGTAACCTTCCTATTGTAGGTGAACTGTGCATATTTGGCGTGTGTGTGTGTGTGTGTGTGTGCGTGCGTGTGTGTTACCCGGGTAGTACAGACCTTCAGCTGCATGAACTTCTGCAGCGGCTCGTACCACAGCAGGAGAACCAGTCCTGAAGGCACGGCCCCGCACAGGAACGTGCTGTCGGTGTAGGGGTTCCTCGCTGAGAGAGGGGGATTGGGCTTCGTTAAGACCCCCCGCGTTCATTCTCCACATCGTCTATGCGCCGAGATGCAAGTAAATCGGCCATGCCATGATTCGCTTGTGGGTACTATCGGAGAGAATAACCTCACCAGGGCAGTTTGTATGCCCTCCCTGGTGTTGGACAGACCAAGACACAGCTATGGGGGGTGCTAAATGCTCATGTTGGGGTAGGGGGAAGGTAAGGGGGGATAGGGAGAACGATCGTCGATGGCTCACCGACTGCGAGCTTGAGTGGAACAAAACCTG